>LPNX011095256.1:138459-336565 GCA_001517045.1 Pseudotsuga menziesii | reverse complement strand
ATTGTTTCAAATTTATCTTCAAGGTTCTAGGTTTTTGTTTTTCATTCCAATTTTTAAAAACAAAACATTATTTTTATATTTATAGGGATATGATGTTGATTTTGAGAAAGTTTTCTTGGTGTCAATTGTTTCAAATTTATCTTCAAGGTTCTAGGTTTTTGTTTTTCATTCCAATTTTTAAAAACAAAACATTATTTTTATATTTATAGGGAGACGATGTTGATTTTGAGAAAGTTTTCTTGGTGTCAATATTTGGGGCAAAGGCAGTAAACACCCTCGATGATGTCCACTTGAAGCTTCTAGCTAGATATGTGGAAAATGATCAAGTAACAAGAAAGAATCATCACAAAAGCATGAACCATTACCAAGGGAATCAACTGATTCCCCAACCACTCTTGGATCAAGCAAAATATAAAGAAGAGAATCTTTACCCATAACCTCAAATAATCGTTAATAGGTACCAATACTTCCAATGTCTTGGCCACTCCTAGGACACAAAATTCATCTTCCATGATGCCATATTATGGATCTTTCATTAGTACATATGATACACATATTTAATTTGACAGGGTTTCTGGCCAAATTCAAATGTCAGATGTAGGAAAAGTATTTGTAAATGGGTTTAAGGTATC
Organism: Pseudotsuga menziesii; assembly: GCA_001517045.1. Lineage (NCBI taxonomy): Eukaryota > Viridiplantae > Streptophyta > Pinopsida > Pinales > Pinaceae > Pseudotsuga > Pseudotsuga menziesii. Next base: position 335,933 of record LPNX011095256.1, on the reverse strand, counting down.
CTTCCTTTAATGGTTTAAAGATCATCTCCATCTACCATTATCCAAGATACCCATGCACCTACAAAAACTAGCAATTCATGACATGGAGACATAATTCAATGTACATTGATATGTTAAGAGGGTGAAACTACAAATGTCATAGAATTACAAGCGATTTATATGAAACCAATAAAAAAACTATTGCCCAATCAAAGGATAAAAAAGGCTAGTGGACGTAACTTTAAAAGTATGGAAATAATTGGTAAAACTTATGAGAAGTTGAATGCATAGAAAAGTCTAGTGATGAGAGCACACAGGTATTTAATTTTACCCATGGAATTATTTCAAATTTCCTAATAAATTCTGATATTTTATTTGTGCATAATTAAATTAAATTAGTTTATGTTTCAAGACAAGACCTCAAAAGCGAGGTTGGAAAACAGAAGTGCCACTCATTGTAGTGGCCAAAAATAGTTACAAGACTTGTTTTTCACATTTGTAAGTATATTGAATATGTGAAATGAGATTTGTTGATGTCCAAGAAAATAAATAAATCAATGCATATTAATTTGTCCATGTGCCATGTTTTGACTGGAGGAGAAATATGGTCGGCATCCAACACATCGTGAGAAAGACTGTTGCAAAAGGAAATATGGACAAATTTTATATGGATGGAAAATGAGATGAGACGCTTCCATTTACTACTTTGTTACTTATGTTTCATAATAACTTATGCAATATTTGTGATTAGTTATATACTTTTTTATGTTACTAGTAAAAGTTCAAAATGTTTATGAGTTGTAATCGGAACTAGTCAACCTATAACTCCATTGTCCTTCTCTGTGATTGCTCCCATATGTAAATATAAAAGAAGACAAAGCAAATTAATCAATACTAAAGCAAGATTATTATTAAACAAATATTAATCACTATTACAAAATTAGAAATACTTAGCATTTGAGATCATGATTACGAAATTAGATGACACAAATGAGAACTTGAGTTTTGTATTAATACACAACTCAATCAAGTCGCTCCCTCAAGAGGGGGTTTCCAACCCACAAAATAAGTACACACCCAAAGAGGGTTATGGAGTCTACATAGTGTATGATGATGTCCAACCCGTCATAGCGTATGTAAGACACATTTTACAATTGGGGTAATCACAAGGCCATTTAAGGCATTAGGGATTAAGAGTCAAGTGCTTATAGGTTAGGCGATTCACGTCTTATGGGTTAAGGCATTAGGGATCAGGTATTTATGAATTATGGGTTAAGGGATTAGGGATTAGGGTTTTATGTCTTTTTTCTCAAGGTTTTCTATTTTTGCAACCTACGGACTTACTATATCCCTCTTATTTCAAATTTTTACAGTATTATTTTCCACTATGCTTATAATTTTAAATAGGATTTCAATAATAACTATGCTTCACATACTAAGGTGGAAAAAATAGATGTATAATAAGGTGTAAAATAGTACATTACACCATTTCCAATTGAATTCACTAAAAAATACCCATGAATGAGGTCCTCGTGAGCGATTTTTTGAACTGGGTAAAACTGGGTTCAAAACAGAAAAGGTGTTGGTTTGTCAAATTGATTGTGGGGAATTGAAACAAAATTTTAGGAATATTAAACATGTTTCTATAAAAAATATGCTCTCAAAAATACATTTAGGGGTGGTCCTATTAGAACCCAAAAAAAAGTAATGAGAATTGGACTTTTAGGGGTGGTTGTCAAAAAAATTCCTCTAAAAGTCTAATTCTCAAGACTATTTTCTTAAGGGGTGTAAAAATTTACTTCTAAATGTATAAATAGTACCAACACCACTAACATCATCATCAATGTCATCATTTCTGCCATTTGTATCATTATTGTAATCATCATCTTCATCCTCATCGTCATCAACATCTTCATCATCATAACCACTGTCATTGTTATCTTCATTGTCATCATTCATGACATCCTTTCCATCATTTTATTTATCATCATCTTCATCGCCATTGTCATCCTCATCACCATATCCATCATCAATTTTTTCCAATCACACAAATTTACTAGCATGTGCTTGTGAGACCAATAAAAAGGTATCGAGTGTTTTATAAAACTATACAAATAATAAATACGGGATCATAAAGCATGATCATTTTCTATATAATTTAGTTTTTATGGGGAATGGTTTGATTTTATTGAACTCGAGATCTCTAATTAGATAATAGGTTGAACTTAAAGCTACAGTAGAGGAAGAGGATGCCAAAGATATTCTGTTAAATAGTCCACCTTGAAGATACAACAATTTCATTTTTTATTCTCAATCTGAGATGCCTTCACAAACTCCAGAAGACATGATTTCATATCTCTTAGGTAAAGGAAATAGAAAAAATGTAGGACATTCAAAGGGAGATTCTTAACCAAAGTTTGGAACATATTGAAATTAAAGGATGGGAAGAGAATGATAGACATGAATGAGCTTTAGTGTTACTATTGTGGAAAAATAGGTCATACAAAGTTGATTGCATAAAACTTGTTTATATAATGATGGATAAGAAACCTATAAATTTCAAGTAATTTTGAGAAAGCATAAAATTAGGTCAAAAGTAGGGCATCATGTTTAACAAATAGAGAAAGAGCGTGAATGAGTTGTACATGGATCAATTGACTTTATGTTTTACCTATGAGTGTTTGTTACCATAAACCCTAAACCCTAAACCACGACTTTATCAAAAAGTTGGTATAGTCTTCAATCTTTGCAAAACCCTGGCTAGGGAAACCATGAAAATCATAGCCAATACCAAATATCTCCATCGAGTAAGTATCAACATCGGCAAGTCCTCCTTTGATTCAAAAAAATCTTGTGTCACTCAAGCTCTCCACACTAGCATAATCGTCTTCCTTAGGGATTTCAAAGGCCATGTTATACCACACAACTACATGGAAATAGAGCTCTATTGCAAACATCCAAGTCTACATGGCCATCCTAGGGTTTGAATCCTCCAACCCTAGGTATTTCTCTATTGCATCATCACAAGCACAAAGACCGTTATTTCAAAATATCACACACCCAATCAGATTCTCCACTCTCCATGTATTCTACTAGGGTAGTGACCTTAGTGTTACAATAAGAGGCATAAGAAGCATCCTTATCTTTAACATCATGTTCTTCTCTAGGTTTTACAATGTACACATATAACAAAAACCCTACTCATCACAAGAGCAATTCCTAGCATCACACAAGATCAATCTCTCTAAGAACATCCAATATGTATCTCTTTCCCATTATCTTCTCCTATGTACCAGCATCTCAAAGCTAGTACAATCTTCAATATTTGCAAAACCATAGCTAAGGAAATCATGAAAATCCTATCCAACACCAAATATCACCATCAAGTAAGAATTTTCAGTGACGCATATGTCACAAAAATCCACATTTTCTCAAAATCAAGTTGTTCTTAAGGGACCTTTGTTGATAATGAATGAACATTTGTGGAAATGACTCTCCAAGAGTGGGATGGCTTTCCTTATCTAGGGTGTAAAACCATCAAATATCCTCCAAAGTGTAACAAAATATAGCCTTAATAAGGTGGATGTCTTTCTCCTCGATTTCTTTATTTAAGGGTTAAGAAACTCTCCATCCAAGGGAAAATAATAAAACCTTTCAACCTCCTCAACAATTTTCCAATAAAAAGTGGTTATCATATCGTTTTTGCTTCACTGATATATAATAAAATAATGGAAACTTCATAGATCCACAATTCAAGGAATAATGAGTCATTTGAATGTTTCTTGAAGGTTGTATGCCCATTTTGAATTATATGTTGTATGCCATGTAACTTCATTGAAATTGGGGAACTCCATCAATGGTGTTAATTATTCCTCTCTTATGTGAATAATGCTCCTCATAAAACCTCTTCCATGGTGAGAACTCTTTCCAATATATAACAAACATCATTAAAATTTTCCAACAAGTGTGCTGGATGCATAACCAACACTCCATATGGGGATCTTCATAGTATTGTATGGACTAGAATGTGTGTATTAAAATGTTGATAACTCCACAGAAACGTATCCATTATCATCTTGTAAGAATGCCTTTTCCATGCTAGTATTCCCTTGAAACTCAACTTTGGAATGTTGTCATGGAGTATGCCATATCGCTATTGTAATTCACTCATGCTATAGTGTTGTTATATTTGTAACTTCGGAATATATTATGATATATATTATCATTGTATGTTGTTGTACCCCCATAGGAGATGTGTTTCCCTCCTTTCAAGATGTCATTATTGTATATGGTCCTTGAGGTACAACCTCCTTTGTAATTCGGGGTAGTAGTCCCAAATTTAATATAATGAAATGTATTTTTGGAGTCTCCCTAGGTGAAGTCAATCTTGCTAGGGTAATAGGTAGACCCAATCATGTTTTAGGTCAGTCACTTGAAGGGTATAAATAGGGAGGGTCCCTCCCTCATTTAGACACACACTCACTCACTCAAGTTCATATGAGGAGAGAGAGAGAACTGTAGAGGAATTCTTATACTTGGGGTTTTACATCTTGTGATATTCATCTTAGTGACAGAACTATTCTGAGGAAGTTTGTGGGGTTTTCTCCTTTATGGTTTCCCTGAGGAAAATATTTGTGTCTAGTGTATCTTCTATATCTTGTGCATCTTGGATATTTTGTTGTGCTTGTTATTATTTCAGATAAATATCCTAATCAATTTGAATAATACAAGAAAAACTAATATGGTATCATATCCTCTATGAAAGAAGGCACTGTGCAGCAGCAGAAACTAGGGATTCCTAGTTCAAAGTATTTTCTCGACATATCAGCAAGAAAAGAGGGATATTATAACTCACCCTAGGAGGGTGCATATTTTTGTGGAAGCATAATCAAAATTGAAGAAGTTTTATTTTTTACCTAAACACTAGTGCCAGGAGGAACTAGGGCATCAAGTTTCGGAGGCTTCCCACCTCAGCTTCCAGAAAAGGACCTTACTGAGAAACTCATCTCAAGGAGGCACATATTTCTATCTAGACATAATTCCAAAACTCCAAGTTTGGAAAATTATGGTTTCTCTAACAAACTCTAGCTCATCCAGGTCCTGAACTAGGTCGGACACCTCAAATCGGTAAGATTTAAATCTTTGTTATTTCCATTTGAGGTTCTCATTTCAAAATAACTCATCACACCCAGCTTGATGATAAGCTTGGGGGAGATGATAACTTTCGAGCATGGAAGTATAGGATCTCCCTGATCCTTGAAGAAAATAATTTGGATCGGTATATCAGTAAGGAAGTCCCAGAGCCAGAGGGAGATGAGGCTAAGGATATTCATAACAAGAACTTAGTTAAGGACAACATGATCATTTAAAATTCTATTAAGGATCATCTCATACCCCATGTTTCATCCTTAAAGACACCTAAGGAAGTGTGATGCTTTGACGAAGTTGTTCTAAGGAAAGAACATCAATCAGAAGATGACATTGAGGAACCAGCTAAAGAGTGAAGATACAGAACTCAGAGACCATGCAGTCCTACTTCACCAGGGTTTCTCAAATAAAGGAACAACTTGAAGCAGTCAAAGAGAATGTAGAAAAAGAAGAGATTGTTATGACCACCTTGACAGGTCTCCCAAGATCACGGGATTCATTCATTCAAGGAATATGTGCAAGAAGGAAGTTGATATCTTTCAGTGGACTCTGGGAAGAATGCACATAAGAAGAATCTTGGCTCATAACAAGAGAAAAGAATGTGGGAGCAACTGAATATCAATATCTCACATATCACACCAGAAGAAAGAAGGATAACCAACATCACAACAAGAGGAAGGACCATCATCAGAAAATACAAAATAAGTACAAAAAAGATCCTTACAATATTTGATGTTACACTTGTTATGAGAAAGGAGACTACTTCAGATATTGTCCCAAGATCAAAGACTCTTTCAACAAGAATTCCAAAAATAAAAGAAATCATGCTTAGACCGTCGAAGACGATGAATCAATAAATAAAATATTCATAAAATAAAGAGATGATAATTCAAGTGATGAAGAGTATGTCCTAATCTCGGCACTCACAGGAACTATCTGACATGGAAGCAATGATTCGATTATGGATAGTGGGGAATCCAAACATATTACGGCATACAAAGAATCTTTCGTCAATCTATATGAGCATGAATCACCTCACAAGGTGAAACTTGGGGGTGATTATCAATACCCCATAAAAGGAAGTGGAGAAGCTTCATACAAGTTAGAATCTGGAAAATATTTGAAGATGAAAGACGTGTTATATTTCCAATATTGAAGAAGAATCTTCTCTTCATATTTGCACTAAATGCAAAATGAATAAGGGTTTCATTTTTTGATGTCCAAGTCCTAATGTGTCCAAAAGGAAAGACAATTGATGATGCAACGATAATTGGAGAGAAAGAGGGGCGCTTGTACAAGTTGAAGGGACAAAATGAATAAGCATTAGTCCATGAATCAATAGAACCAAGTGAACTATGCCACCGAAGGCTTGCACATGTGCACTAAGAAGCACTACCGATTGCAAGAAAAGTAGTTTTAGGACTTCCAGAAATCTAAGCAAAACATGCATGGAAGGATTTGCAAAGGATGTGCGCAAGGAACGAATGTTGAAAAGAGATTTGCTAGTAGTAAAAGCAAAGAAAAAAGAATATTAGATATAGTACACTCAGATGTGTGTGATTCCATGCCATCCAACTCACTAAGAGGTTATGTATACTAGGTTTCCTTTATAGATGATTTCTCATGTAAAACTTGGATATATTATTTGAAAGGGAAAAATGAAGTCTTCAACAAGTTCAAGGAATTCAAAGCCTTGGTTGAGAACCACACCGAAATGAAGATCAAGACTCCGCGGTCAGATAATGGCGGAGAGATCACCTCAGGAGAATTCAAGGAACTTTGCAAAGAATATAGGATTAATAGGGAGTTGAGAACTCCATACAATCCTCAACATAATGGTGTTACAGAATGAAAGAATGGAATTATAATGGAATCAATGAAAGCCTACATGACCAGGATCTTTTGATGCACCTTTGGGAAGAAGAAAAAAGGACATGTATGTATGTATAGAACCCTACTCCTCACCAAGTACTCGACAACAAGACTCCTGAAGAGGCTTTATTAGGATAGAAAAAAGGACATGTATGTATGTATAGAACCCTACTCCTCACCAAGTACTCGACAACAAGACTCCTGAAGAGGCTTTATTAGGATAGAAACCAGAAGTCATCCATCTTAGAATATTTAGCTGACCAGTGTACATACATATTCCAAAGGAAAAGAGGACCAAGCTCGATATTTCTGGGAGGAAGGGAATATTCATAGGATACAATTCAATGCCCTACTGAATATACTTCCTAGGATTTAATAGTATCGACATCAGCAAAGACATGACATTTGACGAAGACTCGACATACTCTAGGTCCAGAAAACTACCTATTGAAGATGTCAAAGAACTTGAAGGAACTAGAGTCTGAGATACAAAATTGGAAGAAACAACTCCATAATACCATCAATATCATGACATGGAAGAACCATAAGATCCTGTAGAACCACTTCACGAGGATAATGGCATGTCCCCAATTAAATAATTTCCAAATAAGACTACTTGCAAATAATGTTTCACTAACCTACTAGTTCCCTAAGTTGAGATGGAGACATAAATTTTGTAATAAGGGGATATGGGACCCAAAAGGACTTTATTTATCATATTCACATTTAAATGGGTCACATAAACAATAAATTCTAAGAAAATAAGGTGTCATGGATTCATGGAGACACTTGGAGGCTTGTCGAGCCTTTGGGTGACTAGATTTCCTGCACACTTGGCATGATCTTCATCCAAATTTGAACACATGGGTAATGTAAAGTTATTGGATTGTGATGTGGTGTCAAATATCATATAATGATCCAAGGAATCCTAATTGGTAAAGGAGAGTAACTCCCATGGAAGAGGAAGAGACTAGAAGACAATGTGTGCCACTTGGAAGGAGATTCCATGCACTCTATGACAACAAATTATGGAAGATTCTATGACAAGTATGAAAAATCCAGACCTGATTGCTGACATATGACAAATATGACATGATGGGGCTAAAAATAGCCACCAAGAGGTTGAATTTGGGAGGTAGAGGCAGCCATTTGAATTGGGGAAAGAATTGGAGCATGAAGAGGAAGACAAGTGTCATACGAGTTACTAATCCACTAAGATGCGTTGGAGGAAGACTGTGGAGGGGAATTCAACCTTAGGAGGCCTCATGAAGTTAATAAAAATATTTCATCAGGAAGGAGAATAGTTTTTTATCATTTGTTTGTTGATAGTTGGTCAATACTGAGAGGGGGGGTGAATCATTATTTTTTACTTTTTACCATTTAAACCACTTATTAAACTTTAATCAAAACATCGAATCAACAAGATACACAGAATACATATTTTATTGTGGAACCCTAATAAGGTAAACTAACAACATGTTTTTATTATCTGCAAAAATTTATTTTTACAATATACAATAGTTATTTGCAAGCACCCACTTGTTGGAGACCACAATCCCCAAGTTTCTCAGCCACTATTGAAGGATGCTCCTACACCTTGGTTTATGTATGCACCTACAGATAAGGATACACCAATACCCTAATTTCTACAGCCACTACTGGTAGGAGGATAAGGCCTCTTTGCAGGCATGTATCCTGCCCTAGCACCACCTTGCCACCTTAATTTGATATTATTAAACTTCCTAAACCTTCTTCAAACTTTGTCTTTGGATTTCTTCACTTGGTCTACTGTCTTGCTACTACACGGGTTTGGATTCCAGAGATACACTTTGCATTCTATGAATTCTGGTCTTCTTCTTTAGATAATCATTATTCACCCATAGAGACCCCAGAGACACTCAACTTCCTTTTCAAGATTCTATTTATATATTCTTCTCAAACATCAATACAACAACATACCTTTTCAAACAGTCATGTCCTTACTATACTCTAACTTTGTTTATATGCCTTTTGTTAGTCATAACCACCGTAACTATGTTAGCCACGCCCTTCATAATTCTTCCCTAGTCATCCATGGGCTTCTTCATCTGCGTCTTGGCCTTCATGTTTTTCCAGCGAGCTTCTCCATCTACTCATGCTGCGGGATTCCTCGGCTTCATATCTGATAGTGGGTTTTCCCTCTTATTCAACACTTGCGGGGTTTACTCCAAACTTTTGCAGTATTCCTGAACCGTTGATTTTAGATTGATATTTTTCCTGACCATAGATCTAAAAATGTCTTTCCACACTATTAGCTTTTCGCAATCGTTTTCCGCAGTTGTCTTTCTGCGCTCATCCTGAGTCGTTGATCTTTGTCCCTGGTTGTTTCCTGACTGTAGATATGAGATGGAATGCGGTATGCGTATTTTCTAACCATGACATTTCTCAACATGTATTTCCACACTTATCTTTCCTCCTCAACCATTCTGCACCATTGATCTTCACCGAGTTTCTTCATGACTGTTGATCTTCTGGATCACGGGTTGTGGAATGCGGGTTCTCAAACACTCAAATGATTCTTTCTCAATCCTCTGCCTTCCTCTTTCCGCACTAACCTTTCTACACTGTCAATATTTTATGGAAATTTTTCTGACCGTCAATCTTCTAGATCACGGGATGCAGAATGCGGAACTATGACCTTTCCCACATTATTTTTGTGATTCTCCTCCTTCCGCTTTCTTTCTTCCATACTTCAGTTTGTGGAAACACATATTATCCTAGACCTTGATCTTTTGCTTTTTGTTTTCCACTTTTCTTATGAACCATTGATTTCTTTTGCGGGTTCATCCCTGACCGTTAATCTATGATCTAATGCAGATTTATGGATCTTCCCTTTTCTTTATGCGGAAATCATTCTCCATCATCGATCTCCTTGCGGATTCAATCACAGCCATTGATCCCTTGATCAGATTCGGATTTCTTCTTCCGCATTACTACTTTTGTGAAACCCTCCTACAATCATAGATATTATTGTGGAATGTTCCTCAGCTGTAGATATTTGTACACTTGCTGACCTCTTCTCGACATTAGATCTTCTGCAGATCTAATCTATACCATCGATCTATACTCTTTTTCCGGAACTTCACCCTTTTCAACTATCCTTTGCGGAACTGATCCTTAATCGTCAGATCTCATGTGGGATGCATCCTGACCGTCGAATGTAGATCTCACCATGACTTTGCGGATTTGCATGATTTCTTTTTCTTTAACACTTAGCCAATTTTAATCTCAACATGAAAACTAATGTTTTTCTCTTGTTTTGACAGATTGATATTTCGCTCGTGTAAGAACCAAATGAGAATCTAATTTCATGGCTGGATAGCCAGTTCACCAGGGAGCAGGATCATGTCATCTTTAAATCTTACTGACACACACACATATTCTGGAGGACATTTAAAAAATTTCTTCCAACCTTTTGTTATGACACTTAAACAAATTTCTTAGTCTGATCCAATCTGCCTAAAACATTGTTTTGGCAGATCCATAACTTCTTCCTCAGCTACTTTCAAGAAAATCTGAATACATGGTCAGGTAGAGGAAACACAAATCTGCAAGACCCTCTTTTGACTATTTATCCATACTTAGTCAATTTCTTGATTTTCACCAATTGCCATATTTCTCCAAAATGATGTCATATCATCTGCTTTGTCATTATAGGAAATGTCTCTTACCAATTTTCCATCAGTTATTCTATATCATCGCTACCTTTTTCTTTCCTTTGACTTATAATGAGTTCACCTTTTGTCTTTCCTTTGTCTTTCACTGAGTTCACTCTGCCATCATGTCCTTTGCTTATCCTTTGTCATTCATGAACTAATTTGACATCAATGACAACTATAAGACATATTTCCAACATTATCCCCCTTTGGCATTGATGGCAACACATAAACCTTCTCCCCCTTTGACAACAATGACAAAGGATAACCTATTATACCAATGTTCTACCTATTTTGATATAGGATTTCCTGTCTTTCTTCTTTCTGACAACTCCCCTTGTCATCATTCCTCCCCTCTGTTAACTGAACTTGGTTATTTAATCCATGTATTATCATTGAACATTTCCTTTGCAAGAGTTTCTTGGATGATAACTTAAATGATAGATCCATAGACTTCCCATGTTACTGTACTTCCTCTCCTTTTCCAACATTTTTGTGACAGAGTTTACACTCAACATTTTCTTCCACACACTGTTCTCCTTTTCTTTTTTCTTTTTTTTAACCGTATTATGTAACCTGCTCTTCTAAAGAAGTATTCACATAATCCTTGGTCTGAGATAACATTTTTTAGATGGACTATCACTAGATTTAGTTTGATTCTGATTTTTGCAGAACCGCTAATCTAACCTCACTCGGTCAATGGTCCCATAGGAAGCGCTCAACAACGAGTGGAATTCAAACCTTCGGTGAACTGGATTTCATAAGGATTTCACTCCCATATCTAGAAATTAACTTACTTGCTAGTTTGTCAGTGAAATGACTGAAGGACCGTCAGATCTAGATCGATGATGGAGCTCAAATATCATAGGGCGGATTTCATCAAATATCGCACCCATTGGGATTTTCTTTATCAATGCTATTTCACCCAGTGAAATAGCTCACGGCCGTTTATCTAAGCCATTCTTTCATCTGGACCATCGGAATATGTGACCCCTACCTAATTCCGCAAATCTCCATTCTGAATTTCTCCGTGCTAGTTCACCTAGCGGAATTTTTTCCAGCATTTTATCAAAATCCTCCTTTAATATTTGTTGTTCAATTAACTTGGACTTGGTGTTGATCATACTATTAACATCCTTCTTGTAGTTATTCTTTGAGTAAGAACCTTGGATGATGCGTTCATAAACTCCCCCTATCACAATGCTTCTCCTAAACACATTCCTTCTTCAAAGCTGAGATCAAATCCAATTGTGATAGCTAATACCAATTTTTCACCTCTACTCTTCTTGTTTTGATGGAAACTTCATAACATTCTTCTCCTCTTACCAAAAGACATTTTTCAAGTATTAATTGCAATTTTCTAATATTAACTCCCCTGAGTTTATGATCCCTTCTAATGCTCATGAGAGTTTTAGAACAGATATTCAACTTCAGCTCCACCACCATCACTAACTTCTTATTCAATATCTTCATGATGATTTCCATTGTAATGGATGTTATTCTTGTCTACAACACTATTACTCTTAACATCATTTTGGGAAACTTCTTTGATGTTTGAAATCTTTGTTTCTTCTTCATCTTTGGAGTCTTCCTTTCTTCTCCACATCTTTCCATGAGGTACCCTGCCTACTGACCTTGTTTGTTTCTTGGAGTCCTTACTTATATATTTTCTCTTGATTCTGCACTCAATAGCCTTGTGACCAAATTTGTGGCAGTAGTGACAATAGCCATAGAAAATTCCTTCATTTTTAGGGATCTTTGGCCTTTCTGCTTCACAGCTTCCATCCTCTTCCAACCCTTCCTTTGTTCTTGGAATTTTGTTGAAGAATTCTTCCTTAGCTTACATTCTCTAGCCATATGTCCAAAATTATGACATGTATAACAATGACTAAGAAATATTTGTTGGACCCTGCTTGTCCTTGGTCTTTTAAGTATCATTCCAGTTCTATCATTATAATGAAATGAGGGGGCATAATTTTGACTATTCTTAATTGGAATTTTTAGTACATTAGCACAACCTCTTCTATTATTTCTTTCTCGGTCAGTGAGGGAGGAACATTCTCACTTTCTTTCATTTTCATACCCTAAACCAGTTTCATCATTTGATGGTTTTTAGCTCCTCAATATGTCATCTAAGATCTTTGAACTGTTCTCAAACTTTTTAATAGTTTCCTCATCAAGCTTCTTCCTAAGAAAAATACCTTCTTCTTCCAGTTTTTTAGTTTTTTTGTATTTTGTCCTTGATCCTCTCATTAATGGTCTACTGGTCTTCTAGCTTTTTTATCTCCTTTTTGAGATTAGAAACTTCTTTTCTTAATCTCTCAGCCTCTTCCATGTGTTCTTCCAGCATCTTTATTTATTTCTTGAAGTTAGCAACTTCCTTTTGTAGGCTCTGAGCCTCTTATGTGCTAGCCATCATTTGTTGTCTTGCAATATACAGTTCTTCTTGAAGGGTCTTGAATTTTTCTCTTCTTGATATTTTGAAATTTTTTCTTCCAAATCCTTGTTCCCCCTCCTAATTTTTCTCAATTCTCCGAAGGCACTTATGAGTTTTGTTTCTAGGTTCACCTCTCTTTCCACATCTAAATTATCTTCTGAAGTTTGAGTTATTGTCCCTATGAATAGATTTTCTTCATCTTCAGTTATATCTTCACTATCATACTTGCAAATAGCAAGGTTTGCTTGTGTTATCTCTTCATTTGAATGAATCTTTTCCAATTTGACCCAGAGTTCCTTGGCTGAGACACATGGTCCAATCTTCCTTCTTATAGATTAAGGTAATCCATCTAATATGTCCTTTATTGCATTTGCAATATTTTTCTTAGCTTTATTTTGAGCTAGAGTCCTTATTCTTTTTGGTGGGATGTAATCAGAGATTATTACATTCCATACACCATGTTCCAATGCCTTCAGATAACTTCCATTATTGTACTCCAAAATATGTATTCTTCTTTTCCAAGTATTGGAGATCCATTTTCTGTGTAAATATCTTCTTGTTGATCCATAGTGGTTTTTAATAGGATCTTCCTTCCAGTGGTTAAACTATTAGTGAAGGATATCGCTCTGATACCAATTGTTGATAGCTGGTCAATATTGAGAGGGGGGGTGAATCAGTGTTGTTGACATTTTACCATTTAAACCACTTATTAAACTTTAATAAAAACATTGAATCAACAAGATACACATAATACAAATTTTATCGTGGAACCCTAATAAGGTAAACCACCAACTCGTTTATATTATTTGCAAAACTTTGTTTTACAATATACTATAGTTATTTGCAAGCAACCACTTGCTGGATACCACAATCCCCAAGTTTCTCAGCACTACTGAAGGATGCACCCACACCCTGGTTTCTGTCTACACCTACAAACAAGGATACACCAATACCCTGATTTCTCCAGCCACTACTGGAAGGAGGCTAAGGCCTCCTTGCAAGCATGTAGCCTGCCCTAGCACCACCCTGCATACTAATTTGATATTATTAAACTTCCTATACCTTCTTCAAACTTTGTCTATCTTTCTTCACTTGGTCTACTGTCTTGTTGCTACACGAGTCTGGATTGCAGAGATACACTTTGCATTCTCTGACTTCTGGTCTTCTTCTTTAGATATTCATTATCCACCCACAGAGACCCCAGAGACACTCAACTTTATTTCAATATTTTTTCTATATATTCTTCTCAAACATCAATACAACAACATACCTTTTCAAACACTCACGTCCTTACAATACTCTAACTTTTTTTATGTATTATTTATGTGCCTTTTTTTAGTCATAACCACCGTAACTCTGTTTACCACGCCCTTCATAATTCTTCCCTGTTCATCCATGGGATTCTTCATCTACGTGCTAGCCTTCATGTTTTGCCAGCGAGCTTCTCCATCTACTCATGATGTGGGCTTCCTCAACTTCATCTATGATTGTGGGTTTTTCCTCTTATTCAACACTTGTGGGATTTACTCCAAAATTTTACAGGATTCTTGAGTCGTTGATTTTAGATCAGTATTTTTCATGACCGTAAATCTCAAAATGTATTTCCACACTATTAGGTTTCCGCATTCATCCTAAGCCGTTGATATTTGTCCCGGGTTTTTTCCTGATCGTAGATCTGAGATGGATGCGGTATGTGGATTGTCGAACCATGACATTTCTCAACATGTATTTCTACACTTAGCTTTCCTCCTCAACCGTTTCGCACCGTTGATCTCCTGCAGGATTTTCCGTGACCGTTGATCTGAGATAAGATGTGGATAGAAGAATGCGGATTTGAGACTTTTCCAAAACGTCATTTCGAGGTTTCTTCTTTCCACACTTAATATTTCCACACCAATAGTTCCACACCGTTGATCTTCAGTGGGATTGTTCATGACTGTTGATCTTCCAGATCGTGGGTTGCAGAATGCAGGTTCTCAAACACTCAAATGATGCTTTCACAATCCTCCGCCTTCCGCTTTCTGCACCAACCTTTCTGCACTGTCGATATTTCACAAAATTATTTATGACCATCAATCTTTCGAATCACGGGATGCGTAATGTGGAACTGTGACATTTCCCACATTCTTTTTGCAATTCTCTACCTTCTTCTTTTTGCCTTTCGCTTTTTGTATTCTGGACTTCGGTTTGCGGAAAGCCATATTATCCTAAACCTTGATCTTCTGCTTTCCTTTTTCCACTTTTCTTATGAACCATTGATTTCTTTTGCAGGTGCATCCCTGACTATTGGTCTACGATCTAATGCATATTTGTGGATCTTCCCTTTTCTTTGTGTGAAAATCATTCTCCGTTGTCGATCTCCTTGCAAATTCAATCACAGCCATTGATCCCTTGATCAGATTTAGATTTCTTCTTCCACATTCCTACTTTTGCAGAACCCTCCTACGACCATATATCTTATTGTGAAACGCTCCTCAACTGTATATCTTTGTACACTTTCAAAACTCTTCTCGACCTTAGATCTTATGCAGATCTAATATCGATCACCAATCTATACTCTTTTTTGGAACTTCACATTTTCCACCTATCCTTTGCAGAAGTGATCCTTAACCATCGGATCTCGTACGAGATGCTTCCTGACCGTCGATTTTATATTGAATGTGGATCTCACCATGAATTTGTGGATTTGTACAATTTATTTTTCTTTAACACTTGGCCAATTTTAATCTCAACATGCAAACTAACATTTTTCTCTTGTTTTGGCAGATTGATTTTTCTCTCGTGTAAGAACCAAATGAGAATCTAATTTCATGGATGGATACCAAGTTCACCAGGGAGCAGGATCATGTCATCTTTATATCTTACAAATGCACACACACATCTTCTAGAGGACATTTGAAAATAGTCTTCCAACCTTTTGTTATGACATAGACAAATTTCTTAGTCTGATCCAATCTGCCTAAAACATTGTTTTGGCAGATAGATAACTTCTTCCTTAGCTACTTCCAAGACAATATGAAGACATGTTCAGGTAGAGAAAACATAAGTCTACAATACCCCTATGTGTTGCAGCCATTTATTCTAACCCATGATTTAGGGCGGTCATTCTCTTTAGACCCTCTTAGACTAGTTTTGACTATTTATCCATACTTAGTCAATTTCCTGATTTTCACCAATTGCCATATTTATGGAGAATGATGTCACATCATATGCTTTGTCATCATATGCAATCTCTCTTACCAATTTTCCATTAGTTATTCTATGTCATCACTACCTTTGTCTTTCCTTTGACTTATATTGAGTTCACCTTTTGTCTTTCCTTTGTCTTTCACTAAGTTCACTCTGCCATCATGTCCTTTGCTTATCCTTTGTCATTCATGAACTAATTTGACATAAATGACAACTATAATCCATATTTCCAACATTGTTAATTGGCCTTTGGCATTTTGGAGAGATTTTGCTTGTCCATTGCACGGTGAGTGTTCACTCTCCCTGCTTGTGAACCAATTCTGAGGGAGTTGGATTCCTTTCCAAGTTGGTTGATGGAGAGTCCATTCATACCTATAATAGGATATTAATGAAAAAAAATTATTTTCAGGTTGAATTTCCATACATTCGAATTCTCATCTATCTCGCCATTCCTTCTTCTACATTCCACCACACTCTCATTTGATGGTGCACTTGTTGGAGTGGTGCTTGCGCTTTGATGAGAATAGTTAATGCCCAAGATTTGATACATTATTCATGGCTCCATAATCTCATTTCCATATTCTCTGTAAGTCAAAATATCATAAATACATGTATGAAAGGCTTGCAATCCCATGCTCTTGAATAACTAGTTTTCATGGATTTGGCTTCAATGTTGAAGTAGCTTTATATGAGATTTGTATGAGGAATTTTCTATGATTTTGGTAATATTTGGGAAGAAACATATTATTTAATACTCTGTACTTTCATTCCCATATGATACTCAGCTCTAAATCCAATAAAATACTATGTGAAAAGCTTGCATTCATGTGCCATTGTATCATTAGTTTTCATGGATTTTGGCTTCAATCTTGAAGTAGTTTTATACCAGATTTGTATGAGGGATACTCTATGAGTTGGATGATGTTGGTAAATCCATATATGATTTATTACTCTGTAATTTCATGTCCTTATTCTCTATGTATTGAAATCCAATAAACTCATGTGTGAAAAGCTTGCATTCTCGTGCCATTGAGTCACTAGTTTCCATGGCTTTGGCTTCAATCTTGAAGGAGTCTTGTATCATATTTTTATGAGGGATGTTACCTGATTTTTACGATGTTTTGATATAAATATATGACTTTTTACTCTTTAATTTAATTTCCTTGTGCTCTGTGGGTCGAAATCCAAGAAATCCATATGTGAAACTCTTGCAATTCCATGCTACTAATTCACTAGTTTTCATGTATTTGAATCCCATACTGAATGAGTTGTATACAATACTTGTATGAGGGGATTTATATGGTGTTTAATACTGTTGGGTCAGAAATTTTTATGATGTATATGGCCTCTATATGTCACATCATGATATGATCCTTTAACTCTACCTTTCATATGTCAAAATTGAGCTAGTTATGTAATTTCCCCATAAGCAATTTCACTAAAAGTTATCAAACAAATGCGGAACCCTATAACCAGTTTTCAGAACTAATAACCATGTGTAATGATAGTGCATGAGGTATTATATCAGTCCCCATACTCTTGTTACAAATTTTGGATGTTCGTACATGAGTTGGGAAGCCCAATTGGCCTACACCCTAGGGGGGATTTGATCACAATTTCCTAGTCATTTTGGCCTTTTTGTCATCAGCCCCAAAAAAGTTTGAAAAGGTATAAATTATGATACAAAGTATCCATAAACCACCTTGGTATGTTTTAATACTCACCATACCATTTCTTTTCAAATTCAGTACCATTTGGTGAAAGTTGGAACCCTCTAGAATCACGACTAGTTAAGCTCTAATTTTGCCCAAATTGCACTTTTCTCCAAAATTCCAAAAAAAGGGACATTAAAAAAAACTCCCACAAGAGAAAACTAGCATGAGAATGGGAGCTATTATAAGATGCAAAAAGGTATGGTGCTCTAGATGATATGCATAGAGAAAGGAAAATACCTAAACCATACAACAACTATGTGGCCCTTCTATGTGACATCATTAACAAAGAACCTTCCAACTACGAAGAAGTAGCTGAGAAGATAGAATGAAATGATGTCATGATCAAGGAATTCAATTCAATTATTAAGAATGATGTCTAGGAGATAGTTCCAAGACCATAAGGGAATTTTGTTGTGACTTCAAAGTGTATCTACAAGATCAAGCATGTTGCAGATGGAAACATTGAAAAATACAAGGCAAGGTTTGTGGCATGTGGCTTCTCATAGAAAGAAGGCATAGACTACGAGGAGACATTTTCACCCATAGAGAGATACACTTCCATCAGGAATTAGCTACAATAATGAAGTGGAAACGGGCACACCATATGGACGTCAAGACAACATTCTTGAATGGTGTAGTCGAAGAGGAAGTGTACGTGGATTGACCACTAGAATTTGAGAGACGTGACAGGAAGAATCATGTGTGAAAATTGAAGAAATCCTTGTATGGATTGAAACATACACCCAAGACATGGTACGTAAGGATGGACAACTTCTTGATGAGCTTCTTCTTTACTAAGAATAAAGCGGATTCCAACCTTTACTTCAAGGTTGAAGGTAGAATATCGGTGATGCTTCTGTGATATGTTGATGACCTGTTTCTAACGGGAGAGAAACAACTCATTGTAGATGCAAGGAGGAAGATTGTGGATGAGTTAGAGATGAAATACCCAAGTATGATACACTAATTGTTAGTCATGGAGGCGTGGCAGAGTGGATATGGGATTTTCCTTGGTCAAGGAAAGTATGCAGTGGATATTATGAATAGATTCAGAATGCTAAACTATAAGGTGATAACCACACATATGGAATCGAACTTGAAGATACTATGTGATGCTTCATTAGATTCGGTTGATGCCACAATGTATCGTCGGATGATTGGATCATTGATGTACTTGATGAATATGAGACCAAACATATGTTTTTTTGTGAACACCCTAATCCAATTCCTAACGGATCCAAGACATGTTCACCTAGTTACTACAAAGCATATATTGAGGCACCTGAAGGGTACAATTGATCATGGGCTCAAGTATGATGCGAATCAAAATATTAACCTGCACAGTTATGTTGATTTGTATTGGGAAGGCAGCACCACTGATAGGAATATCACTTCAGGATGTTGCTTCAGTTTGGAATCTGGCATGATCTTCTGGTATAGCATGAATTAGTCCTGCGTGGAACTAAGTAAAGCCAAGGTAGAGTATGTTACAACTTGCTCCATCAGTTGTGAGACATTATGGATTCAAAAGATAAGGTTTGATTTGTTTGATCTCTATTTAGATACAAATTGTATATTTTGTGACAACCAGAGTTCTATGAAGTTGTCAGAGAACCCATTGTTCCATGACAAGTCATATCATATCAAGATCAAGTTCCACTATATCTGGGATATGGTCTAGAGAGGAGTAGTGAAGCTCTAGAATGTGGCGACAGATGAACAGATAGTCGATGTGTTGACCAAGTCGCTATCCAGAGTGAAGATAGAATACTTCTAAGAGAGATTTAGTGTGATCCAAGAACAAGGTCCGTAGAAAGAGGGAGGGATGAGTTCTAGCATGGCTGGAGACCCAGTTTGTCTTGGTGACGTAATAAGTCCTGGCATGCTCCCATGGAAGAGATGAAGAGAGACTGGAAGATGTAGATGCATGAGATCTCACATGGGAAGGTATATATGTTGTCCTCGAATGTAAAATTCCTAGCGTGGTATGTAGGTTGTTCTCATATGTAATCAGTCTTGTGGGTTTTCCTTGGATGTAATCAGTCCTGGCGTAGTACACAGGTTATCCTTGGACATAATCAGTCCTAACATAGGTTTTCCTTGAACGAAAAATTCCTGGCATAGTACGTAGGTTGTTCTCAAACGTAATCAGTCCTGAAGGTTGTATTTGGATGTAAAAGTCCTAGTGTGGTACACAGGTTTTCCTTAGATGTAGTCAATCCTAGAAGGTTTTCTTTGGATGTAATCAGTCCTAGTGTGGTACGTAGGTTTTCCTTTGACGTAATCAATCCTTGAGGTTTTCCTTAAACGTAAAATTCCCGGTGTGGTACGTAGGTTGTTCTCAGACGCAATCAGTCCTTGTGTGTGTTCCCATGTTGGAGATGGTGAGAGGTCACAAGGAACTTGGTGTGTGCTTGGTAATTTCTCACATAATGGTAGACACAAGTTGTCTTCATGACGTAAATAAGTCTTGGAATGCTCCTATGTTTGTAGAATGCAGGTTGATCGTGAGACTTAATGCACTTAGATTTCTCCTAGGCGATCTCACATAGTGGAAGACGTGGGTCTTCTTGGTGACATAAATAATCTCTGGCATGCTCCTATGTTTGTAGAACATGGGTGGTATGTGATATGCATTTGGGTTGTGCTTTGTGTATGATGATAAGATGATATGGATACGACGAGATGATGGTAGGAGATGCAGGTGATTGCAGTGGAAATGCAATGAATGGTCTTGGGTTGTACCTATGTGATGGATTTCTCATGGATATGAAGAAGACCTAAATGAGGAGGACTAGTCCTACACCCAACATGAAACAGGGTTGGATCTATAGAAAAATTCGATGATAGATATATCTGACAGATGTCACTACTCAATGATCGACAAAATGAAGACTATGGTAGAAGCTACAATGATGACTCAGTGATGATGACGTGAACAAATTTGTTGATGACTGTTGTGAGAGAATACCTTCCTATTTAAGAGGGAGTGTTGTTGTATTTGTAACTTCAGAAGATATTATGATGTATATTATCATTGTATGTTGTTGGACCCCCATCGAAGATGTGTTTCCCTCCTTTCGGGATGTCATTATTGTCGATGGTCCTTGAGGTACAAACTTCATTTTAAGTCGAGGAAGTAGTCCCCAATTTAATATAATGAAATGTATTTTTGGAGTCTTCCTAGGTGAATTCGACCCTGCTAGGGTTAGAGATCATCCCAGTCATGTTTTAGGTTAGTCACTTGAAGGGTATAAATAGGGAGTCACCCTCCCTCATTTAGACACACACTCACTCACTCAAGTTTGCATGAGGCGAGAGAGAATATCAAGGAGAAGAGAGAGAGAGTTGCAAAAGAATTATTCTACTTGGGTTTTTACATCTTGCGATATTGTCTTAGCGATGGAACTATTCTGAGGAAGTTTGTGGGGTTTTCTCCTTTATGGTTTCCCTAAGGAAAATATTTATGTCTTGTGTATATTCTCTATCTTGTGAATATTGGATATTTTGATGTGCTTATTATTCTTTCATATAAATATCCTAATCAATTTGAATAAGACTAGAAAAAATAACATATATGACTATGGGTGACCTACATGTTGGAAAAATATGCCATAAATCTCCTTTATTTCTTAGTGTAATTGTCTCTAACCCATTCCAAATGGGGTTTTTTAATTTCCAAACATATTTGTGAATTTGATTAACTAAGATAATACTCGATTTAAGGATTGAGACTGAATTTAACTAAGATAATACATTTATGCCACTAATATGTTGGAAAATGTCTCTTGACTTCTGGCCCAGTAAACATGAATATGGTAGCACCATTTTTCTTTTGAAATAACAACCTCTTCACCAAGTAGGGTTTCTATTATGCTCTTTATGCTCTCATAATTCCCTTTCATTTTGGGGGATATCATGGGCATAGAAAGGCCAAATTTGCAATTCAAAGTGGCAGTTTTAAGTATTGGTGGTCAATTTCTTATTTCATTCTAACCTAGACTACCTTAATATAACATAGTCTAAACTAACCTAAACCATATATAAACTTAAACTATCATAACTTATACTATCCTACCTTAATGCTTAAAAGACAACCCTATATTAAGCTAAAATACCCTAACACACCTTAGCCTACCCTACCTTAAGTCATAAAATCAAAGGGGGGCATTGTCTTCCTTTTTGGAAAGTTAAGCAAGTAAAATTAACTTGGTGATTGTTGGCATAAGTCAAGTACCAAGAATGGAACCTTATTAGGAGCACTAATCAAACACTTGTGACAAGTAATTTGGAAAAAATGCCTAAATCTTGAATAATTCCTTTGATGTGCTTGTCATAATGTTATTTCATTAATCTATCCAACATTTCATGACCATGACCATGAGTATTTTGTGTGTCAATTCAATTTGAGTAGATTGATCTTTCTCTTATCTCAATGTAAATTTAATAGAATTTGGGCATTTTCCCCTATTTATAATGAAAATTATTATGTTAAATTTAGGTATTAGACTAAAGAGGATTTTATTTGTCACAAGTCAACCTTGAATTTTCAACAAGAAAACCTTGCATTGTAGTATAACTCCTACTTTACATTGTAAATCCTAGTTTGTAGGCTAGGAAATAGTTTATAGAAGCCCTAGTTTGTAGTATAACTCCTATTTTGTGGCCTAAACCCTAATTTGTATTCTAAACCCTCTAAACTCTAGTTTGTAGCCTAAACCCTCTAAAACCTAATTTTTAGCCACAAGATATCAATGACCAATGACTAATATCAAATGAAATGTCACCATTAACCAATATCTAATATCAAACATTCAGTTACTTTTACAACTTTGAACTACCATCATCAAAAAATATCTACTATCAAACATGGCATGTACTTTTATAACTATGAATTGTCATCATTGACAAATATATACTATCAATCATTCATGTAATTTTACAATTTTGAATTGTCATCATTGACAAATGTCTACTATCAAATATCTAGAAAACCTAGTTAGTAGCTTAAACCCTAGTTTGTATTCTAAACCGTATAAACTCTTTGAATTCTTGAATTGGGGGGTAAAATTCTATGGAACCCACCAAGAAATTCTCTGGTCATCTTGACCACCTTTTCCATGCCTAGATACACATGCCCAAACTTACAGAACTTGATTTGAATGCTCAGTGTTGGTTTCAAGCCTCGAGACCAATTTGGCATGTGTCCCCGAATGGCCACAAGTGGCGACCTGCAAATGGACATAGAAAAAAAATACTTGGATCAGATCATGAAACTATCGATTTCATTAGATTTATGGCATTGGTATTACAAGTATGAGTGCCAAAATATTTTAAGTGTCATGGCCAGACGTGCCTTTTATTTGGTCGGACAAGACACTATAGTTATGCTCAGTGAAACATTGATAAATTTAATGTCGACAAAAGGGTTCCCCTAGATGGAACCTGACATCCTAAATCCATTGGAATTGATGGTTTCATGATTTGAGTTATGTTTTTTGTTCTATGGTGAGTTGCAAGTAGCCCCTTGGGGACATTCAAGGATGACTTGTTAATTTGCTCGAGGGGCATGAAATATGAACCAAGCAGAATAACTAGGTTTATTCTTCTCCCACATGCATGTTTATCCATTGTGTACATGGTCACACTACCCACAATCACTTGAGAGATTTCAATTCAGAATTGACTCCCTTGTGCAAAATCGGCATTGGCCCTTACTGAGCAAAACCCTAGTTCTGGATATGGTATAATGCAACCATTTTGGGGAAATTGAAACATGGTATAGTGGTTCCCCTAGATGGAACCCAACATATTGAATCTATCAAAATTAATAGTTTCACGATATGAGTTTTTTGTTGTTCAGTGGGCAGTTGTATGTATCCCCCTAGGGTCATTTAGGGACAACTTGTGAATTTTTTCCAAGGGCATGAAATCCAAACCAAGCAGCATAATTAGGTTTCGTAAGCTCCCACAAATGTGTTTGTCCATTGTGGAAGTGGTCATGCTTCCCACAATCTCCTGGGAAATTTTAATTCAAAATTGATCCCCTTATGCAAAATTGGCATTGGCCTTTAATGAGCAAAACCATATTTCTGGAGATGGTATAATATGATCGTTTCCTAGAAATTGAAACGTTGTAGAGGGTTCACCTAGCTAAAACCTGACATCTTAAATCCATCAAAATTGACAATTTCGCGATATGAGTTGTGGTTTTTATTCTATGGCTAGTTGCATGTAGCCCCATGGAGCCATTTAGGGACAGCTTGTGAATTTTCCCCAAGGGCACGAAATCCAAACTAGTAAACATAACTGGGTTTTGTCAGCTCCCATAGATGTCTTTATCCATTGTGGATTTGTTAACACTTCCCACATTCGCCTAAAATATTTTGATTCAATATTGAAACCCTTGGGTGAAATTAGCATTGGCCCTTACTGAGCAAAAACCCTAGTTCCAGAGATGGTATAAAACAATCATTTCCTCATAATTGAAACATGGTAGAGGGATTCCCCTAGCTGAAACCTGGTATCCTGAATCCATTGGATTCAATATTTTCACATTCTGAGTTATGTTTTTTTTTCTATAGCCAGTTGTAAGTGTCCTTGCAGGGTGATTTAGGAACAACTTATGAATTTTCTCTATGGGCACGAAATCCAAACTAGGAAGCTTATCTAGATTTTGTCAACGAACACATATGTGTTTGGACATTCTTCATGTGGTCACATTTCCCAACGTCACCTGAGAGGTTTCAATTCAAAATTGACCCCCTTGTGCAATATTGGCATTCGCCCTTACTAAGGAAAACCCTTGTTCCGAAGATTTTATAATACAACATTTTCTAGGCAATTGAATAGTGCATCAAGGAGTCTTTTATACCATGAGAATAGGAGCACTCCCATAAAAGAATGAGTCAGCCTTATTGGATGCTAAAACAATGCCCAAAATAGTAACATAGGTTAGGGTGTTTTCTCTAAGAAGGCACCAAGCTTGTCCCCCAATATAAAAGTGTGTAAGGGATCATATTCTTAACCATTATAACCACCTCCATGAATGGGAGTGACCTTAATCTGGCCATACGCTAGGGATACTTGAGATAAAATATAGCAATATACAATGAACATAAGAAGTGTTAAAACCAAAAACATTGTGTGTGGAAAATGAGAATTCTTAAACCTTATATAGCCCCAATGCCTCAAAACAATCCCAAGTATATCAGTGGTTAATGAACTAGTATCACTTGGTAAGGGAGTTTAGCAATTGTGTGTGTATACTTGGAAGACACAAGTGAATTATGGCATCTAATCAATTGAAGTATTGTATGTATAATTCTATTTGATTGTAGACTTCTATATATTGCAAATTCAATGTCTACAAACACATTATTTTTATATAATGACACGAGAGCATTGAGACTTAAGGTTATATAATACACTTTCAAGTTGATAGTTAACTTGTATTACAATTTTTTATGATTTTTACTATCATTTATTAAAATTGTTGCATGTTTTACATAATTGGAATGACATCTTAGTTGTAACTTATCTCATTTTTTATCATGGTAAGTCCAATTTGATATGATGTAATATGATTATGGTTTAGTTTCGTACACTATTATATTAGCAATATAACAAAAATATGAATTATGGCATAAAATTAATATTGACTTTTAATTTTGAATGTTTTTTAGCAAAACACAGGTCTAGAAGATCCAATTGAGGAGGAGGAGGAGGATCATGATTATGGTGATGTAGTTTCTTCAAATGGATGTTGTCAAATTCAATTAAATTTCTTCATAAATGTTGTGATATAAATTTGAAATGTAATATGATATGTTTATTTTAGATCTTCATAAAGGTTATGATATAAATTTGAAAAGTGATATAGATATATGTTATTTTATGTATTATGATATATTCAGTCTATTTAATTGAAATTACTAAAATCTTGATTCTTATAATATTAGTATTGGCTTGTTGTTTTTACTATTTCTATAATGATGTCCATAACATGATACTGATGTAATATTGATATACTTGAATTTCACTTGTTTCAATTATTGATGATGATGAGATTATCATAATTATATTCTTAATTTATATAGACTCGAAGTTGTATATGTTTTATTGATGGATATTTAAAAAGAATGATTATTTTGCTAGATGTTGTCCAATTCCCTGAAAATTTCTTTAAAATGTTAAGCTATAAATTTGAGATGTGTATATGTTTTTTCTATAATCATAAATGTTATTTAAGAGATATGATATATTTAATTAATTTAATTCAAATTAATAAAGTGGAAACTTTAAAGGAACCAACATGATGTGCTAAAATGTAAGCAAAATGTGGTGCTAAACTGGAAGCAAAATGCGACACAAATATGGAATACATACTAGGTGCTATTTATGGCTCTAAGTAGGAAGCTAAATTGATTTCTAAACAAGAAGAAAAACTTGGCACTAAATAGGAAGCAACCCTCGGCACTAAAGGAAGCAAACCTTGGAGCTAAAAGGGAAGAAAAACCATGTAGTAAACAAGAAGCAAAATTCAATTCCAAACAAGGAGAAAAACCTGGTGCCAAAAAGGAAGCAAAAAAGGAAGAAATCCTGGAAGCTAAAATGGAAGAAATAATAAAATCAAACAAGGAAGGAATAATCGAAGCCATATTGGAAGAAAAAATGGAAGAAAAGCCTAGTGTTAAAAAGGAAGCAAAACTCAACATAAAAAATGGAAGTAGAACTCGACAATACAAGAGAAGCAACACTCGACGCTAACACAGAAGCTAACATGAACGCTACATAGGAAGCAAAATTGGAAGCAAAATAAGAATAAATGTTGGAATCCAAATTAGAAGCTCCATTCGGCACCAACCTCAATGCAAAATCGGGTGCTAACTCAACCCAGTGCAAAAATTAGTGCAAACTCGTCACAAAGTCTAACATAATTTGAAAATGTTGTGCGACACCAGCATCAGCTCCAACTATTGGGCCTGATTTGGGAAAACAAAACACTACAAGTATGTGCTAATTATGGCGTTAATCTCATGTCTTTTTGTAGTGCATGGTGCTTCATGAGGTTTGGGGTAAATGTTGTATGATCAACCCCTAAATGGTGTGAGATCAACTGCAACATGGGAGATGCTCCATATTATATATGCATAGTTGAGATTGATTGTTTCATGGATGCTTGACCTCATGATGGTGTTGGCTTGATGTTCTTCCCTTAGGCATTAGATATCTCTTGGTATTTTGGTGGATGTCCTTCATTGAGGCCTCTTGGAGGATCCACTTACTTGGGTCCATTAGGGGATATGGAGAGTTTTGCATCACGAGGGAGGTATTCCTAATTGGCATGTGGTGGGTTGGTTTCTTGCTGATAATATTGGATATGGATCAAGTATGCTTGGAACTTCAATAATGTTCTTACAAGGGGTTGATGACCTAGTGGAGTACATTACTTTATATGCTATATGGAGTCCATGGAGGCTCATGATGGAGTGGTGTGGAATTGTCTTATGTAGATACATCACCTTGGAGTCAATATTATGCACATTGTCACCATTGGATCATGAAAAATGTACTTTAGAGTGAATGTCTCACTTGTGTGGTCTGCAAGGGCTCATGTAGGTTGTGTGTAAGGGCTTTTGCTCACATAGTATTGTTGGATTCCATTACCTTTCATATAATAGAGGAAGGATATATTCTTTCCATTCATACAATATTTTGTACTATTTCTTTTTACTTACCTTCACGAAGAAGTTGCTAGGTTTCCTGATGAACTCTAGGAGGATTTATGAAGTCTAGGGTGACATGTTTGTTGGTGCTTGAATTGTGTGACTAGGGATTGTTGTTGTGAAGAATATGTTCAATAAGATTATATAAATTGTGTGTTTATTATTATTCACACTTGAGAATATATGTGACTAATATAGGAGTGTGCACTAGTTTTTTTCTATTTAAGTCTTCATTTGTACTTGTATTTTCTCTTCTCAAGGCATTAGGGTTTCTTGGAGCATATTACAGTTATAGGGTTAGGATTTACCCTTTAAGATTGGAAAATAATATTTTGAGAGAAAACTATAGGTTGGATTGGTGAAGAAGAACACAAGAGAATGAGGTATTTCCCTAGAGGATGTGTTTGAGATATTCTTGCACAATGGATCTTCTTAGTTGAGCTAGGGTTTGATGATTTACCCTAATCGAGGATTTTTCTATAGTTGGAGTTTTTGTAATAGCCTTCAGAGAAGGATATGATATGTACTTGCACTTTATCTTGAGCATATATATGAACTTTTCATATGTCCGTATCTTGTGCAATTTCCATATTTGAATTCCAACTATATATGTCCTTTATGCAATTTATTATTTATAATTGTTTATGTCTTACTGATTTTACATAAGCAAAAAGGAAAATTATTAAGTGTATATATATTGAACGAGATAAGGGGATAAATTTGTTATTGTCTATTGTTGTAATTATTTCTATATAAGTACATTTTTAGATCTAGTTATTGGTTTATAAGTTTCCCTACAAGGGGTTGAAACTTATCTCATTGTTTGATGTATTTTCTTCTTTAATTGTCATGGAGTGTGGGGCTATATGAAGTGAATTATTTTTATCATTTCCTCTATTTTTTCATATTTTAATTTACAACAATCCTAAGAGTGAAAATGATAGGGTTGAGATCTAGGAAAACTTCCAGGAAGAAGGTGAAATTTTAGTTTTGCATTAATTGCCCAATTGTATGAAATATCAACATGGTATTAAAGTTTGTTATGGTTGAAATCACTCTTGAGTAAAGAGGGAGTTTGTATTTCAAATGGAGTTTACTTGGAATAGGCACTTGACCTACTTGAGGTCACTGGATGAGAAACCATAGGTTGCTTGATAAAAGTATATTTACCATTGGAAGGGATGTTCTTTGAATGAGATGAGCAATTGTACCTGTGATATGTTTTGACAAGTTTCTCTCATGATGAGAAATTATGGACCAATTGCATTGATGGTTGTAATGGATGTATTTCAATTGGTGTGATGCATAGGATGACCAATGATAAGTAGATAATTTGTTCCAATGGTGGCTTATTGTGGGAAAATTTGCACAAAGATGTGCAACCCTTCCTACTTGAGGGGGTGAAGCCTTTAAGGTTGTCAAAAAGGCCCAGTATTGTGTTAGTAAAGGAAAATGTAATAACCCCAAATTGATCCTACAAACTCTTGTTAGTAAACCAAAACAAAACCAAAAAAAAAAACTTAAATAAAAACTAGAAAGGTGGAGAGATGCAAACCACAACAAGAAGAAAATACTAGAGCCAATTTAGATTACCCAATGGTCAAGCTTATTACATGCATTGTCACCTAGGAGGTGTGGGATTCAAAGAGAAGCCAATAATTTCTCTGGTGTCCTTTTTGTCTATATTAAATGCTAAATAACTTGAAGAACAAATGAGAAAAACACTTTCCCCTTGGAGGAAGGTGGCAAGGGGGCTTGAGGAATGGAAATAGGTGTAGGAAGAGGTGGACTATGAGGAAGGTCCAACACAATTCCAACAAAATAGCCTTGCTCTATTTTTCCCTCTCTAAGATGCATGTCCATGGCCTCCTTTTATAGGTCAAGAGGTGTCCAAGAAACATCTAGATCCAAGTGTGAACCCCATCACCTCATGTATTGCTCCAAGGTACACAAAGGGGCTATTCATTGCTCCCCCATTATATGAAGATACAAGTTCGATATTTTGTTGGTGAGGATCCTTCATAAGCATTCATTGTGTGGCTAATGCTTGAGATCCCACCGTTTCGACAGTTGCATGGATTTCAAAGTAAAACCAATGCTAGGCTCACATGGGCACAAAAATGGTAACACGTTGTAGCATAAGTAAAAAGATATTTAGTTGTGCAACCTTTTCTTTTGACTGTTTTTTGCAGTTTTTACTCCTATTGATGTTTGGATCTTGATGAAGATGTATTTTGGTGGGTTGCATGTTATATGTTGATGACGCCTTATTGTAATATTAGCTAAAATGTCACATGTGTCCAAAATTTGAGCGTTAACATATGCCCCCTAATGTATGAGGTTTGTAGGGTATTTTAGAGCCAATAATGCATTATCATTTTTTTCCTCTCTTGTTATTGTAAGTTTTGAAGCACATGTGGACAAAAAGTTCCTCCCATGGGGGAATATTGTCGGTGAAGCTATAAAAAATAATGGTGTTTTATACAAACGAGGCGGGCATACCCATGGTCATGAAAATCTATCAAGATGACTACAATAGGAGAATACCGAGGATCAAATCATGGTACTATTGCTACATGGACAAAGGCAACATTGATCCATGTAAGAGTAGATGAACCTAGAAATCTTGTTATTGTTGTCAAAGAAGAGGAACTATTGAAGATCATGTTAATCCCACTAGGATGGGGGGCATAAATTCTAGTGAAGTTGCTTGATGGGGAATCTCATTGTACCAGATGTGCTACTACCATGATTTGCAAATGTGAACACTGCTACCTTTGAAATGTACTCCCCCTAATGTGATATATGTGTTGATGTCGAGCATAGGGGAGACCAATAAGTTAGGTATCACTAGTGACTCTCCATACTTAGTTCGAGGTGATCCCTTATATTGATTGAAAGGGACCTTAAGGTACAATTGTAAAGACTGCAACTCTCAAAATATGGTGATTTGATGTCGATGAGAGTTGAAGTACACTATAAGATGATGGTATTATATTGTGAACCAAGATCATGTTGTAACCAACTGTTAGACTGACAGACTTGACACGAGACTAACCAATAAGAATGACTCTTATATATTCCTTTGATCGATGTAAACTGGATAGTAACTAATGACAACATGCCTCAAAATAGAGGGACAGAGTGTAATGGAGGGAGACAAAGTGTATATGAAGGGTTTTATTGAAGACACAACACTGAGGGTAATGGTGACTAAGAAAACTGACAATGCTTTTAATATAGAGACTCGACTACATCGATCAAATGTGACCAAGGGGTGCTTCCAAAAGAATCAAGGGTGCCCACAATTATGTCTGGATTGGGGAATTGTTTGTACATGAAGTATAATTAGTGGGGTCCCCATGGGTTTGAGTGTGTCAGGGAACCAATTTGATGATGGGTGGGATTGCTAGTTTTGGATGAGTCAAGGAATCAATTTTAAAAATGGATGAATTTACTATGGTTTTGAGTGGGTTGGGGAACTTGTACCATGATGATGTGAAGGTTATTTTGCAAATGTGAAGACGAGTTCCCAATGAATCAATGCCATACAAAGTGTTCTTGAAAGAATAACTGAATAGAATTGGTTTCTTCGGAGGGTGGGGGGGGCATTGTTGTCTTCATAGCGTTGTTGATACGAGGAATATTGCAGTTAGTATATTTCTCATGGGGGTGTGAGTGGTCAATTATGAATCTTGATTGTGACATGTGCTAAGGAATTTGATGGAATCAACTACTAAAGGTGGGGAAGTAAATGTGCAACTATAAAATGATGAAATGAGGGTTCATCTTCTTAAACTGGATCAAATTCATCAAAATTTTGGGGGTTCAACATCATGGGTTCCAAATTATGGCAGGGTTGCAATGGTGAGTGCACCCATGGGGGAAATTGTAAAATTTTGGAATGCACAACATCACAACAAAAATTTTGAGACATGTGACATTCTAGCCAGAACTGGATAGCAAAAAAAATCTCACTTAGATTTATTATTGGATAGAACACAAAGAGATAACAATAATAGAGAAGAAATATTGGATAGAACACTAGAGGAAAATCACTCGAGTGGGAAGTTTTCCACTCTGATATTATTCATTAACATGAGTACAATATATAAATGCTCTTAAGAGACAAAATCGAGATGCTTAGTGGTGACTTGAGTATCTCACTTTAATGTTGGATTATCTTGAATGATTCCCCTAATCTATGACATTTGTGTAACTCCAAGTAGTGGCCATAATGAGGTGAAAGTAACCTAGATGGACCATGAAGTGGTTAGGATAGTCAAAAAGTATGAAAGGAACCATCATGAGGGCGCTAGAGGTAGTTTAGTGGCTTGTTTTTGGACCATTAATGAGCAAATTGACCAAATCTTCAAGAGGGTTCCCCTATTCTCCTTAATACAGGGAAATGCAATAACTACCCCATAAATGAAGCATAGATCGGAGCATTGACTCCATAGAACAAGGAAAAGAGTGGGTAAGTGGACAAACAAGGATTTATGGCATAACCACTAGTCTAAGTGGTTCAAATGTGTACAAAATCAGATCCAAGACACTACACTAGGAACTAGAACCATTTTCACATGGAACAACTTCCACTAAACACTTGGAACGTCCTTACATAAAGATTATTAACCAACGTCTAGATGGGAAATATGTTCCAACAACACACCCCCCCCCCCCTTAAGCCAAAATGGTTGTGAGCAATTATAGAGGGCACAAGCAATAAGGCTTATGGTCACCCTTTACATTATTGATCCATATGAACTGAGGAAAGAGGCAAAACCAGGGGAAAATCCTCCCTAAAAAATTGACATGAAAGAGAAACCAAAATATACATACAATCCAAACTAAATGAATATGTCTGGAAGAATATTCTTCTTCGAAATAAGTGGAATGTGATCAAACAACTCAGGAATATGTATAGATTCATTAGGAATCCTGAGACCATGTAGAACAACTGAAATGCACTGATATGAGAGTGAAGGTTTCTCTTTAGAATTGAACTTCGAACCAACCAGGGTGCCATGTCCAAAAGAGACTTGAAGTGCTTGAGAATAAGTGACCCGAAGTGAATCATAAGGCTCTTGATGCATCAACTTCGAAAGAAGGTCGTAATCAGCTCCAAGAAGGTGGAACAAGAGTCCCAAATGTGCCAATGTGATGGCTAAGGCTTCTCCATGTTCAAATGAACTTGAAGTAATTCTACTAGTCATGGTGTAGGAATAAATAGGAATCAAAAGAGTGTGAAGCAATAAGAAATATTCACTTGACTTCCAAAATTCTCCTTGACCATCTTTCGAACCAATACTCTCATGTGAAGAAAAAGTTTCTTCTAGAGAAGGCTCACTATGATCACCAATTAGAAACCCATCTTCATAATTCATAATAGAAGACATAGAAGGAGAAAAGCATGGAATGGGGAGATAAATCTTCAACAGTATTGATGGTAGAAACTCGTATTATCTTCATGAAAAATAGCTTCTTAGAAAAGAGAGGAAGTCGTAGAGGAAGAAACTTGAGTTCGATCATTTTTTGAATCTCTATCTGCTTCTTCTTCTTCATTTTGAACAACTTTGTGAGAAATCAAATCCATGAAGCTATTATAGGCACTTGCAAACAAAACTTGGAAATCTATTTTGGAAGAAAGACTAGAACCGCATAGGCTCTAATACCATGTAATATTTTGGAATGCACAACATCACAACAAAAGTTCTGATTCATGCGACATTCCATCCTAGATCTAGATAGCAAAAACAATCTCACTTAGAACTATTTGCACAAAGAGATAAGAACAATAGAGAAGAAATATTGGATATAACATTAGAGGAAAATAAGTGGGAATTTTTCCACTCTTATATTATTCATTAACATGAGTACAATATATAGATGATGTCAAGAGAAAAAATTGAGAGGCTTAGTGGTGAGTTGATAATCTCACATTAGTGTTGGTTTATTTTGACTAATTCCCCCAAGCTATGACATTGTGCTAAGTGTAACTCCAAGTAGTGGCCACAATGAGGTGAAATGAACCTAGATGGACCGTGTAGTGGTTAGGCTAGTCAACAAGTGTGAAAGTAACCATGATGAGGGCGTTGTAGGTGGTTTAGTGTCTTGGGTTTGGACTATTAATGAGAAAATTCACCAAATACTCAAGAGGGTGCACCCATCATCCTCAAAACAGGGAAATGTAATAACTACCCCATAAATGAAGCATAGAGGGGTGCATTGACTCCATAGAACAAGGAAAAGACTAGGTAAGTGAAAAAACAAGGCTTTATGGCATAACCACTAGTCTAAGTGGGTAAAATGTGGACAAACTAGGATCCAAGACACTAGACTAGGAACTAGAACCATTTTCACATGGAACAACTTCCACTAAACACTTGGAACCTTATATAAATATTATTAATCAAGGTCTAGATGGGAAATATGTTCCAACATAAACATGTTATTCTCAATGATGACATTGATGGCACATCGTGACTGAGAATTGGGATCCCATGGTTGTGAGCAAGAGTACTAGTAAATGCAATAGAAAATAGAAGGAAACATTTCATATATGTCAGTTTCAGGATTATACCTTGGTGCATGTCCTGCACCGTTGTTGAGGAGGTCATAATCATAATGTCTTAGTCATTATCCTACACACATGACGCAGATGCCCAAGTGCAATCACTAGTAGAAAAATGGGTGATAAATGACCAGATGACCCAAAAAGTTGGTCACCATGTGAAATAAATGACTAAACCACCAAAAATTTGGTCACCATAGTGTTTTTAGGTGAAATATGACCAAATTTGAGAAATTTTAAGTGATCATAACTAAAAATGACTAAAATAAATGACTAATTCAGTCATGGAATAAAAAATATGACTAATCTAGTCATTGAATAAAAAATATGACTAGAGAGTCTAAGTTAATAATTATATAAGATGTCATAATCAATTAATAATAAATATTTCCTTATACGTCACACACAAATTAAGAGTGTCTATATAAAATATAATACATGTTTCTATACGTCTCTAGATATGTCAATATTGCAATTGTAATAGACCTAATTAGTTTATTGTAATGAGTAATTAATTTAGTTTGCAATGACTAAGGGGTCTCTAAATCCATATGCAGCGCTAAAATTTATGAACTGCAATAAAACTATTACAATTTCATAAATTTTAACATTGTACATGGATTTAGAGACCCCCTAGTCTAACCCCCAAGGGGGTATTTGAATCCATCTGTAGTGTTAAATTTACAAAATTGTAATAAAATTATTACAGTTTCTTAAATTTAACACTCCAAATGGATTCAGAGACCGATCTCCAAATTGATATGCAACATTGAAATTTATGAAATTGTAATAATTCGATCGACAATCAGAGTTATGTCTAGTTTGAAGCAATGATTTCCTTGACTTCCTCAAATACCATCTTTTTTAAATTGGAAAAATTAAATTTCTCTTCATTTTTTCCCATGTCATTTTGTCTTTTGGATATCCTAGGATATTCAATAAGTATATTGCCATTTTGAAAGAATTATAGTGCATAAACCATGGTATATATCCCACAAGCTTGGCTTACTGTGTCGAAATTGGTGTCCATGCTCTAGTGATAAGACATATATCACCATGGGAAAAATAAAATATTGAAGGAAGTAGAGGAAGCACCTTGCCCAAGATCCCTTCCATTTTAGATCAAGTTGATCGAGTGGAAGCAACAACCCAATTTACCAACTTATATATCACTCAAGGAGTAATTGAGATGGTATCGTATAAGTAGAGAGACGAACACCATTATATTTTGAATAAGGGTCCATTAAATCACTATGGGAATCATGTAGAAGAGGATTTGCATGGTGATAAGGAGAAGCATGATCCATGGAAGCTTGTTGATATCCATAAGAATAATCTTTTGAAAGAAGCAATGGGAGAGATATTGGTAGAATGTGAGTAGGAACCTCGTTGAAAATAACATATCTATATTCAACCACTTTGAGTTGAGATTTTTTTGGATAATGGAGTTGTGATTCTCTTGCAAAGTGGATGCTTCAGTCGCACTAATGAGTGAAACCAGACACTCATTATAAGCCTTATTATTACATTGTTAAAGTTGTTGGTGCTCGCATTTCAATCACTTAGAAATTGTTGGAAAGGATCTCATCTTATGAATATCCCTAGGTTTGAACATTAAAGGGCTTAAGAAAATAACATAATTTTTTTTATCTCTCCTCATGGTATGGCATGATAGATAGCTCGGTCTATTGCCTTGTTCCATGATATGCCCTAATATTATTATAATTTTGGTTGGTCATGGATGTGGTGATGTATATAACAAATGATTTCTTAATAATTGTAGAGAAAAGTAATCAAGAGTGGATTGCATCAACTTCTTCTCAACCAGCTTTCTTATTCCAATAGGTATAATAGAAGTGATCCATACTAATTACTCCATTATTAAATTTTATGCACTATTACTATAAAATGTTACAACTGAGAACAAAAGTCACCTGCAATACTTATCTAATCTAAAATATATAATATGTATCATCGTATATCAAGGGTTGTATGATGAATAGTAGCATACATAATATCACTCTATTTACCCACTATCATTCATGGGTAAGGCAAGAGGAACTACTCACTGGCCCCATTGATTTCCTTCCATAGAATTCAGTGTCGAAAGGGAATTAATTCAAGTGTTTTGTAGATTGTGAAATTTTGTTATACGTGTTTCCTACTGAGTTATGTATATCATCTTCTTTACGGAAAAGTATCCTTATTACTTCTCATCTCTAACAATACCCCATATATCCATTTTTCCATAGTACCTGAACTACCATTTTGAAAGTGAACCATTTATCAGTGAGAGATTGAGAAAGGTGTGGGAAGGAGAGGCAAGAGAAGCAGACGAGCTTGGGTCAATAGAGTAAGGTCCTCATAAACCCTTCAAATTTGAACATGAAGTAATCTTTTCAGATCAATACTTTGAGAATATGTCAAGGGTTGTATGAGGAATAACAATATCCATAGATCTCGTTACTCGGGCTACATATTAAAAAAATACAATGGAAACAAATGAAGTTTTATTCTTTGTTCAAAGCTTACATCATGCATTTTTTGGGTTTAGTATCAAATACTAGGTGAGATCGACCTCGTTAGTAGATTGCAACCATGTGCATAATAAACCTTGCTCAAAACTCCTTAAATAATGGTTGCACGTATCAATGCAAGTTCTAGGTTATTCAACGGAGTTGAACCCTCGCTCAGAGAAATAAGTGCCATGTGCCATGAGTAGAGGATGATGAAAATCAACCAAACAATCTAAGCTTCCAAGAAACCCAAAACTATAGAGTGTAAAGCACCCTTTAAAACCACCAACCTCTATGCAAATAAGTTAAGGTAGGGCCAATGATTCGATCACCAAAAAACATTACCAAATAGGCAAGTATTAGCTAGAGTGCTAAGGAGAGTGGTCAAAATGACTAACCAAACTAGGGTCAATTCCATTAAATTTGTGGGAAAGAACCTCCA
Organism: Pseudotsuga menziesii; assembly: GCA_001517045.1. Lineage (NCBI taxonomy): Eukaryota > Viridiplantae > Streptophyta > Pinopsida > Pinales > Pinaceae > Pseudotsuga > Pseudotsuga menziesii. The sequence continues at coordinate 298,638 of LPNX011095256.1, read as the reverse complement.
TAGTTGGATTATGATCGATGGATGGGAGAGGTAAATGCATCGACACGGGTATTGCAGACAATATATAGTATAATTAAGGTTATTCCTTTCAAGTCCAAGTGGCATCATCCACAAAAGTTCTTGGCTCCTCCAAATCATGATAAGATCTCATTTGCCACATTTATACATCACACCAAATATAGTGCCAAGTCTCCATAGTTCATATGGATGACCATGCTACTACTAATTTGAGCAAGATTAAGGCCATAGGTTTTGATCCCTAAAAGCTTAGGGTTTGACTATGAATATCAAATTTGCATTGAGAGATTTACACTCAAATCGAAAAATTTATGTGGCACTATACACCTAAATTATTAAGTTGTTGTATAAATTATTAATCATTGACAATAAGCACGACATACAATAATAAAAGAGAATATATATTATATGTTTGTATATTTCCACTTTCGTTTTCAATTTTTTGGTGATGAGAACTTAGTCCAAATTGACAAATTATATCTTTTTTACACATAGAGATTTTCACTTGGAAGTACTTTTTTGTCTATGTAAGTATCATTCAGTGGATTTAAGGTTGATAAATTCTAATATTCTCAAAGGGCTCTTGCCACAACTTCTTGATTACCTTCTTTTTTAACAAGTCTAGAATGGATAAGGGTTCATTCCACAAATATTCTTCTTCAATTCAACATTTTTTAATCCATTTCATCGTGTCACCTACCGATACTTATCTTGAGTTGCAATATTTTCCTTATTAAAAGAATGATGTTAGAATATAGTGTAGATTGAATACAGTTGTCCTTGTTCCTTTTAATTTTCCTTACCATCTCCTTATAAATTTTCATTTTGTCCTCTTACAATATCCAAGATTTTTTCCTGTCCTCACAATCTCCAAGATTTCAATTTGTTATGCATAAATTTCTTGAAATTATCAATGGTTTGGATGGTTGCACCTCATGGATTTTGATAGAGCTCGCTAAGAAAAGATTAATTCATGGCTATATTTTCATGGGTCTTGTGTGGAGATCATCTATTCTATTATGTGATTCCATAGGTTCTTCAAAGAAATTATTTATGCATGAGTGGGATGATGTCTCCATCCTTGTGATTATTTTACCAAATCCATTATAGTTTTTCAAGGTGTCATTTCACTAAAGAAGTTGTTGGAGTCTTAATTCATGATTAAACGTACCAAGTTCATTTTAGTATCATGAAACATATGATCAAAATCCTAAATAGCGTTCCCAATGCAACATGAAGTCCATTTAAATAACTATAATACATTGGGTGGAGGAACAAAACTCCTTCAGACATACAACGGTAAGAAAGGTTTTCCTAAAGGAAAAATTTTGTGTCCAGAAAATATAAGGAAAAGGGAAAGCAAACAAGTTTAAGTATTTACTACATAATAACTCACATAAGTAATAAGAGTGGAGTAGGCACAAAAGTACCCCCTTCCTCAATCTTTGTTGTTTGGCATTGTATTAATGAGTATACTTGGCATTTGAATTTAACACCATATCAATAAATTAAGGGACATACCAATCAATGTCATTTATCTCAAACTAAAAACTAGAGCAGTTGATTAGCAAAGTGTTTTTCAAAAGTTGTGAATCAAACCACACTCACATTAAGCCTAAAACCAAATATTTCAAAAGGGGGAACCTACAACATTCAGTTACCAAGGTTATAGAAGTATAGAAGAAGGATGTGAGTCAAACCATGCATGAAGTCAAGCTAGAATACAGTTAAAATTGCTTGGTACATTTCAAAATTATATCACCTCTCAATCTCCAATCTACTTATGGCCAATTTTTTGTGTTTCCCATGGCATGAATCAAATGAAATACACTTTCCTAACACAAGAATAATAATAATATTGTAGTATGTTGTGTCATTTGTGTTATTTCTAGTGGAATCTTGATTATTGTAAGTTGCAAGTATGATGCCAAGTATTTAGACGTTTGTGTTTCTTATCTATCTAATTATTTAAGATCTCAATTGTGTACTATGTGAATGTTAAATATATTAATAGATTCCCAACCAAGTCAAGCAATCCAAATTGCAACTCGACAATGATATATATTTCATCCAAAAAAATATGATTTTAATTACATTTTATTTAGTTCATCAAAGTGTGTAGAAACTTAAGCCATGATCCCAGGTAAAGTTAGTTAAGCCATGAGCGACGTCCCTTGCGCTCCTGTGGGGGGAAACAAGAATGGTATCTAAAATATGGGAGGCACAGATGGAATCAATGTCTGTTCAACTCCATGACCTATTGGAGGGGTTGTTGATGATGTTGATGGGTTTGGGGGGCATATTTTCAAAGGTGAAAATATTGTGCATAAGGTCATCCATTGTCAAGGTAATTTCAGGAGGATGACCTGCATATTCCCCTAATAAGTTGGAATCTTTGTACACACCTCGGAATATATCAACGTATGGGGATTGATTAACCTTATTGACAATGGGAAGGACATTTTCAATGTTAGTGTTGGAATAGGTTCATAGTTGTTGAGTTGGTCAAGGGAGATTATCTTCCCATTAAAAGGAAATATCATAATGTAGAATACTAAAGAGGCAACCGCCTTCATGGAGTACAAATAACTACGACCCGAAAGGATATTGTAGACGAGTTGTGCAACTGCTTCAATATTGATCATTACCATCTGTCCCCCTATCTCAATCGGATCATTTTGGTACAATGCTCTTGGTTGTGAGGTTCTTCCATCATATGTGCGAAGGGCGACTAATGAGGGGACTAACTCATGTGAGCCCAATAGTTTCTAGGCATTATATGACATTATAATTGTGGGTCCACATTCATCGATGGATCATAATGTTTTTAACTATAACTGGAACTTGGAATGTGACCGATGAGGGAAGTCGTTATTCAACTTGTCAAGATCGAAAGTCAATAGGTGCAATTCCGAAGGGTCGACAGTGCCAAATGGATTAAGTAATGTCTTCCTTTGGGTTGGGCATGATTAGAGAAATTCTAACATGGGCATGGCAGCTGAGGATAGAGCCAATTCATCCACAATATTGTAGTTGTTAGTAGCTTTCAGTTGAGGTTTATGGGCGGTGCACTTGAGTGGTTCGTTTGGGATCCTCAAGATTTGTTCACCACTTGGGTGTGGTATTTGAAAAGGGCCTCTGATCCGAAAACAAGATCTTTGCTACTCTATGACGTTAACATGAATTGCATAAAGAGCATGAATGAAGCTCACAAACCCATAAGAAGAAAACCAAACAGCATAGACAATACACACATAAAGACAACAAGTTGATAACGGAGTTCGTCCAGGATGGACTACGTCTCCGGGCCTGCTTCTCAATAGGAGGGCCGATCTATAATCTTAGCATAAGGCAAAATACATGGCAATGATACAATGATACCTTGGCGACAATGGTCAGGAAGAGAACCACTGCCCAAAACACAACAAGACTGCTTCCAGCAACTCCGAAGCCTGAAGACGGTGTAAAACAAGTATAAACACTCGTACCTTCCTCCTACAGAGCTATGCAATCTCCCTTCTCTCCTTTAGCTACAAAGTCTCCACTCCAAATCATGAGTGGGAAATGGAAAATGAATGGGTTTATATAGGTTGGCTTTCCCTCTTCACATGACTCTCATGGATTCCTTTGGTTGCAACTAATTTGCCTATCTTGGCCTTGGTTACAACTTCCCCAAGTTGGTTTTCATGTGGTTGGGCTTTTTATTAAATAATAAACCAACATATTTAAAAATACCCTTTTAAAATGGCATACCCTTTGGGTTTTAATATGGTTAAAACCATATTATAATAATAACCACTTTTAAGACTTTAACACAAAGTCTGTTACACAATATGGTGGCGCTCCAACCCATATATTAGGTGGCATGTAACGTTTATGTGGTGGCACTCCAACCCATATATTAGGTGGCATGTAACGTTTGAAAGTTTTTTATAACACATGTGACCATGTGTTAAAGAGCGGCGCGTCCCACGTGATGGCTCCTCCATTCAATACATGTGAATAATGTTTTATGTGCTGGCACGGGCTCCACATGATACAGCGCCCACGGAGCAACCCCCAAGTGGTATGGTGTGTGAGCAGGCCAGTCGAAGCTCTCGGTTCTGCGCATTAGCGACATAAATCCATGGGTCGGGGCTTAGCCCCGGCCCTTTCTTTGCCCGTTCAAACGTAGGTTCCAACTTAAAACGATTGTTTCCCATTCCGTGACTAAACAACACGCGGTGGCCTGTTGGCTAAAATGTTGTGCAACCAAACCAGAGGTCACGGGGTCGAACCCCGAAGAGGCACATTATTTTGCATCTGACCATATTGGCCAATTCGGGCCTGCCACATGGAAGGCACCGATTGGTCCAACTCATCGGCCAGTTGTCGGCCAGCTCAGCTGAGTCATCTACCACGTCGTTGAGCTGTACTGCCACGTCACCATCCATACGCCTAGTCAGCCATATGCTAGCTCGGATATGTATTGCCACATGTCACCTTGTGATTGGTCCATACTGTATGGATTCCACGTGTCACCCTGTCAGTGGTGCCATGTGGCACCCCCATTTTGCCAAATTTTCTTGTTTCAACAATACAACAGAACGCGACTATTGGTTATATTTTCTTGTATAGATTCCTTATGTTAGTGTTTTTGCCTTTTTTGGGGGGGTTATTAGCCACCGCATTATGGTTATCCTTGTTCTTATTCTATTGGGGATGGGGGTTTCCCCCTTGACCCAACTATTGGTTATATTTGTTCTTACCTTTCTTATTTCCCTAATTTTGAGGATTATGGGGGTTGACGGTGTTCAACTGCTCAAACTATTGAGCTTGTTGTGTGAAAGAAGGTTTTACTAAAATGACCCCCATGTGAGGCATGGGGGAAGAACTACGAGGAAATGAAAAACAGGTAGTAAGGATTATACCCCTGTGATGGGATATATATGGTTTTCATTCCATACGATGTGAATGTATGAGTTGGTTGTTCCATTTGTAGTGGAGGTAGATATTGCTTGGATTGCGTTGAGGTAAGTACGAATGTAGGCCCATATTGTAGCTGTAGAAATAGATTATTTGGAATAGCGGTAGGGGATGTGGACATAGGACGGATGGGTGGGTACTCCATTTCCATGGTAGGTTTCATAGGATTCGGTTGAGGGGGGACCTTTCCCTATTGGGAAATGGACCTAATAATCCCATCTATTGAAAGTGACGAACCTACATGGGGGGGATCCAAACAGAGATGTCAAGAGGAATTGGGTGGGATGGTGTATAAGTACCTGTATTATGCATAGATGGGATCAAAATGTTGGGACTTCAATATGGCCTCTTCCTTAGTTTGCGGTAATGAGGTTTCCACTTATTTTGCTATTTTTGGAGGGATAGATTTGATAAACCAATCCAATAGGAACTAAGGTTGTAGTTATATTTTGTACATTGTGCACATCATCTACTCCACTCATGAATGCGGTCTGTTATGTGGTTAGAGGTAATATGTTGAAACTCTATGAGAATTTCGAGGACTAGGTCGTGGCGGATGGGAAACTAGAAGTAAGTGAGGAATGTAGTGGTTATTGTCTTGAAGGTGTTATGGGAAGCCCTAAGTAAACTCACATAACATTTTGCAATAGTTCCTGTGAGAGTTCATTGGAAGAGGTGAGGCCTCACGAAGTCATCCACTATGTTGTTGGAGAAACACCAGAAATGGAAAGACATGATATGGTTCACAATATCATGTCAGTGTTTCCCTTCAAATTAGGGATGTTTGAGGGGAGCTTATCCGACATATTCTTTGATGTGAAGAAGAGGATTTTTTGTGGCCTCCTCCTGAAGAGGGAGAATAGAGGGCGGGGGGGTCCTCCATGAGGTTGAAACAAAGGGATTCCTCTCCCATAAGAGGATGAATCAAAAGGGTCTAAATTCTCTCCAAAGGGAGAAAATGAATCAAGCAAGAGGAAACCTATCCTGGAGGATGTAGACAATGTGGCCTGGGAGTATCTCTGTTTAGACTATCTCCCTCGTGAACCATAGAGAGAAAATGGGAAAACACTCCTTGATATAGGGGAAAGGCCTTGCAGTCTACAGGACCACCTTAGGTGTTTATTTTCCTCAATGGTGGAAGTCTTGTGTGACAAATGAGAGTGATGCTAAGAATAAACACAATTGAACAAATGCAAAAATATGCCAACCACAACGTATGAAAAATGGTGCAAAAGTGAGTGATATGTGTTATGTAGGTTTAGTGCAAGTGATCCCACATGTAGGTTCTTTTTTATTATGAGTTGTGTGAACTTGTATTTATAAATAAAATAAATGTAAATTCCCTAAAGGCATCTCAAATGTAACTAAGAATTCCAAAATCACAATCATTGGTGATAATGGCATCCACACAATGACCGAGTAGTGAAGGTAACAAAGAGTCAGTTATATCGATGATGGCGATATGTTCTAAAAGGGATGGAAACACTTCGCAATGGAAATATTTGACTTCAGGAGTCAATTGCACTCACAATTGATCCTTGGCGATATCCTGAGTTTTGGCCTCTAAGATACCTGCATCAAGTGATGATAAGTGGTTAAACATGGATGATATAGTGTCATCCCCACAACAAGTTGAGTGAATCTATGGGGGAGCAAGGAAACTATACCTCAACTTTCATGCTCTTGGGCACCACAGATTCTTATATGGGTTGTATTTTGACACTTGATGATAGTAGGATTTGATGGTACCCTATCAATCAACAATGTTATGTTTCAAAACACTAATGAAACTAGAATGATGGGTGTTATTTGGATGCATAGACCAATAAATCCTACCTAACTAAAATGTTATTTGATGACCTCTTGTGGAGGATTTTAGTTGGTTGGAAATTACAAGTGTTGATTTTAAGGGTTCAAATTTGATTAAGGTGTGTAAGAGAGGTATTTCACAATCACACTTCTTTCTAATACATCTAAGTCACACAAGATGTGGAATGGAGATAATACTCAAAGTAAGACAATCTTTAGGTCTCTTAGTTTGTGTGTCACGTCCCCTCCCGCCCCGGAGGAGAGAAGGTGACCCAACTCTTCTACCTGAGTTACCTATCTCTGATTATGCATTCGTATGATGATTCCCGATTCTTTATTTTTCTTTAAAGATCTACACAAGCAAAAAGTTATCCTGCTAACATTCTGATCCATACCATGTATAACTCTTTATCTTCCCCAATCACAGAGAGATCGAACGGTGGAGAATCATCCCGCAGAAAATCAACGGTGCAGAGAGATTCACTTGCGGAATCGAAAACATATCAAAATTTCACTCTCGCACCCCGCATCCTGCATCCCGCAAATTACGGAAGGGAAATTACAGAAAGCATATTTCGCCAAATGACATTTTTGCATCCTACATCCCGCAAATTGCGGAAAGGAAAATGTGGAAGGGAAAATGCGGAGATCGAAATTTCCAAAGAAATTTTCTGCATTCTGCATCCCGCAAGTTGCAGAAAGGTTAAATCTGTGGAATTTCAATCTGCTAATGAAAATTTCTAAGTATAAAACTGATTTCCAACATCCAGGCCATCACCAATCCGGTCGATCTAACTTCATAACAACTTATAAAATTCATTCAAATAAAATTACATACACATATACATCATTCATGAAATATACATCTGCATCAAATACATTCCATTCAAGCATTCATCATATTCGTATTCATTTATAAATAAGTACAATCGCAAAGATTGAAACACAAGAAATACTTATCTTTATCATAATCTTGTCCCGCAACTAGCTATGTCGTTGCAATGTTCCACCCAACCATAGGCCAGTGTGCTCATCAACCTCTCAACAACACTACCACCCTTGAGCTGGGCATGATTTCCCCAAGGAATAAGGAACACTAGAAGACTTCCCCATAGCCAAGGATATAATAAAACTCAGCCAATCCAACACAGTTGGGTTTATTAGGCTTACACAGGAAGTGATTTACACATATCCAAAGTTTATACAAGTCACAGCCAAGCCAACCGATGGGTTTATTAGGCTACCAACCAAGCCATCCTTCTAGTTGGGTTTATCAGACTTACACAGACAATGATTTACACTTAGCCAAGATTCACATGAGACACATCCAATCCAACAAATGGGTTTATCAGGTTGCCAAGGAGGTGGAAAGACTGGCTGCTAAGCTAGTGAGCTCAATCCCAGAGCTAAGGACACCTACCCCGAATCTAGCTCGACTTCCAAAAATTTACACACCCAACACAAGAAAGCATCCCCTTCTCTGCTACACAGTCCCTCAGGACATGCCTTCCCTTCCAGTTCTATTCAGGGTATGCAAAAAAAAAAACCATCCCTCTAGATTGGTCTGTGAGGTTCCTTTACACACTAGGTTTATCAAGCAAATCCAAACTCCATTTCCATTACCCAAATCAGTTCAGATGTCAAACGAGGATGTACACACGGTGATCTCAGTTCTGGGATTAACAAAACATAACAAAAACCAAGGAATACACACACACACAGCGGTTACAAATTTCTGAGCATTGCCTGAGCCAAACCAACTACTACAATTAACAAAACGAAATCATTTGTTGGTCATTCAATTCAAACACACAAATCGAATTCTAGACATTCGCATTCAGGAAATGACTAACAGACAGGAAAATCGTAAAAAGGAAAACAATTCACAGAACAAGAAAAATTCGTGAAGGATCAAGACTCGGAGCGGATTTTGCTTGCTTCCTAAATGTCAGAATGTCTTGCCAAAATGTTCCACACATTACAAATCATGAGGGGAAGGTGAAACGTGACTGCAGGAGGGAAAGGCAGGCGTTTTTGGTGTTTTCTTTCCCAAGAAAATTTAAGAAACGTTTTTAAAAAATGGGTGCTCTGCCCATTTCGAATTTCTGCCTCCTCTTCCCATTCCCCCCCACCTTATCCTTAGGAAAAATCATGCCCCCATCTCATTTTGTTGCATTGACATAGTTGTCTATAGGATTTTAATTTAAAACTGTAAATTTAACATGATGTCCAAACTTATAACGTTCAGCTAGCATAAAAACACCATCAATCTAAATCTTAATCACCGAAACAAAATACTAAATCGATTGTGGGGCTTTTGCCTTGAGCTCCACACCATTATTATTTACATCATATTATTTAAATGCAAACGGGTTCAAAACTGGGGTGTTACATTGTGCTAGTGGGAATACACATGTGTGATAAGCAAATTGATTGTTGATTGTTGCAACTAACTTAAAAGAGTTTAAAGTAAATACACAAGTAGTTTCTACTTTAACTCAAAAAGATGCTAAATGTGCTTGTAACTATCAATCTAATCAACAATGCTTATGAATTAAAAGTGTGCAATGGAGGTATTTCACACTTCTCCCCCTTTTCTAATTCACCAAGATCACAAGAAGTGCGAGGTGAAGACCATATTTCGAAATATTAGAGTCTTTAGGTCCTTTCTTGTGTGCAAAAGTGGTTTACACTACTTGTCCTAGAAACATGGAAAGTAAGCAAAGAACATAAGATGTATTAAATACTAGTGACAAAAATGAGGCCCATTGAAAGCCACAAATTTGGTTACCTAGGTAGATTTCGAGGGAAGACCCATTTAATTCCTAATCTTAGGCTAAGTGGGATAATTACTAAAGAAACACAACTATTGCAAGTTATTGAATTTGGGTTCATTAGTGAGCAACCATTAAGGTTGCAAGATTGTGTGAAACAGATAAAAACCAAATTAAAAGAAAGTATCATGAAAAATACATAGACATGTGTGTAGTAGCATATATAATGCAAAGAACAATGTAGTATAGCGTGGTTACAACATGGAAAGTCCACGCAAACATTGAGAAAATTACCACACAGGCGATGGTATGATAAACTATGTGAAAAGCACAACTATCAAAGGAAAATATGTGCGAGTTGTGCACATGGAGTGCTCGGATCTGTGTGATTGTGTAAACAACAATTATGGCCCAAATGAGGTCAATCCTTGGGAAAGTAGGGTATGTCCCAAATGATGTCAATCATATAAAAGACAATAACCCGGAAATTAGCTATTTAGCAAATAACAACCTAGTTAATGGGAATGAACAAAAATAAAGTGGAGTCATTATAAATACTTTTAAGGTAAAAATGAAATAAGTGTGAGAAATATTCCCTATTATCCTTGGAACTTGCGGCTAAGGGAATAGTAGTAACTTTGGGTTAGGTAGACCAAGAACCCAGAAGAAAAAGAAACTTCAACAAACCTAAACTAAGCTAAAATTTTTCTCCTTGAGGAAGGAGGCAACGAAGAGAGGAAATACTTTCCCACTGGAGGAAGGTGGAAAGGGAGCTTAAGGAATGCCAATAGGTGTAGGAAGAGGTAGACTATGAGGAAGTCCCAACACAATTCCAATAGCATAAACTTGATCTGATTTTCCTATCTAAGATGCATGCCCATGGCCTCCTTTTATAGGCCAAGAGGTGGCCAAAAAACATCTAGATCCAAGTGTGAACCCCATCACCCAATGAACTAGATCCAAGGTACACAAAGGGGTATATTCAATGGTCCCCCATCATATGAAGAGACAAGTTCATTTTTTGTTGGTGAGGAGTCTTCATGAGCCTTCGATGCATTGCTAGTGTTTGAGATCCCGTCATTTTGATAGTTGCAAGGATTAGGATTTCGAAGGAAAATCCATGATAGGATCACATGGGCATAGAACTGGTAACACACATAGCACAAGTAGAGAGAGATTTAGTCGTGAGACCTTTTCTTTTGATTGTATTTAGCATTGTTGACTCATATTTATTTCTGGATCTTGAGGAGGATGTATTCGATGGGATGCATGCTATATGTTGATGACGCCTTACTGTAAGATTAGCTAAAATGTCACATGTGTGTTAAATCTGAGCATTAACATCGAAAATGATAAGCGGTAGAATTATGTTATTATCGATTTCACTGGTTCAATTTTCAACGGATGAACACTTCAAAGGATTTGTGATAGGTTACAGATTTGTTCCAGTAGATTCTAGTTTATTTTTAACTTGTGATAGGTTGAGGATCTTCTTCATATTACAAATTTTATATTATGGATATGGATTTATTCTCTTGATTGTCCTATAACATTATGTCTAGTGTTAATTGGTTCATTGACAATGGAGCTTCCAGATATTTGACATATGATAGATCATTGTTCAACATACTTCGCAAGTAAGAGCGAGGCATGATTGTGGAGCCTTGTGATGATGCCACTTAACCTATGAGAGGAGTTGGCTCCATTTCATTTCAAATTCCTTCAATTCATGTCCTTGAGTTTTATTTTGTTTAGTTTTTTCTTAGATTGAAGAAGTATCTTCTTTCAATGTCTTAAATGGAATATATACACTATCGGGCTATTTTCAAGGGACAATGATGCACCATCAACGATTGTAGTCTATCTAGTCCAAGTGCTTTGGCTACATGGGTGCGAGAGGGTGGCCTTTATAGCTTTTTTTTTATTGAGTGGAACTTTTACATTCTAGTGGGAGGTTGGATAAACTTTATAGTTCTAAGGAGGCATATGCAAAGCATGCATGGTGGGATTCCATGGAGATAGATTTGAAACATGTGATGGATTTAATGATTGATTATAGGATTCAATATGTTGTGATTACTTCTTTTGATGGATATAGTGATACCTCAAGACAACTTATAACAATGAAATTATAACATAGTGGGAGACTGTGGTGATAAGAGGTGTGATATTTGATGAGGATGAGAGATATTCTAGTTCATAGGATTCTCCTTCATTGATTAAGCAGAATGTAGAGGTTTTTGTTATAGAGACTGATTTAGATATTCAAGATGAGATGGATTCAAAGGGACTTGAGGAGATATTGAGTGTGGATATGCTCTCACCTACTATAGAATGTAGGAGGTCGAGATGGCTCACTCAAACATTACAACATGCATAGGAAGAGGTCATAGATCTATGTACAAATTTTATCCCAAATACTTTCATTGTATATCATGTTGATATGAAATATCTTAGTTGTAGGGTTCTCCTTCAATGATTGAGGAGAATCTAGATATTGTTCTTATATATTTAGAGGCTCAAGAGAATATAAGAGTTGAGTGTACTTATTAGCATATATGCTAGTCATTTAGAAATGGTTTCTTCCATCTATTAGATGTCCATTTACATAGAGAAGGAGAGGTGTGATGATGATATTTCCTTCATCCATAAGGTTTCCAATTGTTCACTAGAAAAGAGGTGTTATACCTTGATGGAGGATGATGTTGAGACAGATTGTAGAGTTGTAAGTGATGGGAGTATTATGGCCTATAAAGTCAAGGATTTGTATTCTCTCATATAGAGGGGATTTCCCTTGATATTACTCTTACTTAAGTTCTATCTCAAGATGAGGGAAGTGAGTGAGTTTAAGTCGATGGTTCAGTTTCTAGAGTATTTGAGGTACATCAGAAGGATTATAAAGTTGATAGGTTGACAACATTTCATAGCTTGATGACTATACCACAAGGTTTGTATACTGGGATCCACTTGATGTTGTATATAGATGTGACTGTATTTGTAGGATGTCCTAGAAATCTCACGATGTAGTGTCTGTTTTTGTTGACCTGTGATGTTGGCTTGAAGGATGATGGAGGTTGACAAGTTGTTGTTGCTCCAATTATCCTAAATGGATCAATATATAATTTTTCATGTATTTTTGTTCTTTTGAGTTTGAAAGATTCGATGAATTGGTTTGTAGGGCCCATTCTAAGGGAAAATCTAACTTTGCAAATTTTGGGTCTGGAACCTTTCAAATCCTCTTTGAGGGTTTAAATGATGTCTTTTAGGGTCAATAATTCCATCATCTTTCCATGGTCCTTCACATGATTCTACACTCAGATACCTTTCCAATTTTCCAAGAAATGCCACAAATGTAGTCTGCATGAAGAAGTTATGCCTCCTGCAAGTTCACCTATCCATTTAACCACCATGGTACCGAGTGGATTCCACATCAGCTCTTTTTTCTCACACATGTGGAGATAGTCACATGTGTACTTTCAAGAACATTCTAGAAGGTCCAAAAGCCTAACCCTAATTGAAATTTGGGGCCTAGAAAAACCTAACCCTAATCGAGAGTTGGGAGATTCAAAAACCCTAAAATTAACCAAAGGAAATTATCATGTTATGTTAAATAATAAGTTGTTAGGAGAAGAAGAGATTCCATTTTTATTATGTTATTGTATTATTCCATGGTTGAGCAACAAAACAGGAGAGGATATTATAGCAAAACAGAGGAGGTAGGAGATCCTGCAATAACCATTCTGGAAATGAAGTCATAGGTAACTCCATAGAGATTAACCATTCCTTTGTATTTGCATTCTATATAAAAGAGCAAGGCATACTACTCATTTCAATATGGTTTTTTTTCCCATTGTGGGTTTCTCATGGTGCGTCTTGTGTTATTGTGTTGATTGTGTTTATTTTTTGTAGTTATATTTCTTACAGTTCCATTTTTTTAACATTTAGTTGAAATAATATAATAAATAGAACTAATTTATAAGATCCATTGTTACAAATTGTTCCAATGAAATATCCACGATAGTTTCTAGATCTTATTGGTATCATAGAAGTTTTCATTGTGGTTTTGTGGGAAATTGCAGGATCCAGTAAGTGGTGAAAAAAAGCCTTCAAACCCTAGCCATGGTGACATTAGAGGAAATTTGAGGTCTAAAATGGGCCTCCTAAGGAAAATTATAAAATAATAGTTAAAATAATAAAATAGTAGTTAAAATAATAAAATAATAGTTTTAATTTTGGAGGAAGAATGAAAAAAACTACTTTTTTTGTTCGTATTTTCGACATATCTCCCTGTGTTTTTACTCAAATTATGAGTGGGAGAGCTCATTGGATGTGGAATTTAATTCCACATCCAATGATTACTCACACTGCATACTTTTGACGTACGGTGCTACCCCAAAAACAAGAAATGCCTGAAAAAAATGTGATGACGACATCATCATCACATTTTTTCAAGTATTTCTTATTTTTGGGGTAGCGGGTTAGATAAAAAGTATGCAGTGTGGGTACTCATTGGATGTGGAATTAAAGTATGCATCCAATGAGATCTCCCACCTAAAATTTGAGTAAAAACACAGAGAGATATGTCGAAAATACGAACAAAATAAGTAGTTTTCTTTATGACAAATATGTCAATTCAACCATTATGGTTGACTCATTTTATTGAAATTCTATTTGTTCTTGAATTCAAACACACAAAATTTATTGTTGGTGCATTTTCTTATCAGGCCCATTTTAGACCCCAAATTTCCTCTAATGATGAGCGGCGATTTACAAAGCTAGAAATATATGTTGTTGATATCTCACGCGACATGTCAATCCTCATGGCAGCTCTGGAGACCAAGTTTGGACCTTTTGGTTATTTTGGAGTCTCTAACTTAGAGATCAATTTAGAGGGCATATTGGAAGATAAAGACAACTCAAAAAATGAGCCAAGGAAAGAGCACGAGAAAGAACAACCAAGCTCCAATTCCACTACCCCTTCCCAACCTTTATTTTAGAAGGAAGAGAAATTCAATATGAATACGTACAAAGGTGATATTGATGCTTTAAAGTTGAATAATTGGTTTCAACAATTAGCGGTCTATTTTAAAATCCATTAAATAGATGAGGGCCAATTAGAGGACCATGCATTAACCTAGTGGGAAATCCACATGAAGGAACTTAGGCTATAGGTTTATCTACCAATAACTATGTGGGAGGATTTCAAAACCCTCATTAAGCCATAGTTTTACCCTATCAGGTATGTAGAGGATCCATGGATCCATTGGCATTAATTTTGGCAAAGGAAAGGGTAGAGTGCATAGGAGTACACCACCAAGTTTAGGAACATGGATACCATGCTAGGTATCTCACACGAGAATATAAATGTACTCCTCAAGTATCTAGGGGGTCTACACACTCATTTGTTAAAGCAAAATATTCTCTTCAATCCCAAGACAATTGATGAGGCCTATGTGCAAGAATAGTACCTGGAAAATATAGGTGATAAGAAAGGACGTCCAAGTGGTTCAAAATAGAAAGAGAGCCAAGATGCTTCCAAGGAAGGGAAGAATAAGTGGAAATGAAAATATAAGAATAGTACAAGCATGGCACAAAAGTGTTGGAAGATACATCTAGATTTGAACCCTAAGAACAATAAGAAGAAGAACCTTATAGCCACATATTTAACCAAAGAGGTAAGGAGCATCTCATATGTGGACAAGAATATTGTTTGCACTTGAGTATATAAGGAGGTGAACCTAAGTATCCTTCATCACAAGGAAGAGAAGGAGATGATGAAACTCTTCCATATCAAGGTCTAGATCAAGAAAACCAAGGTAGATATGCTATTAGATTCGGTTCATAGTCCTATCTCATAGTAGAAGTTATTGTAAGAAAGCTTGGGTTGGAAGTACATTATCATCCTAACCCCTATCCATTAGGATGGGTAAATAAGGATATAAAGCTTAGAGTCACAAAATAGTGCAAGATTAAATTTACCATAATTGCACATTATATTGATGAAGTGGAGGTAGACATAGTCACCTTCATGTTTGTGGTGTAGTGTTTGGAAGACCCTGCATGTAGAAGAGGAATGTGATGTTCATGAGGAGACAAAACCAATACTACTTGATCAAGGATGGGAAATATTTCATCATCAACACGCACAAAGGTAAATAAAAGATCTTGTTGAAGTGCCAACCAACGAAAAATGTTGAATAGTTCAAGTAGAAAGTTTTTGTTTATTTTCTTAAGACATATTCAACAAGAAGGTGGATTGTTAAAAGTAAAAACATCTATGAAAGGATGCACCAAAGAGAAGAAACGCCAATTGGATAACCATTTGCAAGAATACATAGAATTGTTCTAGGAGGCTAGAGGGATTATTCCTAAGAGGAAAGTGGAGCATGAGATATAACTACTTCCAGATTCTCGATTACCAAGCATCGAACTATACAAACAGTTTGTTATGGAAGCAGAAGAAGTGAAGAAGCAATTGTAGAAACTACTGGAGGAGGGAGTAATCCGACCAAGCACCTCAAATTATGGGTCACCTATTATCATAATACCATAGAAGGAATGGACTTGGAGGATGTGTATTGACTATAAATATTAGAATAAGATCATGTTCAAGAATCGATACCCTCTTCCCAGGACCGTTGATTTACTAGATCAATTGCAACATGTTAATTACTTCACCAAGTTGGATCTCAAATCTAAATACCACTAGGTACAAGTGAAGAAAGAAGACACTTGTAAGACCGCCTTCAATACTTGGCAAGGTCTATATAAATGGTTAGTAATGCATTTTGGTTTGTGTAATGCAACATCTACATTTACGAATTTGATGAAAGATGTATTGTGCCCTTTTATAGATCCATTTGTGATACTTTATTTAGATGATATATTAGTTTATAGGTCTACCTAGGAAGAGCATATCTCACATCTCAAGCAAGCATTGGAAACATTGAAAAAACATCAACTATTAGCAAATATTAAGAAAGGTGAATTTACTCAACAGCCTTTGGTGTATTTAGGGTATGTGATTGGTGGAGGAGAATTAATATTGATTCTGAAAATATAGATACCATCACTAAGTGGCATATTGATTCATAAACTAACGTGGATATTCCAATGAAACAGTTCCTCACAATGTGTCTTACAACTTAGATATGTTTATTAGCTTATTTCTATTAAGTGCTAAATAATTATAACTAGAAGTAAAATAACTAGAGCAAAGAAATACACAATCCATGCAATAACACAATATATACCCTAGGGTAACCCACTATGGGTAAAAAACCAGCCATAAATGAGGACTATGCCTTGCCCTTTTATATAAAATGAAAATACAAAGGAATGGGTAATCTTTATGGAGTTACATATGACTTTGTGGCCAGAATGGCTACTACAAGATCGCTTACTTCCTTTGTTCTGCGCTAATATCCAATCCCATGTTGTTATTCAATTATGAAAACAATACCATAACATCATCATAATGTAACCCCTTCTTTTCTTAACATCTCGATATTTACATAGCTCGATATTCGTGTAGGGTTAGTTCTTGGGTTTTTGCATGATATGGATCTCAATTAGGGTTAGGGTTTTGGACCTTTTAGAATATTATTGAAATTCCACATGTGAGTAGCTCCACATGTGTGAGAAATGAAGGATAATGTGGAATATACTCGGTATCATGATGGTCAATTGTATAGGTCAACTTGTGGGAGGCATAACTTCTCTATACAGACATCATTTGAGTTGATTCTTGGACCGTTGGAAAGTTATTGGAGTGTATAATTACATGAAGGGCCATGGAAAAGTAATGGGATTTTTTTCCCCAAAAAAATAGTTTATACCCTCAAAAAGGACATTGAAGGTTCTGGATCCTAAATCTTTAAAGTGAGACCCTCCCCTAAAATTGGCCCTACAAGACAATTCATCCAATCTCTCCACCCAGTAAGCACCAAAATTGATGGAAAATTATATATTGATTTATTTCGGATCACACCTCCCCATTTCAAGAGGATTTTGGTTCCCAATATCTTTTAGTGAATGAGGTGTGGAAATTTTTCCTCTACCTTCTTTTTAGAGCACCATTTAGCCTTTCCTAGAAGTTGTCCTTTCAACCCCACCTCTCGGAGTTCATATTGTCATTGTCTTGTTGTTTTATACTTCTTCTACAAAATTGTATATTCTGATAACTCTGAATGAGCCTTTGGTTCTAAGTTCTCTATAGAAGGTAAGACCTACTCGGGTTCTTGGTCCAACATGGAATATTCATAGAGTTTCAACTTTTCCACATTCATTACTAAGTAAATGTGTATATACAAGGGTAGACAGAGTTTGTAGGCATTATATCCTACCTTCTTGAAAAGTTAAAAAGGACCATATTGTAGTTCCTTAATATTCTTACCATGACCTTGCAAACTTTCCTTAATCAAGTGCAACCATACTCTGTCTCCAACCTTAAATGTTTTCTCAACCCTATGTTGGTCATGTATTGTCCTGTACTTTTACTATGACTTCTTCAATGTCTTGTGTACATGTAAATGGATTTTCCTAATCTTTTCAATGAATTTTTCGTCTCTTAATGCTTCACCTGTGGTGTCTTCCTTCGTGAACAACATCTAGAGGCTCTGAAGGTCAATTAGAGGAAATTTGATGAAAAATGGGCCTCCTAAGGAAAATAATAAAAAAATTGTCATTTAGGAAATTTTTATACTATTTCACTTTTATCGAAGTTGCCCATGGTTATTTTACTTTTATGAAAGCTACGTTAAATATATATTTTATATTAAAATCAATTTATGAGGACTAAGTTTGATGTACTCTTTTCACCCAAAATAACGAAATAAAATTAAATACACAATTCCATCTTAAAAGTTTTTTGACTTTTATGGTGTATAATATTATTATTATAATATACTAGTATTAAATATTAATATTAGTTATGATATTAGTTAAAAGTTATTAGGGTCAACTTCTTACTGTTATTACAAAATATTAATTATAATATAATATTATTATATATTAGTTAAAAGTCTTTAAACCCAAGTTTTGACGGTTATTATGAAATATTAAATAAAATTAATTACTATTACTATTATATATTATATATTGGTTGCATATCACCTAAAATATGATGTGTATATTAGTTGTGTTGTTAGTTATTATTGTAAATTAAATACATGTTATATATTAGTTAAACGTTATTAGACCCAACTTTTGGGGGTTATTATAAAATATTAATTATAATATTATTGCGCCGAGAGGCGCTCTACAGCCCAGTATGGGGGAGATCTTGTAACGTGATGTAACGTTACTAACATGTCGGCAAAAAAAATAGTGAAAGTGAATATTATGGGAGAGATCTTGTAACGTGATGTAACGTTACTAACATGTCGGCAAAAAATAATAGTGAAATTGAATATTATGGGAGAGATCTTGTAACGTGATGTAACGTTACTAACATGTCGGCAAAAAATAATAGTGAAAGCGAATATTATGGGAGAGATCTTGTAACGTGATGTAATGTTACTAACATGTCGGAAAAAAATAATAGTGAAAGCGAATATTATGGGAGAGATCTTGTAACATGATGTAATGTTACTAACATGTCGGCAAAAAATAATAGTGAAAGCGAATATTATGGGAGAGATCTTGTAACGTGATGTAATGTTACTAACATGTCGGCAAAAAATAATAGTGAAAGCGAATATTATGGGAGAGATCGTGTAACGTGATGTAACGTTTGTAACATGTCAACAAAAATAATAGTGATAGTGAATATTATGGGAGAGATCTTGTAACGTGATGTAACGTTAGTAACATTTGTAACATGTCGGCAAAAAATAATAGCGATAGTGAATATTATGGGAGAGATCTTGTAACGTGATGTAAAGTTTGCAATATTGAAGTAACTAATGTAAAAAGTAGTAAATATTTTGTCGGCCTAATAATGTAAGGTGGTAAATTGAGGCTGTGTTGTCAAGTGATGAATTGCAAGTTGAAGCAGAAGATGCATTGTTTTCATACAATGGGCCAGAAAACATTATAGAAATGTTGAAGAAAGGAGAGAAGTTTTGAGCATCAGACTATGCCAGTTAATACGTTTTCCAAATATGAGCCATCACAAACTCAATGATGTTATTTATTGCACTGACCTGGACACTGTATGTGCCTTAAAGGTAGTATCAGAGGCACTTCTTTTAAAAGCGCAGGAACCAAAGAAAAGATGTAATGAAAGGGATTACAAGCATTTCCCAGTTACTGTATTGGAGTTTGATGCCCCAATCCGGGAGTGCAGGGTGTATTGGAATATCAGGAAATATCAGCCCCTGCCACTGTGTAGTCAACATTTCTGATTTGATGATTTAAATTTTCAAATTTGGTGTGTTGCTTCTGATCGTCCAGATCAATTTAAAGTAATCGTTGGCGTACTTATGGATCATGATGACGAACAGAGACTGGACAGAGATATCATAGAGGCTGATTTGACTGTACGAACGATACCCTCTTGTGACTTTTGAGGTTTCATTGCATGTTATAGGTGGCGAAAACCTCTTCGTTGTTTTACCAAAGAAGGGGCCTTCTTGCACACACAGGCTCAGGATCGATCATTCTTCATTAATGACGTTATGCATTTACGCTTACAGCTTGCAGTCCAACCTTATTGAAAGGTTGAGTAAATTTTTGGGTTGAGAGAAAATGCAACAATCTTAATCATATACTTTTATCTATAGCATTCAACATTTAAATGCAGTGAGGGCCAATCTTAATCTTATACTTTTATCTTAATCTTATACTTTTATCTATAGCATTCTCTGGAAGAGTTTTGATCATCCCACTGATACACTGTTTCAGGGCCAACCGGTGAGGCTGGCATGTTTCTAGTGTCCAGTGTCCGGGCCAACCGGTGAAGGATGGCACATTTCTAGTGTCCAGTGTTTCTGCTTTGAATACCTAGGAGACCATTTACATGGCGAGGGTGTTGCATGGAGGGGGCGGCTTTTCCTCCATGGAACCGTTGTTTTACCCGTATAGTATTTTAGAGTTCAACATGCTCAGAGGGAATCTGCCCAAGAGGCGTTTATCAGCTTTTACAATTTCTAGGTGTAATCACACCATTATCGCCTTCTCCCACCATTGAATTTTACTCGACTACGAGCAATATGGAAATACATCACGAGTGCATGAGAGAAATGGGAGGCAATCCTTATGGGTTCTCCATTAATGTCTCTGATGATTCCAGAGAAGGAACCAGGTATATCAGACTGGAGCCCGACGGGAACCTAAAATTGTATTTGCAAAAGCTGTAGAGATTGAAAATTGAAAGGGTTTTCTTAGTAGATTTCTTTAATGATATATGTCGGCTTCCTAACTACTGCAGCCTTTACACTATCTGTGCAAACCCTGGACTGAATTGCACTTGGTCAGCCCTGGAGTCATCTTGCAGCCATATCAGGCCTCAACGGCTGCAAGCCTAAGACCAAGATATCTTTAATAAAATTCATATTGTCTTTAACAAATAAACTGAAAAAATATATATTGTTGTGATATAAGTTTTAATAAAATTTATTGTTTTCATTTTTTTTTAAATTTTACCAATCCCATGGAAGTTACAGTTTTACTGTGAATACCACACCAACTTATTGAAATTGATATTTAAATTACCAAAATCCAATTACAACCAAAATATTTCTAAATTTTATATTAAGTTGGCATTTTTTTGTTTTTATCTAAACGTTTTAAATTTATCAGCACATTTCATTTTACTATCTTGGGTGCAGGTTTAAAAGTTTAAAAGCAACAAACAATAACTGAGAAAAGCGGCTGGCATTATTATATCTGATAGTGGATTGGGCTCGCATCATATTAAAATTTTGCAAAGGATAAAGCACTCTATTATCAGATTGTCCACCAAGAAGTGCCATGTTTCTTTTTCTTAAAATTTATATCGATTTTGAATGAATCATTCATGATTTCAATGCAGACTTGCGTAGTAAATCCATGAATGATATGGATAATAATGAATATTCATGTTTTGTTCTGTTCTCTGTGTTTTATGGTTATAAACAATTCAGTCTTAACGAGCCTTAATTCATTGGATAGAAATGCCTCGCCTTTATTGCTCTCACGGTTTAGGTAGGCATTACTCCTATGCACGAATGATAGGTGGGAGTTAAAGTGACAAATATTAACCATTGACCATTGAGCAGTGTAACATTAAATGTTCCTTTAACTGGTCTAAGCTGTGGATATGAAGCAATTTAGTTTAACCAATATTTATTCCAACTCGTTTAAGTTTTTAATTGTTTTTTAGATAATATGTTTGGTACTGAATTTATTTACAAATAAAAAAATATAGTTTAAACATTTACAAATTTAGATTTTAACAAAAAAAATATTCTAATCAAAATTTATTAAAAAGTCTAAAAAAATCTTATTAAAAGGTCCAAAACAAATTCCCCAAAAAAATTATTAAAAAGTTCAAAAAAATCTTATTAAAAGGTCTAAAAAAATCCCAAATTTAGAATAAATAAATTGCTTTGAACAAAATCTATTGATCCATTATTTTAAACTAATTGTTAACTAAAAAGAAATAAACCAATCATAATTTTGGGTTTGAATTCATAAAGTTCAAAGTGGATTTGATCCCTCTAATTCCTACAGAGACATTAAAAAAATTAATTACACATTTAACTCTTGAGAATGATTGGTAGGCGAATCCCTCTAATTCCTGAGTGGATTTGATTCTAATTACTGGAAACTAAAGATAGTAAGCTTACATGGAAGTGGATTTAATTCTAATTACTGAAAACTAAAGATAGTAAGCTTACATGTATATATTCCCTCTGCACATTCCGCAAAAATTTGGCCTTGCACATGGTTTTAAAACCATGTGCAACGCCTCCTAAACAACCATGCAAGGATTCTTGAACGATCCATGGTAAATTTCACTCAAGAAGATTTGTTAATTATTTTTACCAACTTTCAATTAAAAATGAAAATAAAAAAAATAAACAACTCCTTAAAAAAATTTAAATTGATAATTGATAATTGTTTATGTAGAACTCTTGGAAATGGTTACCAGATTCACCCAAAAACATTATCGGAAAAACAAAAAATACAGCGTCAAAAAGTAGCTTCTTTAGACTATACCATTATTATATGTTAGTTATAATATTAATTATAATTATTATATATTATATATTGGTCATGTATTACCTAAAACATGGATGGGTGTTTGACTAAGTAATATTTTTAGACGAGTTAAAGTTATTGGACCGAGTAATATTTTTCGACCGAGTTAAAATTATTTGACCCATTAATATTTTTGGACCGAGTAATATTTTTTAACCAAGTTAAAGATATTGGACCGAGTAATATTATTATATATTATTTATGATATTAATTATTTTTACTATTATATATTACAAATGGGAGAAGTATTACCTAAAATCGGTTAGCATATTAATTTCATTTGCAATATCCAAAGATAATTTTGGGCACCGGGTAGAGAAATTATATTATTAAAATAATTCACCTATACCCAAATTTATATTAAAAAATTGTTTAAGACCTATACGGTATTTCAAATTTAAAGCAATTTCATTGGCTAACACATGATGACATGGAATTTGAATTAGGGTTGAAAGGCCCATTTTGAGTTGAAATTTCCTCTAATTGATAGGTTTCCAAAACAAGTTTCAAAAGGTTACTTTCCAATAGAAGTGCGGACTGCTCTGTTATAAGAGTATTTGATATAGATCACATTTTCATCCCAAGTTTTTGGATGTTTCTGATAGTAACACATCAAACGTTGTTCCAAATTCATGATGTCTACTTCTTTCTGGTCATATGTCTATGGATGGAATGTTGTAGATATCTTCAACTTAGTGTCCATTTCTCCTAGAGTGTAGTCCAAAAGGCACTAAGAAATATAGTTGATTTCTATCTAAGATGATGTTCCTTGGTATCCCAAAGTGAACCCAGACTTGATCAAAGAACATATTTGTTTCTTCTTATCCTTTGATGTTCTTTTGACAAGGCATAAGAATGCACATCTTGTTGAATCTATCAACTACCACAAATAAATAGTCATGTCCCTTCCTAGTGGTTGGAATACCATCTACTAAATACATGGATATGTTCTCCCGTGGTCTCATTAGAACATGCAAGAGATGGTATATACCTTTCTTCCTATTACCAATCTTTCTTGTACAACAGAGTATGCATCCTTTGATAGATTGAGATACATCTTCTTACATTCTAGGCCAATAAACGTACCTTTGCAATTTGGAAAATGTATCCACAACACCAAAATCCCTACAACATTGGAGATGTGAGATTCTCTTGTGGTTGCAATATTTCACCTTTAGGAACATAGATAGTTTTCAACTTGTAGAGTAACCAATCATGGAGATGATAGTCAGCCTTGTAGTTGTTGAAATACCTCCTTCAAATCCCCATATTATGTGTATTCTACTTGTGTGCATCATGAGTGAAAGGATCCATATGCATAAGGGTACCCAAAGTTGTGACCTTGGATTTAGGTGGCCTCAATGAGAGCATGTATGTCAGCTGGTTTGTACTTCTCTTTTTAAATTTCATGATAAGATTGAATTGTTGTAAAAATTCCATCCACTTGTAGTAATATGGGCCTACAAATACTATAATGACTGGTGATCAATGTGAATGGTGTTCACCTTGCCCATCAAATTGTTCTTCCACTTCTTAATAACTTGAACCAAGGCATAGAGTTCCTTATCATATGTACAGTATTTCAAGACACCACCATGGAACATTTAAGAATGATAGCATATTTCCGTCCCTCCTTGCATCAAAACTGCTCCCATGTCATACCCACTTGCATATGTCTCCAAATTGAAAGGATTTAGAAAGTTAGGAAATGTAAACTAGTTCCTGACTAACACTTCACTTGAGATATTCAAAGGCTTTCTACTAATTCATGCCCCACTGGAATCCCTTGTTGTTGGTTTTATTGGAATGGAGAGGCGTTTCCATATCCGAAACAAAAACTATAAACTTTCAAAGGTATTGTGATACCCCTAAAAATATCATATTCCATTTGTAGGAGTGGATCGTTTATTGTGGACCTCCATATTTGTAGGATCAATCTTAATTTATCCTCCACTAATCACATACCCTAAATACACCAAATACTGGTGAGAAAAATCACATTTCTTAAGGCTTTCCAATAATTTATGATTTTTCAAGGTCTTCAGCACCTACTTGGTATGTGAGATGTCTTCTTCCCAAGTAGCACTATAAAATAATATATCATTCAAATACACTATCATAAATGAATCTAAGAAAGGACGTAATACATCATTCATCAAATGCATAAATGCAGATGGTGCATTACACAAACCAAATGCATTACTAACCATTCATATAGGACTTGTCTAGTCTTGAAGGAAGTCTTCCAGGCATCCTCTTCTTTCACTCCTACCAGTGGTATCTGATTTTAGATCAAAATTGGTGAAGTACTTGGAATGTTGCAATTGAACTAGCAAATAATCATTACTAAGCAGAAGGTAATGATTTTTTAGGGTGATCTTATTCAGGTATTTGTAGTCAACGCAAATCCTCCAAGTCCCATCCTTCTTATTTAGAATGATAATAGGTGACCCACAAGGTGAGTTTCTTGGTCGGATTACTCCCTGCTCTGGTAATTGTTGCAACTACTTCTTCACTTCTTCTGCTTCTAGAACAGGTTGACTATAGATTTTGATATTCAGCAGTGTAGAATCTAGCAATATTTGTATCTCACGATCCACTTCCCTCTTATGTGGCATCCCTCCAGGCTCTTGGAACACTTCTCTATATGCCTAAAAAATGTTCTCCAACTAGTGTTTCTTTTGTTTGGTACATCCCTCCAGAGATTCCTTGACTTTTATTGATTCACCTTCTTGTTGATTATGTCTTAAGAAGAGAAACACAAAATTTCTACATGAATTGATCAACTTTTTCACTTGGGTCACACTTACCAATGATATATTTGATTTACCTTTATGTGCATTGATGATGAAATGTTTCCCATCCTTAATCAAGAATTATTGGTTTCTCTCCTCATGAATATCACAACCCTCTTATAAATGTAGGGGCTTCCAAACACTACACCACTATTAGATTTTTATCGTTTAATATGATCTAGGATCTTATCTGAGAGAATAACATGCACATCAATAATCACAATAGACAAGAGACACAAAATTGTTTCCTCATGGAAACCATAAAGGAGAAAACCATGCAACTTCCTCAGAGATAAAATGAGCATCAATAGCAAAAGTAAAACCCAAAAGAATAAAGATGATCTTCGACAACTGCTCTCTCTCTCACTTGCGTGAGCTATTCCTCTCTCTCTCATGCATTATTGATGAGTGAGTGAGTGTGTCAACTAGAGAGTTTCACTCTCTATTTATACCTAATTTCCACTTTAAATTTTCCCTACAGGGTTGACTTCTCTAGGAGATTCTAATAACCCTAATATAACTCAACTGAGGGGTTAATGTCCCAACATACAATGGAGGGTTAACCTCAATGAATTTACATGACTTAATTACATTAATGACTCTCCCAATCAAAGGAACAAACATATCCGTCGGGGTATAATGAAATACAATATGAAATATACAAGTGAATACATTCTGAAGTTACAAATACATCAACACTCCCTCTTAACTAGGAAGGTATTCTCTTGACACAATTCATCAACACAAGTCTTCATCACGGGATCATCATCACCATTGTTGTTGCTATCTTGAGCAAATGGTGCTATCTCTCAAATCTACTCGTCATAGGAAGTTCTACAAAGCCAGCTCTTTTTCATGTTGGATGTAGGCCTAGCCTCCATGTAGGTCTTCATCATCTCTGCGAGCAAGCCATCAAGTAGGTACATCCCAGGACGTATTATATGCCTGTTGCAAAAACATGCAATATCTCCCAGGATTGATTATATGCCATTGTAAAACCTGAAGGAGCATCCCATGACTGATTACATGCCTTGCAACACATGTGCACCCTATTGTTACCTCATCATCTTCGGATCATCTTGTCATCACATAGAGCACAACCCATGTACACATAACACAGCACTTACATCCACCAGCATGGGAGGACAAACCTACCACCATCCGGGAAAGGCTCAGCATTTACATCAAATACCATGGGAGGAACAACCTACCACCATGTCATAAAATCTTCAACATTTACATCAACAACCATGGGAGGTCCAACCTAACACCATGTCGAAAAATCTCCAACACTTATCAATGACCATGGGAGGACCAACCTACCACCACGTCAGAAAGGCTCCAGCACTTACATCAACGACCATGGGAGGACCAACCTACCACCATGTCGAAAAGGCTTCAGCACTTACATCAATGACCATGGGAGGACTAACCTACCACCATGCCAGAAAGGCTTATGTGTATATGTGTCTTTCGAACTCATCACTTCCCCTTGGAAGGAACCTCGATCTGAAGTACACCAAGCTTCTCTCTGAAGTACTCAAACTTCACTCTGGCTAGCGGCTTGGTCAATAGATCAGCTATATAATCATCCGTCGTAAAATACTAGAGCTTGATTTCTCCTCTCTACACCATATCCCTGATATAGTGATACTTGATCTCAATATGTTTTGACTTTTCATAGAACACCGGGTTCTCAGACAACTTCACACAACTCCGGTTGTCGCACAATATACAAGTAGAATCCAACTGGAGATCAAACAAATTAGACAGTAGATTCCTCATCCATAGTGCCTCACAACTAGCTGAACAAGTTGCGACATACTCTGCTTCGACTATAATTAGTGCCACACAGGACTCCTTCCTACTAAACCAAGAGATCACACTTGATCCCATACTAAAGCAACACTCCGAAGTGCTCTTCCTATTAATGGCACTTCCTACCCAATCTGAATCCACATAACCCTCCAGGTTAATCTTCTGATTCACATCATACTTGAGCCCATAATTAAATGTACCCTTGAGGTACCTCAGAATATGCTTTGTAGAAATTGGGTGAACATGTCTCGGATCCATCAGAAACTAGCTCAATTTGTTCACAGCAAAGCAAATTTTTGGTATTGTGTTTGTTAAGTACATCAAGGATCCAATCATCTGACAATACATTGTGGCATAAACCGACTCTGATGAAGCATCACTCAATAGTTTTAGGTTCGATGCCATAGGTGTGCCATGGCCTTGCAATCCATCATTCCAAACCTCTTCAAGATCTCCACTGCATACTTCCCTTGTCCAAGAAAGATTCCATCCGCACTATGCCACACCTCCATGCCTAGAAAGTAGTGCATCATACCCAAGTCCTTCATCTCGAACTCAGTAGCAAGTTTCCTCTTCATGTCAACAATCAACCCATCCTCACCTATCACAAATAGGTGATCTACATGCAGTAGGATTATTACTGTATTCCCTTCCTCAACCTTGTAGTAAAGGTTGGAATCCGCTTTACTCTTGATAAATCCCAAACTAGTCAAGAAGCTGTCAATCATGTTGTACCACGTCTTGGGTTTCTGTTTCAAACCGTACAAGGATTTCTTCAATTTGCACACATGAGTCTCTCTGTCATGTGTCTCAAATCTGAGTGGTTTCTCCACATACACTTCCTCTTCCACTACACCATTCAAGAACGTGGTCTTGAAATCCATCTAATGTATCTTCCATTTCATCACTGCAGCCAGAGAAAGTACTGATCTAATGGAAGTGTATCTGGCTACAGGTGCAAAATGTTCTTCATAATCTATCCCTTCCTTCTAGGAGAACCCATGTGCCACAAATCTCACTTTATATTTCTCTGTGTTTCCATATGCATCATGCTTGATCTTGTAGATCCACTTGGAAGTCACAACAGACTTCCCTACTAGTCTTAGGACCACATCCCAGACATCATTCTTCATGATCGATTGGTATTCTTCGATCATGGCATCCTTCCATTCTTTCTTCTCAGCTGCTTCCTCATATTTGGAAGGTTCTTTGTCAATGATGTCACACAGCAGGGCTATATAACTGGAGTATGGCCTAGGTCTCTTCCTTTCTCTGTGTATTCCACCTGGAGCGCCATATCTCTCTACATCTGGGATAGCCTCGCGTACTCATGTTGGTTTCCTCTTGTAATAATTCTTCTCACAGGGTGTATCTATAGGTTCCCAAGGTTCTTCTATTTCCTGATATTTTGATGGAGTTGCTTCATTCATTGTTGTATCTCGGATCCTGGGTACTTCTGTTTCTTCAAAGTATTCAACATGTATCTTTCTGGATTTGTGATATGTTGAATCTTCGTCAAATGTTACATCCCTGCTGATGTCGATATTCTTGAATCCTAGGAAATATATTATGTAAGCCTTCGAGCTTTCACTATATCCCACAAATATACCTTTCTTTCCTGAAGGATCTAACTTCGTCCTCTTCTCTTTTGGAATGTGTATGTACACTAGGAAACCAAATATTTTGATATGGCTGACTTCTGGTTTCTTTTCGGAGAAGGCTTCTTCTGGTGTCTTATTCTTAAGTACTCTATGCGAAGTACAATTTGTACACACATAGCTTCCCTAGCAGCTTCTGCCCATAGATGCATAGGAAGATCCTAATCATGAAGCATTGCCCTTGTTGCTTCCATAATCATTATATTCTTCCTTTATGCAACTCCATTCTATTGTGGATTATATGGAGTGGTCAACTCCCTCTTAATCCCTAACTCTCTGCATAATTCCTTAAATTATTCTGATGTGAATTCTCTGCCATTGTCTAATTCAAAGGTCTTTATTTTCTTCTATGTGTGGTTCTCGATCAAGGCTTTGAATTCCTTGAAATTACTGAATACGTCATCCTTTCTCTTCAAGAAATATATTCATGTCTTCTTAGAAAAATCATCAATGAAATAAACCTAATATACATACCCACTCAATGAACTGGATGACATCGGACCGCATACATCGGAGTGCATAGTTTCCATGATTCCTTTTTCCTTTCTCTCGCTACTTGGAAATTTCTTCTTTGTGTTCTTTCCCTTTGCACATCCTTTTCAAACGCCTTCATGCTTTGCCTTGATTTCTGGAAGACCTTCAACATCTTTGCTTGCAAGTGGTAGTTCCCTATAGTGCACATGTGCAATCCTTCTATGCCAAATTTCACTTGGCTCTACTGAGTCATGAACCAAAGCTTGTTCTAGTTAGCCCTTTAATTTGTATAAGCCTCCCTCTTGCTCTCCAATCACTACTGCATCATCTATGGTCTTTCCCTTTGGCCACATAAGGACTTGGCCATCTACAAATGCAACCCTCATACCTTTTGCATCCAATGCAAATATGGAGAGAAGATTCTTCTTTAGTCCTGGTACAAACAAGACATCTTTCATCTTCATAGACTTTCCTGAGAGTCTAGTGTATAGGAAGCTTCACCACTTCATTTTATAGGATACTAGTAGTCATCCCCAAGTTTCACTTTGTGGGGTGACTCATGTTTGGATAGATTCACAAAGGATTATTTAAATCTTTCCATATTCTTGGAAGCCCCACTATCTATGAGCCAATCATTGCTTCCATGTGTAATAGTTCCTGTGAGAGAAGAAATCAAAACATACTCTTCATCGCTTGAAGAATATTCACTTTCTTCTTTAGCTCTCTTCCTGGGAGGTTCATCATCCTTTGTAGTGTGAGCATGATATCTTCTTTTGTTGTTCTTCTTCTTGTGAGAGCCACCTTTATTTCTAGAACAATCTCTGGAGAAGTGTCCCTTCTCATCACATCTATAGCATCTGACATTAGATAGATCTCTGCTAGATCTTCTAGGGTTATCTTTCTGATTCTGGTGATGATGTGTTCCTTTCTTGTGATGATAGTGCTCCCTTTTGTGATTCTTGGTGTGTGTTGTGAGAGATTGATCTTCATTTCCCATCTTTTCTTCTCAAGCTAAGATTCGAGCTTCTTCTTGTGAGCATTTCTCCCACAGCCTACCGAAGGTCATTAACTTTCTTCTAGCACAAATTCCTTGAATAAAGGAGTCCCATGACCTGGGAAGACCATTCAAGGTGGTCATCGCAATTTCTCCATTCTCTACGTCTTCTTCCATAGCTTCAAGTTTTTCTTTGATTTGAGAGACCCTTGTAAAGTATGATTGTATGACCTCTGCATTTTGTATCTTTACATTATTTAACTGATTTCGCAAATTCATCTTCCGATTTATATTCTTTCCTTCAAATATCTTAGTCATGGAATCAAACATATCTTTAAATGTATTTAAGGAATACATATGTGGCATACGGTGATCCTTGATAGAATCAACAATAATCCTCTTGGCCTTGACCAAGTTCTTCCTCTGTAAGGATTTAGCCTCGTCTCCCTATGGAATTGTAACCTCTCCACTTATGTACGTGTCGAATTCATTTTCTTCAAGAACAAGTGAAATCCTATACTTCCATGCTCGGAAGTTATCATCTCCTTCAATATTTTCATCAAACTTGGTGTGATAAGACATTTTTAATGAGAAACTCAAATGGAAATACAAAATATTTAGATCTTACCACTTTGAGATTCTCAGGATGGATCTGGAGCTAATCTTCTGTAGTGCTGGTTTTCTGGTCCAGGGTCAAATTCAGGGTTTGACTTTCCCGGAGTTTTACCCAGCCAAAAATTTCGATCTTAGTCTCTAAATTTTGATTTTGAGGAGGAGAACAATCCTATCCTGGGATCACTCAAATATTCCACTTCTGTGAAAATCCCTAATTTCCCGCAGCAGTGACAAGCCAAAAACTGAAAAATGCTCAAAATCAGATTCAGCTTCGACAGGAATATGCGCCCTTCAAACAAGAGTTAGCCTAACCTCCTTTTGTTAATGATCTGTGGACAGAAACCCAAAAATTAAGAATCCCTAGATTATGCAGCTGCATAGTGTCTTCTTCTCAGGTTAGCTCTGATACCATGTTAAATTTTTATAGTTTAATCAATATGATCTAGGATCTTATCTGAGAGAAAAACATGCACAACAATAATCACAAGATACAAGAGACAAAAATATTTTTCCTTGGGGAAACCATAAAGGAGAAAACATCGCAACTTCCTCAAAGATAGAATGAGCACCAATAGCAAAAGTAAAACCCAAAAGAATAAAGATGTTCTTCGACAGCTACTCTCTCTCTCACTTGTGTGAGCTATTCATCTCTCTCTCTCATGCGCTATTGATGAGTGAGTATGTATGTCAAATAGAGAGTCTCGCTCTCTATTTATACCGAATTTCCACTTGATATTTTCCCTACTGGGTCGACTTCTCTAGGAGAGTCTAATAACCCTAATATAACTCAACTAAGGGGTCTAATTCCCTGACATACAATGGAGGGTTAACTCAATGACTTTACATGACTTAATTACATTAATGACTCTTCAATCGGAGGAACAAACATCTCCGTCAGGGTATAATGAAATACAATATGAAATATACAAGTGAATACATTCCAAAGTTACAAATACATCAACAACCACAAACATCAATGGGTACTGTGTTTACCTCCACTTCATCAATATAATTTGCACTTATGGAAAAATCAATCTTGCACTATTTTGTGACTCTAAGTTATGTATCCGTGTTTACCCATCCCAGTGGATAAGGGCTAGGATTGTCATCTACTTCCAATCCAAGCTTACTTAAAATATATTTTACTATGAGATTGGCATATGAACCGAAATCAAATAGAGCATCAAACTTGTTCTTATTTATCTAAATCTTGATATAGAAGAGTTTTGCCGTCTCCTTCTCTTCCTTATGATGAATGCTACTCAGATTCACCTCATTTTGTACTGAAGTGCAGACAATATTCTCATCCACATCCGAGCTAATTTCTACCTCTTTGCTTGAATCATCGCTAGAAGGTTCTTCTTCTTAGAATCCTTCTTTTTGTAGGGTTCAACTTTGGATGTACCTTCCAATACTTTTCTTTAGTGTGACCATCAATGTTACAATGGTTACAATGTTTTTTTTTATCCTTGCACTAATGTGCCATGGTCATAGTATTCTTGTCTTTTCCTTTCCAATTCTTCTCTGCCTTCTTGAAAGAATATTGGTTCTCTTTTTGTTTAGAACCATGTGGTTGTCCTTTATTGTGGCCTATTCTCTAGGTATTGTACTTGCACACATGACTCAACAATTGTCATGGGATTAAAGAGCATCAATTGCTTCCATAAATGATTGTGTAGATCCCCCAGATACTTTAAGAGTAAATTTGGATTCTTGGGTTAGATACCCAGCATGATAACCATATTCCTAAATTCAATTTTGTACTTTTGCACATTCTACCCTTGCCTTTGCTTAAATTAATGCCAGCAGATCCATTGGTCCTCTATATAACCGACAGGGTATAACTGTGACTTAATGAAGGTTTTGAAATCCTCCCACCTAGCTATTCTAGGATCACCCTCTATCCTAAGCGCCTACATGTGGATTTCTGACCAAATTTATGCATGGACCTCTTATTTTAGTTGAGAAAATGAAATTTTATGCTCCTAATCTATGTTACATATACTAAAATATACATCTAATTGTTGCAACCAATGATTCAAATTTAAGGCATCAATCTCACCTTGGTACAACTTGTTATCAACTTACACTTCCATCTTAAATAAAGACTATAAAGGGATAATTTCACTGGAGCTTGGTTTCTCTCTCTCGGGCTCTTTCCTCAAATCCTTTTCTAGGTTTCCTTTATCTTTCGATTTCCCCTCTGATCTACTATCTAAGTTAGAGCCTACAAAGCCACCGAATGGTCCAAAATTGCTCTCCAGGGCCACCATGAGGATTGACATGTTGTGTGAGATATTAACAACTTGTATTTCCAACTTTAAAAAACGTTTTTCATAATCGTTCGTCACTCCTTCACTGCACTCATCCGCTATGGCTAGGGTTTGAAGAGTTTTTTTATTTATTCCACCACTAGATCCTAGAATTTCCCACAAAATCCCAAAGAAAAATTCTCTGATACTATTATGATCCATAAACTATCATGGATATTCCATTGGAACAATTCGTCACAACATATCTTATAGCTTATTTATTTTTATTATCTTATTTCCACTTAATTTTAAATAACTAGAATTTAAAGTAAAATAGCTAGAGAAAAGAAATACACAATCGGCCTCCATATAGTAACACAAGATATTCCCTAAGAGAACCCGCTATGGGGAAAAAAACTAGCCATAAATGAGGACTATGCCCTGCTTATTTATATAAAATGCAAATACAAACCAATGGCCACTATCTATTGAGTTACATATGACTATGTGGCCATAATGGCTACTACAAGATCACCTACTTCCCTTGTTCTTCTATAATAACAATACCATAACATCATCGAAATGGAACCCATTGTTTTCCTAATAACTCGCTATTTAACATAGTCCAATAGCCATCTAGGGATAGTTCAAGGATTTTGCATGCTCCAACTCTCGATTAGGATTAGGATTTTCATCCTTCTAGAAATTTCTTTAAAATCCACATGTGAGAAGCTCCACGTGTGTGAGAAATGGGAAGTGACATGGAATCCACTTGGTACCATGGTGGTCAACTAGATAGGTCAACTTGCGAGAGGCACAACTTCTTCATACAGACTCTGTTTGAGGTGATTCTTGAATGTTGGAAAGGTATTAGAATGTAGAATTACATGAAGGGCCATGGATATGAGATGGAATTTATGGACCCAAAACATTCTTTAGGCCCTCAAACAGGCACTAGAAGGTTTTTTTACCTCAAATATGAAAATTGAGACATGCCCCTAAAATTGGTCCTACTATTGCTATTTGAGCAAATAAGAAGATCTTTGAACTTTGAAACTTTAATTGTAGAATTTATGAACACTGAAATAAATAGAACATTCAATCACATAAATCATTCATCCACAAATTAAGGTGTTCCCTAGGAAAACCCTCAAAATAAGGAGGATGAAAAACCCCACAATCCATTAGAGTATAATAGATAGATTACAGAGAATTGATTTTACACAATAGCATATTGCTCGATAAGAGAGAACACTGAGCAATAGAAAATAGAGATCAATTGTATGAACTTTCCATGTTCCCAACACATTAATAACAAGAAACACTGTCATGCATACAACAACGAATGCTTGCATCAAGATATGCTTAAAATGCATCAAAATTGTGAATTGCCTTCAAGGTAATCAAACCTATACCTTGGATAATAATCATGCATAAAAAGTGTCATGACTTTCATCTTTGAAATTAACTGATGTTCAACTAACTTTGAAGTGAAATCAACATCTAATTGAATGTATGAAAACTTAGTTAACATGCTAACTTAAGTGTCATGGTTCTTTAACTCAAATGTCCTCGTGTAAACACTATTAATTGGAGTGTCATATTTTGATTAACTTAAGTGTTGTCTTTTAGTTTAAATAAAGTATAAATAATTTAGTTAACTAGTCCTTCATTATTAACACTTAGTTAACTATCTTTAATTCTGCCATGCTTGATTGATTTACTCTTAAGTGATTACAGTGAACTCTTTAATTAATTGAAGCACACATTGAGGCTTTAACTGAAGCTGAATAATTTGAGTTCACTTAGTCAACTGCATGGGAAATTAAAATTCTCTTTTTCTCATTATCTCTTTATTGCTTATCTCTTTATATTTACTGCATGGTCTAGATGTGTTAACATTAATTATCTATCATATCACATTCTACTCAAAAGAACTGTTACATGCTATGATCATATTATATTACTCTTGGATCATATAATCATATTCTAAAGTAATTCACTCTAGAGGTAGCTAATATCTTAAGGAGACTTAATAGAAATCAGTGACCATGGTGAGTAATATATAACATAACATTTATGCTTCAACATGCAAAGAATTTCACCTCTATAAATGGAGTCCCACCCCAAGGGTACCCATTATAACTTGGGGTCTACATGAGAATCGTGACTTGATATACTCACAAATCCAACTTGATATACTCACAAGTCCAAATCCTTGTTCTATAATAATTTACAACATCATAACTTTGATAAATCAAAGTATCTACCTCAACACATGAGGGTTAGCCTTTATAACTGAAGGCTTTGTCAACCTTATGTCCAACCTAAGAATCTATTCCAAGTACCTAACTCAAGGTAACCTTTATAACTTAAGGTCTGAATCTTGGTTATGTAAGAATGGCCTGTAGAATGACTCTTGATGCTTTGCATTTAACATTCCCTCTCAGCGAGGGAGGAATTCTCTACCATACCAAGCTTGTCTCGGAAGTACCTGAACTTCATCACCGACAGAGGATTTGTTAACACATCTAAAATATGCTCATCGGTAGCAATGCATTGAATTTTCACTATACCTTTCTGGACCATGTATCAAATGAAGTAATACTTCATTTCTATGTGCTTCAACTTATCATGAAACACTGGATTTTTGGAAAGCTTTATGCAACTCTAATTGTCATACCTAATAATTGTAGGCTCAATTCTTTCACCAAATAATATCGCAAGCAACATTCTCATCCACATTGATTCTTTATAGGAAGTACTAGAATCAATGTACTCTTCCTTTGTAGTACTATGGGTAACTGACCCCTGTTTTTTGTTCGACCAATAAATCATGGCATAACCCAAGCTATAACAGTAGCTTGAAGTTCTCTTATGCTCCACAATGTTGCCACCCCAATTGATGTCAGTATAACCAAGTAATAACACCCCTCCACTAGAGGAATACCTGAATCCATAAGAAACCGTAAATCGGAGGTACCTTAACACATGCTTAGCAACAACCTAGTGTTTTTGTCTCGGATCATACATAAACTGAATTGGAATGCTAATTGCATAACAAATATATGGACTCGAGTGTATCAAGTACATCAATGAGCCAATAAGCTATCTCTATAAAGTGGGGTCCACTGAATCCAATCCAGTATCAGACTCATGAAGTTTCCTCAAATTGGAACCATTAGAGTACTCATGGATTTGCAATCCACCATGAAAAACATGCGCAATATGTCAACAGTGTACTTCCCTTGAGACAAAAATATCTCACCATTCCTCTGCCAAATGTCAAGGCTTAGAAAGTAGTGCATCAGACCTAAGTATTTCATCTTGAACTCTAAAGTGACCTCCCTCTTGCACTCAACAATCAGTATTTCCTCTCGAGTGAGGAATAGATCATCAACATACATAACCAATATCAATAGTTGGTTCTTCAATACTTTGAAGTACAAATTTGGATGAGCTTCACTCTTAGAGAATCCTAGTCTCTAAAGATAGTTGTCTATTTTGGCATACCAATCTCAGGGAGCTTGCTTAAGACCATACAAGGATTTATTCAACTTGCACACATGGGACTCCTTCCCATGAATAAAAAATCCCTCGGGATGCTCAATATCAACATGTTCCTCAACCACACCATTGAGGAAGGTTGTATTCACATCCATCTAGTGAAGCTCCCATCCTAGAAAAAATGCAAGTGAGATCACAACACAAATTGTGGTTTATCGGGTGACAGGTTCGAATGTATCCTCAAAATCAATGCCCTCCTTATGAGACAAACCTAGAGAAACAAATGTGGGTTTATACTTATCCACACTACCATATCTAGCATGCTTTATCTTGTAAATCTATATGGAAGTAACTATGGATTTATCTTCGGGATTAGGAACAACCTCGCTAACATTATTCTTCAATATATATTGATATTCCTTAACAATTGCATCTTTGCAAACTTGTTGCTTTGCATCTTCTTCATAGGATGAAGTCTCTGAGTCACTGATGTGACTCATCTGAGAAACATAACCTGAATATTTAATGGTTTTCTTTCACTCTTTAGAAGATCCCACTGGTGCTCCATGCTTCTTTACATCTTTTAGTATATCTTGGCACCATGAATACCTCCTCTTGGAAGGAGGTTCATCAATCAATTCAACTAGTTTTTCAAGTACTAGCGAATCTGAGAACTTTACTGGGTTCTCCCTCTAAACATTTGTATGGGGAGAATAAGTCTCTGGGTACTTTGACATAGGATTTTCATGCTCCTCTTTGTCTGTATCATATTGGAGCTATTTTGATTTCTTAAATGCAACCTCTTCATGGAAGTTCACATCTCAATTGACCTCAATGTGTCTCTTACTAGTAACATAAATTTTGTAGGATTTGGATGACTCATGTAGCCCATAAAGGTTCCCTTCTTTCCTAAAGGTTCTATCTTAGTCCACTTTTATTTTGGTATATGAATGTATACAGGACTCCCAAATATTCTCATATGTGAAATATATGGCTTCTCACTAGTGAACACATCTTCATGTGTCTTCTCATCTAGAATGGCATGTAGACTTATGTTCTAAATATACATTGTTGTACTAGTGGCTTCTTCCCATAATGAAGTAGAAAAATACTAATCATGTAACATCGCTTTTACAATCTCACATACAATTATATTATTTCTCTTGGAAACCCCTTTTTTGGGGGGTTGTATGGAACTGTCCACTATCTACAAACCCCTACACCACTACAGAACTCATTAAAATAACGAGAATCAAATTCACCTCCATTGTCATACCTCATAGTGAGAAGGTGCTTACTTGTTTGATTCTCTACTAAGGTTCTAAATTCCTGAAACTTGCTAAAGGTTTCACTCTTAGCCTTAATGAAGTAAATCCATGACTTTCTAGAGAAACCATAAATAAACAATACATAATATAAATAACCACTCAAGGAACGGGGTGACATGGGACCACATACATCTGAATGTATTAAAACTAAAATCCCTTTAGAGCTAGTATGAATACTAGAAAAACTCTTTTTAATATTTTCCCCAAGTGCATAACCTCGACATACACTATCATGCTCAAAATCAAATATTGGAATACCTTTCACCATTCTCTATAATCATGGAAATGCTTTGTTGTGGAGGTCACTGAGCCTTTGGTTCCATAACTCGCATGTATTGATATTGTGATGTATAATATATTGAATGTACGTATCATGTACCTTCTAGTGTCCTCCCCCTTGAACTTCAATCACTATAGCAATATCAAGGCTTTGGTTCTTCGGCCACAGTAGTGATTGATTATCCATGAAGATAACTCGGAAGCCCTTATCTTCAAGAACTGAAACTGATAGAAGGTTCTTCTTCAATCCTGGGACATAGAGAATGTCCTCCACACACAATATACCTCTCGAACTCAGATAGAAAGAGGTGTATTCAACTCCTTAGATTGAATATGTTGACTTGTCCCCCAACTCTACCATGCATGTGAACTTTTTTCCTTTAGATCATAGATTGCGCCCTGGTATCCTGACATGTGATTGGATGCACCATTATCAACCAACCATGTGTCTTCACTTGTGATTATAGATCCAGATAGTATTGAGATAAGGTAATAATCCCTCCTTGTCTCCTTCTCCTCGGGTGCATTCTTCGTAGAGGTTTCTTCTTCTATTTTGGTAGATGCATGAAGCCTTCCTTTATTCTTATTTTTACATGGTACACTCTTGCATAATGGCCCTTCTTTTGACAATATTAGCACTGAACCTTTTAC
Organism: Pseudotsuga menziesii; assembly: GCA_001517045.1. Taxonomy (NCBI): domain Eukaryota; kingdom Viridiplantae; phylum Streptophyta; class Pinopsida; order Pinales; family Pinaceae; genus Pseudotsuga; species Pseudotsuga menziesii. The sequence goes on along the minus strand of LPNX011095256.1, from coordinate 259,516 downwards.
TTTTCAAAGTCCTTATTAAACTCCTTCTTCTTTGAATGAAAATACTTCTTTGGAGTGACTAGTTTCCTCCCTTTCTTCATTCTTTCCATAAGGGAAATATTTTCTTCTTTAGTGCACACTAACTTGCTCTAGACTCACCCCTCCTCTTGGAGGAAGTCATGCCACAACCTTTTGAAATTAGGTTGTACTTATCGATCGTTTACCACATCCAAGAATGTCTCCCATGCGGATGGGAGACCATCAATGGCGGTTTGAACAAGGTCATCTCCATCTACCAAAACTCCAATGCTAGCAAGTTGATCTCTCACCTGTGAGATCTTGGTGAAGAATTGATTGATTACGGGGTGAGCTAGAAAACAACTCAAAACTCACTTAAGCAAAAGGATCAATTTAGGATTGCTTTTCTGATGTTCTTTGTATGTGAACATGAATATCATTAAGTGTGCATTATAAAACCAACCACATAAAATGAAAGACATTTCAAGCACATAATGAACATTATATGATAATGAAGTTCACTAGGACCTCCATGGCTATGTCTTTGGGCCTACTCCAAATAGAGAAACCGATCCATTAAACATTATGAACAAAATCATAAAAGTTACATCAAATGGATCACCTATAGGATAGTCTCAATGGACTGCTAAATGTATGCACACACACGTGCATCAAAATAACTAAAGTCACACCCTCACCGGTACCTTCACCTTTGTCCTTTAGAATGAGAATGTGGTCAGTCGGCACTTGCATCCAAATGCAAACTAAAAATTTGCCTTCTTATGAACACACCAATTGCCTCTAGAAACACTACATTCCCATTGCTCCCTCTACCTTAGTACTTAGGAACGAGAATACAAAAACCGAACAATTGCACCAATGCTCAAGGATGAAATGGATCATCCTCTTATTACAGAATTGCATAAATGAAGCAAGTGCATGATGTACTCCTTTGTCCCAAAGAGCTGATAAAACTCGAACACAACGATACTTCATGATGCAACTATCCATACTCTCTCAATAAATTTTATGAGCTTCGAGCCTCAAGAAAATCATACATTCTCCAAGCATCATCTCGAACATGATCCTCAAAACATGAAGTCCAAAACATGGATTCAAATGCATAACTCACATCCATCCTCCAAGACTCTAACAAGATACATGGAGTTCTCAAGAATCCTCCGTCAACAATGAGAAGAGTGAAAACCCTCTAAACATGGATCTCAAAATGCTTGCCTCCTCAAATGTCCTACATCTCCAATGGAGTTCCCAATTGGGACCCAAATGAAGTCTCTCCAATGGAACTTCAAAACAAGCTCTCCATTGGCTCTTCATTGCCCCTTACAATGCATAAACAAGGGCCTTAAATAATTGAAGTTATTCCTCCTTGGGCATGAAATATGTGATCCCAAACTTAGCTCACAAGTTGAGATAATTACAACTAGACATCCATAATAGTCCATGGTTATAATTTGTTTGGATTTTAACGACCATACACCAAAATAAATTTACAACTTGTAGCAACCAAAATGGTCCTATCGTAACCATGGCACTCAACTTGCACATAATAGTGGGATTTCACCTTTTGTTACTTTCCCCCATATGGAATTCCAATCCAAGTGTCATGTGAACAACATTCCACATTTATGCCATATGGTTATGGCCCAACATAACCATTCGTTGGTTTTAAAAACTTAGAACAACCATTAAATGGCATAAAATTCCAATATAATACATGTGTTTCACTCCAAAAATAGTGGCATATGTGGTAACAACCACCATATAAAACCATTTTATAAATGGCATTTGAACCAACCATAAATGATATCGTTATAATCACCTCAAAATTCGTTGCATGTTGTATTTTAAAAATGGGCATATCCAAAACCAACTTTTAACCACTTAAACAAGGTTGGTTTTCAAACATGTGTTGACCTCTCGTCAGGACCACATGACAAACCATGGGTCGGGGCTTGGCCCCGCAACCTTTTTGCAGTCATCAAAAAAGCTTTATCAATATTAAGTAAGGTATTTTCCACACCATGTAATAAGAAACAACGATGGCGTAATAGTGAAGGATTGGTGCTTGCGACGGGTGGACACGGGTTCAAACCATACTTTCACATGGTAGCTTTCGGTTGGTCCATCTATCAACTAGAAGTCCAGCCAGTGAACATGTGTTTAATGTCTATAGCTCCATGTCAACACTCCCATTGATATGCCCAATCACACAAATGACTTGTGTTGCCATGAAATGATACCACGCAGGAACCTTATATTCCATGCGGCCCCTATTACCGTCTTTCATGCACCTCAGTGGGTTTGGGCGTGGCAGAAATATTCAAGCCATTGGGTGCGTCCTTGGGGGAAATTCTTGAGTTGAGATACTGTCACTCAACACTGAACTCCTTCGTCTAGGCCAATTCCTAGTGAAGCCAAGGAGGGTGGTCCCTATTGGAAGAAAATCTATGGTTTTTAATCTACGAAAGAAAAGACTAAATCTAGGAGTTAATATGAAATGGATAAAATAACACAACGGACTACTGCAAGAACGAGATCACATCAACATCATATGACAATGTAAGCACCATTCACGACATTTTTCAATAATTGACTTAAGTATTGAAAGTAAAACAGACCACTGCCGATGAATATGGAGTGCTTGCAAAAGTGGAGTGTTGTTGTGTCGTGTAAGTATTGCAGTTGTCTCATTGGTCAGTTTTAAAATTATTAATGAATAATTAAGGGCGTGGGTTAATTGTAGGTTTGGCCCAACAAGTCAAGTCCCTTTGAACTGAGTGCTAAAGCGGTAATACCAAGTGTCCAACAGGGTGGGGATGAACCTGCTTGGAGTAGCCCCCTGACTCTATAGTAATTACCCTTTGCAACCTCTTGAGTTCTCGAGAAAATCACTTGTGTAGATTTTCCTATTAAATCTAGTAACTCGTATCCCTTTCTGATACAACTAACTGATCAGACAAGCGGCAGCGGTGTAGATCATACAATGAAGGAGTCTTGGTTTATTTTATTAGAGACGTAACAATGAGTTGTTTAGATGACGACCAAAGAGTCTCTTTCCCCTTTCGGGTACTCGAGAAAGCAACAGTCGGATTGATTTCAAAAATTAAGAACAAGTAAATAAAAGAAATATTTTCTAATTAATCCTACCACGAATTTCTTTCACCCTTTGGGGGTACTTGGGAGAGCGTGGGGTAAGTATTTATTTTGCTTCCTTAATCAAAAAAACAATTAAATCGGAAATAAAGATAAAACTAACTAAAACTAGAAAATCATAAAAAAAAGACACCGACACAAATCCTCCCAGGGGGGATGGGGAGTGGTCTCTGAAAATCCTACTCGGAAAGATCTTTTATTAATGGTATTTACAATGTTTGAGGTGTATGCCAATGGTCCTTACAGATCTGGATCCAAAGGCTTACAGGTTTTATGAGTAAGACAAGATCAAGAGTGGTGCTCCGGGAGGCCTTTGAACAACTTAGATCTTTGATTATACGGCGACACTTCTCCTTGTCCTGGAAATAAAAGTGAAAAACCAGCCACTTGTAATGCACCAAATGTTCCGAATAAAGCGTTAAGAACATAAAAATATTAAGTACTAAAAGATTGGAAATATGCACAAGCACTTAATAATAACTAGATCTACTTTGAAAATAGTACTTTATGTTTCTAGATCTACATACATGTTTAAATAGATCATCCTTTAGATATTGTTTGAAAGAGAAACTAAACTACTTAAGCCTGTGAATAACTGTAACCGAGAAAGATTTAATTTTTCTTTAAAAAATGAAGGAAAGAGATATAGAAAGAGTGTTGGAAGCCTGGGAATGTTGGGCCATGGAGTCTGCTTTGGTGGAACATCGAGGGACTATGTCCTCAAAAATATCTTGAAGATGAGGAAGATTCAAACTATCTCAACCCTTTCTACAAGTGAACAATGGTTAAAACATAGGTGGTGTTGAAAAAAGACAATTAGAAAGCATGCAATTAAATTTAAAATACATGCAAATCCAAAAGATCTGAAACAAGTCAACAATAAGAGCATAAATCAAACTAGAATAATCTCTTACCCCACTAGGAGGGAGCTCCTCTTCAAGGCCCACAATTAACCAACAAAAAACAAAGACCAATAATACAGATTATACCTTATAAGCACTTGACAATCACCATCCACACATGAAAAACATTACACCATAGATCTTGCCTCCAAAGCCTTATGTATTCCAAATGGTAAACAATACAATACAAGCAATAGCATCCTTCCGTCCTCTCACCATGCCAAAATGAAAAAAAGTGCCATGTTTAAATAAGAAAAGAGAGACCCAAAGAGGCCTCATCAATACTAAAGAGAGTGCAGTTGCACTGAAATTGAAATAAAGAAATAAAGAGAAAGTGGAGAGATGATTGACACCTCTCTCACTTAAGTCACCGTCATCCTGGCAACACACTCGATCAATGTCGAATCACCCAACTAACTCCTTCAAGCTTGGCGTCTCCTTCACCTTTCGCGCGAGTTCATGGAGTGGACATGAAGTTTGGTGAGGTCAACAAGAGGTAGTGTTGACGTCATTTTACCAACACTCATGTCAAGCCTCTTATTATAAGCTAAAAACGAATTTTTAAACTTCTAAAATTAAGGAGGGGTCCACCCCCTTCCCTACCTCACGCCATCAGCCTCGCGCGCATGGAGTTTGGTAATGAGTGTGGTTGTCCAATACTCACTTTTACTCACATCTTAATCCAACGTTTGAAACCACACGTGGTAAGGGGGTCCAGCACCTATTAAACTCAAGCTTAATGGAGCTAACGTGAACCCCATGATGGTTGGCGGTTATCCACACTCACATACTCTTAATCCAAAGTTTTCATGCCAAAGTTTTAATACAAACTTAAGCTAGAGACGAACGCATGCCCGAGGGGGCTCATGCCATGTCACCACATTAACTTATTTTTTTAATTTTCAATTTTTTCAAACTTCGATTTTGGTGTCAATTTGGTGTAACTTAGCATTAAAATGCTCTTTTAATGCATTTTTAGCTTAATAATGTTTCACGGGGTGATATGGCTTCTCGATTGATGTGGAAAGTGATCCCTGGGGTAAAGTGGACACTCCCGGTGTGAAAACGAGTGTCCCCGCGTCAAAAACAAACTCCGTATCTGACTTTTATTACATTTTGAAATTTTTTAATTAAACCATTAAAAATGGCCCAATTTTGCGAAAAAAATTTATTTTCTCGGAAACTAACGAAACTCTAGGGGGGCCTAGCACATGTCCGGATGACTCAAAATCAATGCCTAGCATGTTGAAAAACACCGACATGAAGTCTCTAATAACCTCCTAAGGCCAAAACACCAAGACGACTACCCCAGCTTTGGAGGTGTGAGTGAAAAACTCATAAATTATTAGTCGTTTGTTCAACAACCAATAATAACCAAGGAAAAAAACACTCTAGGCTAGTCGGCTTGATGCTTAAGTCTGGGAAGCCGAGCCTTTTATAAAAAAATTAAATGCTATGACATTTTTTACAATTTTCTCAAGGGGGTATGAACATGTGTTACAAAAAAAATTGAACAGACTCCGAGAAAAAGGCTGGCGGGCTTCTGAACTCTGATCATGAACAAATGTACTTGTTCTACTTCAAGGGCTCGTTTGAAAAAACCACCAAGTACAACTTAGGTGGTAACATCTGGCTCCAACTGCGAGACGTGTGCTCGATCTAGTCATAGGGCAAGAAGAGGATACGAGAACACCAAAATCTCTGGTTTATATACCTTGTAAAAACATCTCTACTTGACAAAAAAACCTCAGTATCAAAAACTTTATATAAAATCCAGATGAACCATTAAGTTGATTTATTTAAACAAAATAAATGTAGAACTAATGAAAGAAAAGTTTTATTATAGCCAAGTACAAAATGGAAATGCAAAAAATAAATGCTCTCTTTTAAGGAGCTTATTTTCCTACTCTAAGCATGATATAAAAATGTTAGGTGTAATAAAAAATCCAATGTAAGCACCTAAGCATTTTATTAACATAAAAAAAATTTGCCTTGTCTTTGGTTACCAGCCAAAGTAAGGATACTTTATTCAGAAAAAGAAAACCTGCATGATGATCCGGAATGCACGGGCTAGATGGAAAATCATAGGCATGAATAATGTCATTAAAATTCTTCCCAAACTGATATGTGCTTGTGCAAGCTGCTTCTATCCATGACTGGATAGGACTGATATACCAATTGGCATGACGAGGTAGACAGACTACACCATCGTACTGATCATCAAGGCTTATCGAATGATAAATCATTGTATAAGCCCCAAGCTGCTCCAAATCATAAGGAACCTCTATATGTGAAGATGATGGTTGAGACTGATATTCCACTGACTGCATCACATCTGACTTTCCACAACACTGCTTCTTAATGTCTTCATTATTGATACCTTTGTGCGGCTCTGCATGATATGACTTTGAATAATAGTATAAGAGTTTTGAATGCTCCTCTTCCATCCTAGGATTTTCTCAGGTCTCCAGATCCATGCTTCCCTTTATTGACGTATCATTGATTGGACTTCCACAAACCTCTGAATAGACACTCCCCTTGCTGGACATAGCATAGATTGGATTCTCGATAAGATTTTCACAAGTTGGATTATCTATAAAATTTCAATAGTCGTCACCGCTATCTATGTCAGATATGAGAGAGTCTTCCTCGCTGATATCACATGTGTGGCTATATCCTTCCTCATGATCATAGTCGTCTTTTTCAGAAAAAAGGTCACAAGGTAGTAAACCTTCCAAATTATCATCATTATGTTCATTATAGATTTCATCAGAAGTTTCACTGTATGCTTCTGAAATGGTTTCTTCTTGAGGTAGATCTGGAGTACAAGTATTATCATCATCTTCAGTTTGTAGATTTCTGTGGTGAGTTAAGTTGTTGTAGGGTTTTTTCGGACAATCTGCAGTAGACATTTTTAAGTCGACGTTTTGATTCCAAATCGGAAACCATCATCAGAACAAGTAGTCACTCGGTAAAGCTACAGCTCCGGATTTAAATATAGGTTGGTGAAGTTTTATAAATAAAATTGGCCGACTAGTTCTAGGTTAAGGAAAATAAATTTACTAAATTCATTAATTTATTAATTAAAAAATTACAAAAAGTGTGAAAAAGAAATGTTAATGTGTCAAAAATGAAAGTTGTAAGTTTAAAAGTTTATAAGAGTTTTAAAACTTTAAACTTACAACTTTCATTTGTTACATTTATTAAAACTCTTATAAACTTTTAAACTTACAACTTTCATCTTTGACACATTAACATACTTTTTTCACACTCTTTGTAATTTTTTAATTAATAAATTAATAAAATTAGTAAATTTATTTTCCTTAACCTAGAACTAGTTAGCCAATTTTATTTATAAAACTTCACCGACCTATATTTAAATCTGGAGCTGCAGCTTTACCAAGTGACTACTTGTCCTGATGATGGTTCCCGATTCGGAATCGAAACGTCGACTTAAAAATGTCTACTGTGGATTGTCCGAAAAAACCCTACAACAAATTATCATCATCACTGAAATAATCATTAAAGCATTCCCAATCATCATTATTCTCTGTTGATGTTACATGAGGAGGGTCTTCAACAAGTTTTTCAATTAATGGCTCTTCATGCACAGACTCAATGGAATCATCATGGATTTCTGAATGTTGAGGGTTGTACACCATGTTGATAGTAGATATCTTAGGATCTTTCGTATGAATTTTTTTCTCAGGAAAGAAGTACTTCAAATTGGTCTTGATGAATGGTTTAGCATTGAATGATTCAGTATCATTTACATCATAATGCCACTACCTCAAAAGTATTTCAAAGCAATTTGCAAGGGAAGTAATATATTTCTCAAGAAAACACTCATGAAGCCAACATGAAGCATCTCCTTGCAGAGAATGAGCAAAAATCACCATCATATGATCCTCATGTCGAATGTTGTTTTTACTCATATCTGACAGAAAAATCATAACATGGAATCTGGCTGAGTGATCATTATCACCCCCCCGAAAGCCTGGAAGGGGAGTAGATATCATTTCACTAACAAGATGATTAGGAAAGCCATGGATCCTAGAGAAATCAATGGGAGAACCATCACGGGAAACTCGAGCAGCAGTTTCTATTCTTTTGATATCCATATCAAGAATCACTAATCATAGAGAATCTCTGGAACTGAAAAAAGGAGTTGAGCTTTAAATTTTACTATTATGTGGGCTCACCTACACACAATCAATCTCAACAATTTTTGTGATAAACAAGGGTTTTATCCCTTCAATGGAGTTACCATGTGAGAATAAAAATATGCATTTAAGAACTCTCACAACAATATTTTTTGTTTTTCTTTGTAAAAATAAAAATTGAAAAAATTCAGTGGAGTCGCCAGATGAAAATTAAAGATCTACTCTAAGCATTCATCAAACAAAGAAAAAAAGAAAAAAGAAGAAAAGAAAAGTCATACTCTGGGAATAAAAAGATTTATCCCCAGCAACGACGCCAAAAAATGTTGCCGCCTTTCACGTACCTCGGGGGGTTTGGGCGTGGTAGAAATATTTAAGCCACTAGGTGTGTCCTTGGGGGAAAGTCTCGAGTTGAGATACTGTCACTCAACACTCAACTCCTCTGTCTAGGCCAACTCCTAGCGAAGCCAAGGGGGGTGGTTCCTATTAGAAGAAAATCTATGGTTTTTATTCTACGAAAGAAAAGACTAAATCTAGGAGTTAATATGAAATGAATAAAATAACACAACGAACTACTGCAGGAATGAGATCACATCAACAACATATGACAATGTAAGCACCACGACATTTTGCAATAATTGATTTAAGCATTGAAAGTAAAAAAGGCCAATGTCGATGAATATGGAGTGCTTGTAAAAGTGAAGTGATGTTGTGTCATGTAAGTATTGCAGTTGTCTCATTGGTCAGCTTTAAAATTATTAATGAGTAATTAAGGGCATAGGTTAATTGTGGGTTTGGCCCAACAAGTAAAGTCCCTTCGAACTGAGTGCTAAAGCGATAATACCAAGTTTCCAAAGGGACGAGGATGAGCGTGCTTGGAGTAGCCCCCTGACTCTATAGTAATTACCCTTTGCAACTTCCCGAGCTCTCGAGAAAATCACTTGTGTGGATTTTCCCATACTTTCAAACCATATTTTCTCGGAAACTAACGAAACTCTAGGGGGGGCTAGCACATGTCCGGACGACTCAAAATCAATGCCTAGCATGTTGAAAAACACCGACATGAAGTCTCTAATAACCTCCTAAGGCCAAAACACCAAGACGACTACCCCAGCTTTGGAGGTGTGAGTGAAAAACTCATAAATTATTAGTCATTTGTTCAACAACCAATAATAACCAAGGAAAAAAACACTCTAGGCTAGTCGGCTTGATGCTTAAGTCTGGGAAGCCGAGCCTTTTATAAAAAATTAAATGCTATGACATTTTTTACAATTTTCCCAAGGGGGTATGAACATGTGTTACAAAAAAAATTGAACAGACTCTGAGAAAAAGGCTGGCGGGCTTCTGAACTCTGATCATGAACAAATGTACTTGTTCTACTTCAAGGGCTCATTTGAAAAAACCACCAAGTACAACTTAGGTGGTAACATTTGGCTCCAACTGCGAGACGTGTGCTCGATCTAGTCATAGGGCAAGAAGAGGATACGAGAACACCAAAATCTCTGGTTTATATACCTTGTAAAAACATCTCTACTTGACAAAAAAACCTCAGTATCAAAAACTTTATATAAAATCCAGAGTAACCATTAAGTTGATTTATTTAAACAAAATAAATGTAGAACTAATGAAAGAAAAGTTTTATTATAGCTAAGTACAAAATGGAAATGCAGAAAGTAAATGCTCTCTTTTAAGGAGCTTATTTTCCTACTCTAAGCATGATATAAAAAGGTTAGGTGTAATAAAAAATCCAATGTAAGCACCTAAGCATTTTATTAACATAAAAAAAATTTGCCTTGTCTTTAGTTACCAGCCAAAGTAAGGATACTTTATTCAGAAAAAGAAAACCTGCATGATGATCTGGAATGCACGTGCTAGATGGAAAATCATAGGCATGAATAATGTCATTAAAATTCTTCCCAAACTGGTATGTGCTCGTGCAAGCTGCTTCTATCCATGATTGGATAGGACTGATATACCAATTGGCATGATGAGGCAAATAGACTACACCATCGTACTGATCATCAAGGCTTATCAAATGACAAATCATTGTATAAGCCCCAAGCTGCTCCAAATCATAAGGAACCTCTATATGTGAAGATGATGGTTGAGACTGATATTCCACTGACTGCATCACATCTGACTTTCCACAACACTGCTTCTTAATGTCTTCATTATTGATACCTTTGTGCGGCTCTGCATGATATGACTTTGAATAATAGTATAAGAGTTTTGAATGCTCCTCTTCCATCCTAGGATTTTCTCAGGTCTCCAGATCCACGCTTCCCTTTATTGACGTATCGTTGATTGGACTTCCACAAACTTCTGAATAGACACTCCCCTTGCTAGACATAGCATAGATGGGATTCTCAATAAGATTTTCACAAGTTGGATTATCTATAAAATTTCAATAGTCGTCACCGCTATCTATGTCAGATATGAGAGAGTCTTCCTCGCTGATATCACATCTGTGGGTATATCCTTCCTCATGATCATAGTCGTATTTTTCAGAAAAAAGGTCACAAGGTAGTAAACCTTCCAAATTATCATCATTATGTTCATTACAGATTTCATCAGAAGTTTCACTGTAGGCTTCTGAAATGGTTTCTTCTTGAGGTAGATCTGGAGTACAAGTATTATCATCATCTTCAGTTTGTAGATTTCTGCGGTGAGTTAAGTTGTTGTAGGGTTTTTCCGGACAATCCGCAGTAGACAATTTTAAGTCGACGTTTCGATTCCAAATCGGAAACCATCATCAGGACAAGTAGTCACTTGGTAAAGCTGCAGCTCCGGATTTAAATATAGGTTGGTGAAGTTTTATAAATAAAATTGGCCGACTAGTTCTAGGTTAAGGAAAAGAAATTTACTAAATTTATTAATTTATTAATTACAAAATTACAAAAAACTAGATCTACTTTGAAAATATTACTTTATGTTTCTAGATATAGATACATGTTTAAATAGATCAGCTTTTAGATATTGCTTGAAAGAGAAACTAAACTACTTAAGCATGTGAATAACTATAATCGAGAAAGAATTAATTTTTCTTTAAAAAATGAAGGAAAGAGAGATAGAAAGAGTGTTGGAAGCCTGGGAATGTTGGCCCATGGAGTCTGTTTTTGTGGAACATCGAGGGACTATGTCCTCAAAAAGATCTTGAATATGAGGAAGATTCAAACTAGCTCAACCCCTTCTACAAGTGAGATCACCTGTAACTTAGAAGTCCTTGCACAAACAATGGTTAAAACATAGGTGTTGTTGGAAAAAGACAATTAGAAAGCGTGCAATTAAACTTAAAATACATGCAACTCTAAGAGATCTGAAACAAGCGAATAGTAAGAGAATAAATCAAACTATAATAATCTCTTACCCCACCGAGAGGGAGCTCCCCTTCAAAGCCCACAATTAACCAACAAAAAACAAAGACCAATAATACAAATTATACCTCATAAGCACTTGACAATCACCATCCACACATGAAAATCATTACACCATAGATCTTGCCTCCAAATCCTTCTTTATTCCAAATGGTAAACAATACAATACAAGTAATAGCATTCCTTTGGTCCTCTCACCATGCCAAAATGAGGAAAAGAGCCCTACTTAAATAGGAAAAGAGAGACCTACGGGGGCCTCATCAATACTAAAGAGAGAGTCCAGTTGAACTAAGATTGAAGTGAAGAGGAAGCGAAAAGGTGATTGACACCTCTCTTACTTAACTCACCATCATCCTTCCAACACACCCAATCAATGCCGAATCACCCAACTAACTCCTTCAAGCTTGGCGTCTCCTTCACCTTTCACATGAGTTCATGGACTGGACATGAAGTTTGGTGAGGTCAACGACACTCATGTCAACCCTCTATTTTTAAACTTCTAAAATTAAGGAGGGGTCCACCCCCTTCCCTACCTCACGCCATCAGCCTCGCGCGCATGGAGTTTGGTAATGAGTGTGGTTGTCCAATACTCACTTTTACTCACATCTTAATCCAACGTTTGAAACCACACGTGGTAAGGGGGTCCAGCACCTATTAAACTCAAGCTTAATGGAGCTAACGTGAACCCCATGATGGTTGGCGGTTATCCACACTCACATACTCTTAATCCAAAGTTTTCATGCCAAAGTTTTAATACAAACTTAAGCTAGAGACGAACGCATGCCCGAGGGGGCTCATGCCATGTCACCACATTAACTTATTTTTTTAATTTTCAATTTTTTCAAACTTCGATTTTGGTGTCAATTTGGTGTAACTTAGCATTAAAATGCTCTTTTAATGCATTTTTAGCTTAATAATGCTCCACGGGGTGATCCGATTGCTTGACTGATGTGGAAAGTGATCCGTGTGTGTAGTATATAGTTGTCATTGATGTCAAAGGTGTTCACGAATGACAAAGGAATAAGCAGTGGATATGATGACAGGACAAACTCAGTGAAAAACTAAGGTAGTGATGGCATGCCATGGCATAGTTGAGGATGTGGAATGACACATATGATGACATGGAATATGATGGTGTCCTAATGACGATAACATAAAATAGTGATGGCATGGCATGGCATAGTTGAGGATGTGGCATGACACATATGATGACATGGAATATGATAGTGTCCTAATGATGATGTCATAAAAGTTCATTTATAACAAAAGCAATGGATGAGATGGACATGGATGATAAGACAACATGAATGGATGATCTGAATACTTCCAAGACAGTGTCGACAATATGATGTAAACAATGGTTAATGAAACAAAGAACACAGGTCGATTGGAAGTAGAGATGCAGTATGAATGACAAAGCTGGTTAGACAAATGAAGAGTGGAACTGCAAAAGAGTGAAATGAACGGTTTATAGAGTATATGTAACAATCGAAGAACAGAGAAACTATATCTGTGAGAGTGTTTATAAATTCCTTATAATCAGCAGCATGATGAAATTCTCTGTGTATATGAATCTTCAAAACTGTTAGAAACAGTTGCAGAGGATTTTCGTAAAGAAATCGTGCAGATCCGCAAAGTCATGGTGAGATCTGCATTCAATCGAAAATTGACTATCAGGAAGTATCCCGCACGAGATCCGATGGTTAAGGATCAGTTCCACAAAAGATAGGCGGAAGGATGAAGTTCCGCAATCTGGAAGATCGGACGTCCGATATTAGTTCGGCTAAAACGAGATCGACGTGTTGAAGAAAAATGCAGAAAGGGAATTGTGGAAATAACGTTTAAAGATTCAATAAACCCACAATCCGGAAGATCGAAGGTCGTGAAAGACTCCACAACAGATCAACGTTGGAGAAAGAAGCATGCGGAAAGAAGTTTGCGGAAAGTCGAGATACAATTATGGGAAAAGTTATATCCTGCATCCCGCAATCTTGAGAGATCGAATGGCTGAAGTTAGTTCCGCCAAAACAGATCAACAATTCGGAAAAAGAAGTGTGGAAATAAATTTGTGGAAAGTCGATATACGATTTGAGGAATTGTTACATCCCGCATCCCGCAATCTGAAGATCGATGCTCATGGAGAGACCCGATGAAGATAAACGGTGGGGAATCGTTGAAACAGAAACTTGGTGCGGAAATATGGTTTCAAGAGGAAATCTGTAGAGTAGATCAACGGTTCGGAGAGATTCAGACATAATATCAACGGTCCGGATTGTATCTGGAGAAGGAGAGTGCGGAAGCACCAAACAACGTTGAACAAAGGTGCGGAAACTGATTCCAAGCTGCAGAAATGAAATTTGAGTTGCAGGATATTAGGATTATTAATCCTCCCTTGTCCAATTTGGTCATATGTCTAAATCAGGAGTCATGTCTAAATCAGGAGTCCATCCAGTCTATTTTTAGTCACTAGCACCATTGGGTCCACTTGGCCTAATTGAGGCACATGTTTCAGTTACTAAAGTGTGGGGAACACTAATTGAGGCCTACTGCCACTAATTGCACTTGCATGCATAAGTTTAGGAGCCTCCTAGACCAATCCCTACAATTTAGGAGCCACTGGGAGTGTCGAAACCAACCAAGGTCAGTTCAGTTGAGTTGGTGACTAGTCAAGCTAAGTTAGGAGTCAGTTACATTCAGTTAGCGCTAGGTTTGCATGGCTACATGCAGGAGGGGCGCATTTCTCACCTACCACAGTCAGTTAGCCTTAGTCAACACTGAATGTAACACTCGAGTTGTGTTTTAGAACTCCGATGAACTTCGGTTATGGTTTAGACAAGGTCAGTTAACTATTGAGTCATCCGACAATGATTTAGACAAGGTCTTAGTTACCTACAGTCAAGTAGAGTCTAATAAATTCAAATTTCCTCATGTGGATTCGAATTGCATGTGGCTATTTAAGCCATTGTACTTCATTGTAATTACAATCTAATTACTTTTTTTATTAATGAAAGCATTCACAGCTGCAAGCCATTTTTGCACCGTTTCATTCTTCAATTGTTGAGTAAATTGTGTGATCTATATTGTGAGTTGTGTGTTTGTCCATAGATCTATATGCTCAATTTAATATGGTATCAGAGCCTCGGCGGACAAGACACCTCTCCTCCTCATATTTCCAGCTGGATCATTTTTTTGAGCAAAATTGCTCCTTCCAGTATTGCACCAAAAGCGGAGAATTTACCACTTAATATCCCAAGTTAGGAAATTGTTGATCAAGCTTGCTTGATCAACTATGCTGGGTGTGAAGGAAATTCCAAAAGTGCAAACTGTTGACCTTACTTTGTATGTTTGATTGTGTGACAGGTTATCAGCTCTTCTCATAGCATTCGCTACAAGGAGCCCTTTCTTCTCACTACATTCGCTACAGCAGCTATGTCCTTCTTACTACATTCAAAATGGTTCATCCAATAGAGCCTCTCACTCCCTTCAACTATCACCAGTGGAAGGAAGACATGGAGGTACTGCTCCACAACAAGCAACTCTTTAGACTCATAGAAGAAACAGAGGTAGTTCCAGCTTCATATCGTGACAAAGAAAAGTACTAGAACAGGCTTGATGAAGCCCATGGACACTTGTTCTCCTCAATTTCTCGAGATCTTCGATTCCACATCCAAGGATTGAAGACTCACAAAGAGATTTGGGACAAGCTCGCCTCCTTATTTGATAAGCAGGATGAGATGAGGGTCCATCAATTAGAAAATTATCTTATCACTCTTAATCCATCCAACTTCGAATCACTGAATGAATTCTTCACAAAGTTCAAGAACGTGATATATCAGTTGAAGAAATGAAAAGTGGAGAAGGATGAATATCAGCTCATCCTTGCCATTCTCACAAAGCTCAATGTAGACTACTTAGTCTTTGTATCAACCATCCAAACAGTAAGGCTCACTACTCCAAATTGGAAGATGCCCACTCTTATTTTCGTCATCCAATCTCTCACTTCTAAGAATGATAAATCGATCCAAATGGGGATCATTCAATCTTCCAAAGATCAAGCTCTGGTTGCAAGAGGAGATAAGGTAGTGAATGACAAAGGGAAGCAAAGAGATGAGTCTCCTGTGAAGAAAGAGAAGTCAAAGGAGCCTTCAGGTTCGAAGAGAAGCAAGAAGAATGGCAAAGACAAGGTCCTCTGCTCTTACTGTGGAAGGGGATTTCATTCAGAAAGCTCCTGTATGAGAAGACAACTTGATTAAATGGCTCTTCTTTTGAAGAAACATAACATTTCTGCACCTGCTAGCGCAAGGAAGGATGACTCTGAAGAAGAAGATGAAGAATACCAAAGGAAAGGCCATGCACTTAAGGCTTGCTGCACATCAACACATGTCTTCCTCATTGATTCTGGAGCTTCCAACCATATGGCTGCATCCAGAGAATCATTCTCTTCTTTTCAGTCCTTTCATGGTCCTAGTATTCAAATGGGCAATAACAGTAAAGTCAAAACAAAAGGGAAGGGATATGTTAAGCTTGAACATGGAAGGTTCAAAGATGTGCTATTTGTTCCCTCCCTAGCTTCAAACGTGTTATCTATCTAACAGATGGCCCATACTGGATCTCCAAAGCAAGTGATCTTTGGTCCTGACTCAGTGGAGATCACAGATGTCTCTACTAGGAACATCATAGTGAAGGGTGTTGCAAATCATGCTTCAAAAGCATATGAGTTCTCACATTTCATGCCTCCTTCAGAACCAATGCACTCTCAGCAGCCACTTGCAAGGGAAGGTAAAATTATTGCATCTACTTCTTTTGCAGCTTCTACTGGTATTGCAGATCCATCTTTATCAATTTATGAGATTGAGATTCAGGGTGACTCAGATCTAGATTCAGTCCCTACTTCCAAACTGGAAGCTAGGAAGATGACTGGAAAATCACCTGACACTCAGAAAGGAAAGACCCTTGCGCTATGCCATGCAATATTACCTCCTTCAGAGACATGCAATAGAATCCCTGTAAGATGCTATATGGAAAGGGCTTAGTCTCACTACATTAAGAAGAATGGATATGATCATACACCTCTTCATCCAACAAGAGACAAAGGTTACATTCCTCCTTCCTTCCATCATCATTTTTGGAGAAGAAGGAGAAGTCTACACGCCAGGCCCAAAACTACCTGTGCACATCACACCATGCATGCTGCTTCACTACCTCATAGAGATGAAGATTGCAGCAACATATTTTCAAATTTTTCAAACTTGAGATTTGATTCTACCTGCTTATATAGAGGGGGGGATTTTTTTCCATGTGGTTTTTTCCCCAGTTCCTTGTATTAAGCAGTTACTTTATTTTACTTGATGTAATGGGTGACCTATGGTCTTAGTTACCAGGGCCCACAGATTGTCCAAGTTAGCATTTAGGGGGGGTATTAGGATTATTAATCCTCCCTTGTGCCCATTTTGTTGTGATTTGCAGGTTTTAACAGGTACAACTTCAAATGGACTCATCAATCCCTCTTCTCACCCCATTCACAAACTATTCAGAATGGAATTTGAAGATGATTGCATCTCTGAAGAGACGAGGTCTCTATGAGGTGTCTATTGGACTTGGAAAAGATCCTTATGAGAATGAGAATGACTGGCTAAATGATGGTGATAGAGCTTTTGGAGCAATATGTCTGGCTCTTTCTCCTAGCTTGCGCTACCTTATTGGTTCTGCTGAATACCCAAAGGATCTCTGGAAAAAATTGGATAGAATATTTGGCAAGCACGTTGAGGATCATAATAGCACTTTGGAGATCACATCCAGCACCACAAGAGTTCTTTACTCAAAATTCTCAGCCTCTACTCTCTCTGATGAAGTTGTTCAAGATGAAGATGAAGTAGAATCTTCTACACACTCAATTCGAATTGGAGAAAGTCTCCTTGCAGTGACTCCTTCTCCTGATGCTCTGGAAGTTTGTGAGATCTCTGATATCTCATCACCTCATATGGCTGAAATATAAGAAGACATTCAAATCTCTGATATTGAAGAAAAACATTGCTGTACTTCCATGCAAACATTCACCAGTGATTTTCCTTTGAATTATGTGCAAAATTTGCCAGTAATTGCTTCTGAAAGTGAAGAGAAATTTGGTTTTTCTCCCTCTAATGTTGTTGCTGGTGTGCAAATATGTAAAAAATTGGATATTTTCGAAGAAATATCATATTATAAGAGTGACACATTCGCTCCCCATGATCTAGATATTCCAGCAAAATCCTGCAAGATTGCATGCAACAAAATTCAGAATTTTGAAGAAAAAGACAACTGTGCATCCATCGTCTCGGTTGACCATACTTTTGGATCTGATATTAACCTTATTGGATCTGATATGATATTATTTGGATCTGATCTGATATTTCTTAGTTCAATATTTCAGGTTCATAAGCTTTTAGTACTGCTTGTAGCGGTTCTCATTAATTTTGTGAAGAAACAAGTACCGCAAGTCTCCTACAAAACTGCTGTTGGGGATTTGATTTCATTTCACAGTTTTGGATCTATTGTGAACTTATTTAGATCTGATTTACTTTCTGATTTGATATTATTTGCTTCATATTTTAAAATCCAAAAGCTTTCAGTCGTGCTTTTAGCTGCTCTCACCAATTCCGGTGTGAAAAATCAAGTACCGCTCTTTCTCTTCAAAATCACTGATGGGGACTTGGAGTTAGTTTCCTCATATGAGGTTGCTGATATTTTATTATGTGATTCATTAGCTATTTCAGAAGCTATATCATATTATGGAGCTCAAGCATTCTCTCTCCACAGTCCCAGGGCTTCTCTACCTTTGGTCACATGCTCATCTCCTCACAGAACTAGTAAAGAGGAAGACATTCTATATCCGCTTGGACACTTGCTCCTAAGAATTGGGGATGATTTTACCACTCATGGTTTTTTGTTCAAGGCTGCAACATATCAGTTTCTTGATTGTTCCACACATGGTTCGAATCCTCAAGAACCTTTGCTCTCTCTTCAGATGATTTCAGCTGCTCTACATGGGTCCAGTTTTCACCATGCAGCTGTTTATATTTCTGATTTAGTTGAGTGCATTGTTCTTATTCCAAAGTGGAAGATTCCTCCAGACATATTCATTTAGTTTGGATTCAAAGGTTCACATGCACAGTCTCAGGATGCTACTGCATAGAAGAACCAAAAATTTCTTGATTTACTACTTAGTTTGAGGGGGGGTATTTTTCCCATGAGGTTTTCCCCATTTTCTTGGTTATATTAAGTAGTTACTTTATTGTATAGGGTGACCTATGGCCTTTGTTGTTGGGGCCCTAGAATTCTTATGCACTTTATGTTTTCTACTTCTCCTGAGTATAACTTAAGGGGGGTGTTGGAGACATTTACCACCATACACACTCATTTTGGTCAATTTGGCCTAGTTAAACCACTATCGTAAGTTTTATTGACTTAATTGACATCAGAGGAGGACTGTATGACATCAACATGAGCACACCCACGCCTACTTTCAGTCAAGGAGGCTAACTAAGCCTTCTCCTTCATTTGGGGAGGCTAACTGGAGCACTTCGGGGGTGATCTGAGTGTCATAAATGCTAACTGATGGTTACAATTAGTTAAACAGAGCAGTGAAGGTGCTTCCCTTCATTAAATTGATTATTTAATTAACTGGAGTCAACAGGGGCGCCTCCAACCACTTTTGATGGTCAGTTACACTTAAGTTAACCTCATCGGGGTTCATTGGAGTCATTGATGTGCTACCACTTGTTGGTTAGCTTGCAGTGACATGTGTCTGAGCTACTTTCAGTTAGACTCAGTCATTTATTACACTCCGACTTCAGTTAGGGCTCAGTTGAGTCAATTAGGGTTTTGATCAGTGGTTAACTTAAGTGTTGACTGTGGCTTACATTCAGTTAAGCTAGACTCACTCATTCAATTGAAATGACCTCCTTATGAATTCGAATTGCTTTGTCATTCATGCTTGTAGCATGATCATTGTATTGTATTACTCATTCTTTATTGATTATACAGAGTAGCTACTCATTTGGTATCGCTATTACACCATTTTCATGCCTTATTGTTATTAATCTCTTATGAGACTATGCTTTAGTCCCTAGATTACTATGACATATTAATATGTTATCAGAGATCACAGTAGGACGAAGCTCAAATCTCTCAAAAACAAAGTTTTTGACAAATATTGCATGAAAATTGAGCAAAAGCTCAAAATTCCAGCACTGCACCAGAATCCAAGGCTTACCACTTAATACCCTAAGTAAAGGAATTGTTGATCAAGCTTGCTTGATCAATTATGATGGGTGTGATTAAAGCCTAAAATGTGCAGGCTGTCTGGCCTTACGGTGCCCCTTTTGTTGTGATTTGCAGGTTTTAACAGGTACAACTTCGAATGGACTCATCAATCCCTCTTCTCACCCCATTCACAAGCTATTCAGAATGGAAGTTGAAGATGATTGCATCTCTGAAGAGACGAGGTCTCTATGAGGTGTATATTGGACTTGGAAAAGAGCCTTATGAGAATGAGAATGACTGGCTAAATGATGGTGATAGAGATTTTGGAGCAATATGTCTGGCTCTTTCTCCTAGCTTGCACTACCTTATTGGTTCTGCTGAATACCCAAAGGATCTCTGGACAAAATTGGATAGAATCTTTGGCAAGCACAATGAGGATCATAATAGCACTTTGGAGATCAC
Source organism: Pseudotsuga menziesii (assembly GCA_001517045.1). Taxonomy (NCBI): domain Eukaryota; kingdom Viridiplantae; phylum Streptophyta; class Pinopsida; order Pinales; family Pinaceae; genus Pseudotsuga; species Pseudotsuga menziesii. The sequence goes on along the minus strand of LPNX011095256.1, from coordinate 239,206 downwards.
ATCCAGCACCACAATAGTTCTTTACTCAAAATTATGAGCCTCTACTCTCTCTGATGAAGTTGTTCAAGATGAAGATGAAGTAGAATCTTCTACACACTCAATTTGAATTGAAGAAAGTCTCCTTGCAGTGACTCCTTATCCTAATGCTCTAGAAGTTTGTGAGATCTCTGATATCTCATCTCCTCATATGGATAAAATAGAAAAAGACATTTGAATCTCTGATATTGAAGAAAAACACTGCTGCACTTCCATGCAAACATTCACCAGTGATTTTCCTTTGAATTCTGTGCAAAATTTGCTAGTAATTGCTTCCGAAAGTGAAGAGAAATTTGATTTTTCTCCCTCTAATGTTTCTGCTGGTGTGAAAAGATGTAAAAAATTGGATATTTTGGAAGAAATATCAGATTATAAGAGTGACACATTCTCTCCCCATGATCTATATCTTCCAGCAAAATCCTGCAGGATTACATGCACCAAAATTCAGAATTTTGAAGAAAAAGACAACTGTGCATCCATCGTCTCGGTTGACCATCCTTTTGGATCTGATATTAACCTTATTGTATCTGATATGATATTATTTGGATCTGATCTGGTATTTCTTGGTTCAATATTTCAAGTTCATAAGCTTTCAATACTCCTTGTAGCTGTTCTCATTAATTTTGTGAAGAAACAAGTACCGCAAGTCTCCTATAAAACTGCTACTGGGGATTTCATTTCATTTCACAGTTTTGGATCTGTTGTGAACTTATTTAGATCTTATTTACTTTCTGATCTGATATTATTTGCTTCATATTTTAAAATCCAAAAGCTTTCAGTCATGCTTTTAGCTGCTCTCACCAATTCTGGTGTGAAAAATCAAGTACCGCTCTTTCTCTTCAAAACCGCTGATGGGGATTTGGTGTTAGTTTCCTCATATGAGGTTGCTGATATTTTATTATGTGATTCATTAACTATTTCAGAAGCTATATCATATTATGGAGCTCAATCATTCGCTCTCCACAGTCCCAGGGCTTCTCTACCTTTGGTCACATGCTCATCTCCTCACAAAACTAGTAAAGAGGAAGACATTCTGCATCCGCTTGGACACTTGCTCCTAGGAATTTGGGCTGATTTTACCACCCATGGTTTGCTGTTCAAGACTGAAATATATAAATTTATTGAGTGTTCCACACATGGTTCGAATCCTCAAGAACCTTTGCTCTCTCTTCAGATGATTTCAGCTGCTCTACATGGGTCCGATTTTCACTATGCTCTTCTGATTCAGTTGAGTGCATTGTTCTTATTCCAAAGTGGAAGATTCCTCCAGACATATTCATTTAGTTTGGATTCAAAGGTTCACATGCACAGTCTCAGGATGCTGCTGCATAGAAGAACCAAAAATTTCTTGATTTACTACTTAGTTTGAGGGGGGGTATTTTTCCCATGAGGTTTTCCCCATTTTCTTGGTTATATTAAGTAGTTACTTTATTGTACAGGGTGACCTATGGATTTTTATTACTGGGGCCCTAGAATTCTTATGCACTTTATGTTTTCTACTTCTCCTGAGTATAGCTTAAGGGGGGGTGTTGGAGACATTTACCACCATACACACTCATTTTGGTCAATTTGGCCTAGTTAAACCACTATCCTAAGTTTTATTGACTTAATTGACATTAGAGGAGCACTGTATGGCATCAGCATGAGCACACCCACGCCTACCTTCAGACAAGGAGGCTAACTAAGCCTTCTCCTTCATTTGGGGAGGCTAACTGGAGCACTCTGGGGGTGATCTGAGTGTCATAAATGCTAACTGATGGTTACAATCAATTAAACAGAGAAATGAAGGTGCCTCCCTTCATTAAATTGATTATTTAATGAACTGGAGTCAACAGGGGCGCCTCGAACCACTTCTGATGGTCAGTTACACTTCAGTTAACCTCATCGGGGTTCACTGGAGTCAGTGATGCGCTACCACTTGTTGGTTAGCTTGCAGTGACATGTGTCTGAGCTACTTTCAGTTAGACTCGATCATTTATTGCACTCCGACTTCAGTTAGGGCTCAGTTGAGTCAATTAGGGTTTTGATTAGTGGTTAACTTGAGTGTTGACTGTGGCTTACATTCAATTAAGCTAGACTCACTCATTCAATTCGAATGACCTCCTTGGGAATTCGAATTGCTTTGCCATTCATACTTGTAGCATGATCATTGTATTGTATTATTCATTCTTTATTGATTATACAGAGCGGCTACTCATTTGGTAGCACTATTACACCATTTTCATGCCTTATTGTTATCAATCTCTTATGAGACCGTGTTTTAGTCCCTAGATTACTGTGACAGATTAATAATGTGATCATGAGATCTGAAAGGGCACAATGGTGAAATGTGCATTTGTTTAGTTTGAAGAGGTGTAACTATTGAAAGAAGCTTATTACTGAGACGTATTTAAGCAATGGCATGAGTAGGAAGGAAAATGTCTCTTGAGTTTTGATTGCTATACAAGAATCAGAGACCAGAGGGTGTGATAGAATTCAGAGGGAGAGAAATCTATAAGTTTACCAAAGAAACATATGAGGGTGGTAGGGTGGAGCTAGGGCAGGCAACAGGCCTACAGGGGATTGTTTCCTCCCAACAAAAGCTGGTAAATAGGTGTAGGAGCATCCTGTCAACTGTAGCTGACAAAACACGGTGTCGTAGCATCCTTTCAGTAGCAGCTGATAAACCAAACCAGGGGTCGTAGCCTCCTTCCAGTGGTTGCTGGTAAATACGCTTTCGTAGCATCCTTTCAGTAGCAACTGATAAACCAAGGGGTCGTAGCCTCCTTCCAGTGGTTGCTGGTAAATAAGGTGTCGTAGCATCCTTTTCAGTAGTAGCTAATAAACCAGGTGACTGTATCCTCCTTCTAGTAGTTGCTGGTAAATAGGGTGTAATACCATCCTTGTCTGTAGCAGTTGGAAAAACTATTTGTAAATAACAATTTTGCAGTAATAGAACGTATTGGTGGTTTACCCTATTGCGTTTCCATGTTAAAATTGTGTTATGTGTATTCTTGTTGTTATGTGTATTTAATGATAGATTTAAAAAGTGGTTAAATTAGTAAAAAGATAACAATACTCATTCACCCCCCCCCCTCTTAGTATTAACCAATAAACCAATAATTGGTATCAGAGCGGGTTCCTTCAGCACAGTTTAACAACTAGAAGGTAGATCCTTTATAAAACCATAATGGATCAACAAGAAGGATTGGCCACTAACAGACCTCCACTATTTATAGGAGAAAACTATGCATACTGGAGTGTAATAATGAGGTGACATTTGATGTCCCTTGGATGGAAGGTTTGGGCAGCAACTGGAAAAGAACATAACATAGGAAACCAATACCTTACAGACACAGTTGAACTAGGTGAATATGAAGGTAATGCCAAAGCACTAAATGCAATCTTGAGTGGATTAACAAAGACTGTGTTTACTAAGGTTATGCAATGCACTCCTGCCAAACAAGCCTGGGATAAGTTGAAGATTATCTATGAATATTATCTTGTTGTCATAAGGGTAAGAAGAAGTTGAAGAAAAAAAAAAAGAACTTCTATTCCAAGGAAGAAAGTGAAGATGAGGATATGAGGGAAGATGAAGAAATCCTATTTATAGGAACAACAAATTCAGATGAGGAATCAAAAGTGGACATAGAATCTCAATACATGGCTGATGTAGATGAAATTGAAAGATGTAGGAAAAGAAACAAAGTTTTGAAAGAGAAACTGTCTAAATACCAAGAAGAGACAAATCAAAATATTACTGATTTGAGAAACCAACTTCAAGAGGCCAGGAAGAGTGAGGAATACCTAGTATTTTTTCTCAGGAAGAGAATTCAATATTCTGAAAAAACTTGAGGAAGAAATTACTCAACTTAGAGAAGGAGTTGATGAAAAAACCATTAAATCAAAGTTTGAGAACAGCTCAAGGATTCTAGATGACATTTTGAACAACCAAATATCATCCAGTAACAGATCTGGTTTAGGGTTCATTAAAGAAAAGAAGCCAGACAGTTTCCCAGTCGCCAATCAAGAAGGAAGTAAGAAAAGATATGTTGAAGTACTAAAGACTCCAGCTAGAAAGGATGGAAGCAAGAAAGAAGGCTTAATTTCTCAAGATAAAAATAGGAATAATATAGCACCCAAGAGACCAAATAGATATCTACATATCTTTTTAGGTCACTACTATTCTTGTAATATTTTTTGTCATAAAGACTTAAATTACAGAACTGAAACAAAGGTTTCTGAATACAAGAAGAAGTCATCAAGTAATAGATCGAAGGAAAATAAGAATCTTTTTACACTACTCCAAAAATATGACATAGTATGTTATAAGTTTAATAACCATAGACATATGGCAAGAGATTGTAAACTGAAGACTCCTACAAGGAATATTGTTGAAAAACAAATCTCAGAACATCAAACGAAAGATGTGGAGAAGAAAGGAATACTCCAAAGATGTAGAAGAAATAAAGATTTCAAACATCAGTGAGGTATCCAAAGAGAACGATGAGCATAATAGAGGCATAAATAAGTATGACATCTTTTGTGAGGAAAAGCAAGATGGAGATATAAAATAATACACCGATAAAGATGAAGGTGATGAAGAAGGATGTAGTGATGACTGTGGGATCCTTTTCTAAAAAAGACTCTCGTGATTTAAAGAAAACCCTGAAAATAACATTAGAAGGGATCTTATACTCAGAGGGAGTTAAATTCATAAAATTCCAATTGATAGCTAAGAAAAAACTCGACTGGTGTCTAATATTGAAGTATATTGAAATCTATCTTCTTCAAAGATGATGGGTGATCAGGGTTGGTGTATGGATGACATAAGAGAAAGTATGAAGTAACATGAGAACAACAAAATGTGATTCATGAAGACCATGATGTTTGCAATCAAATAGAAGATAAATATGATTATGTTCACTTAGTATTTGAACTTGTGACACATAAAAATTGTTGACAGTAGAAGAAAACTCAGGTTTAAAAAATAAAAATTCAGTCTATTGATAAGGTAGCGGGATGAGTTCAGCATTGACAAAGGGAAAGGTTGAGGTTATGAGTCTTTGTGTCTAAGATAGTGAGACCAGAGAAACTATGTAATAAACTAAAGTAATCTCTATCTTGAGGATTTGAAGTTATGAGTCTCTGGACAGTTGATTATATAGTTCTAAAATCCAAAAGAATCCAGTAGTATATGCTAGGTTTTTAAATGAAGATCTAAATGCACAGGCTTAAGGAATTCTGGTAAAAGCAGAATCTAGTTAACTTTAGGCAGAATAGACCATTAGATATGGCAGTAGGAACAAAGTTTTAGAAAAAAACATGTATCCTAGACAGAAAATGGAAGAGTGTGAAAAAGATGCTGACTGTAAACTCTGTCACAAAAATGTTGACAAAGGAGAGGAAGTACAGTGACAAGCGGAGTCCATGGATCTATCAGTTAAGCTATCATCCAAGAACCTGTTGCAAGAAATGAAGTGTTAAGATAAATTATAATACATTGATTAAATAACACAGTTCAGTTAACAAAGGGGAGATATGATGATAGGGAGAGTTGTCAGAAAGTAGAAAGATAGGAAATCCTATATCAAAATAGGTACAACATTGGCATAACAGGTTATCCTTTGTCATTGTTGTCAAAGGGGGAGAATGTTTAGAGGTTGTCATTAATTCCAAAGGGGGAGATTGTTGATTATATAGTTGCCATTGATGTTAAAGGTGTTCACGAATGACAAAGGAATAACCAGTGGATATGATGACAGGACAAACTCAGTGAAAGATTAAGGTAGTGATGGCATGGCATGGCATAGTTGAGGATGTGGCATGACACATATGATGACATGGAATATGATGGTGTCCTAATGATGATGTCATAAAATAGTGATGGCATGGCATGGAATAGTTGAGGATGTGGCATGACACATATGATGACATGGAATATGATGGTGTCCTAATGATGATGTCATAAAATAGTGATGGCATGGCATGGAATAGTTGAGGATGTGGCATGACACATATGATGACATGGAATATGATAGTGTCTTAATGATGATGTCATAAAATTTCATTTATGACAAATGCAATGGATGATATGGACATGGATGATAAGACAGCATGAATGACTGATCTGAAGACTTCCAAGACAGTTTCAATAGTATGATGTAAATAATGGTTAATGAAACAAAGAACAGAGGTCGAGTGGAAGTAGAGATGTAGTATGAATGACAAAGCTGGTTAGAGTATATGTAAGAATCGAAGAACAAAGAAACTATATCTATGAGAGTGTTTATAAATTCCTTAGAATAAGCAGTATGATGAAATTCTCTATGTATATAAATATTCAAAACTGTTACAAGCAGTCGTAGAGGATTTTCGCAAAGAAATCATGCAGATCTGCAAAGTCGTGGTGAGATCCGCATTCGATCTAAAATCGACGGTCAGGAAGCATCCTGCACGAGATCCAATGGTTAAGGATCAATCCCGCAAAAGATAGGTGGAAGGATGAAGTTCTGCAATTTGGAAGATCGGACGGCTAAGATTAGTTATGCTAAAAAGAGATCGACTATGCGAAAGAAAATTGCGGAAATAACATTTAAAGATTCAATGAACCCGCAACCCACAATCCGGAAGATCGAAGGTTGGGAAAGTCTCCGCAACAGATCAACGGTGCAGACAAAGAAGCTTGCAGAAAGAAGTTTGTAGAAAGTCGAGATACAATTTTGGGAAAAGATACATCTTGCATCCCGCATCCCACAATCTAGAGAGATCAGATGTCTGAAGTTAGTTCCGCTAAAACACATCAACGGTTCGGAAAAAGAAGTGCAGAAAGAAATTTGCAGAAAGTTGAGATACAATTTGAGGAAATTTTACATCCCACATCCCGCAATCTGAAGATCGACGCTCATGGAGAAGCCCAATGAATATCAACGGTGGGGAATCGTTGAAACAGAAACTTGGTGCGGAAATACGATTTCAAGAGGAAATATGTAGAGTATATCAACGGTCTAGAGAGATTCAAAAAATAAGATCAACGATATGGATTGTATTTGGAGAAGGAGAGTGCAGAAGCACCAGACAACGTTGAATAGAGATGCGGAAACTGATTCCAAGCTTTGGAAATGAAATCTGAGTTGCGTTATCAATGAAAGAATGTGAAAGAATATTCTGTTGGATGTGATCACCAGATCTAAAAGGGTGCAATGGTGAAAGGTTTGTTTGTTCAGTTTGAAGAGGCGTAACTGTTGAAAGAAGCTTAATACTGAGAAGTATTTAAGTAGTGGCCTAAGTAGGAACGAAAACGTCTCTTTATTTTTTATTACTATACAAGAATTAGATACCAGAGGGCGTGACAAAATTTAGAGGGAGATAAATCTATAAGTTTACCAAAGAAACATATGAGGGTGGCAGGGTGGAGCTAGGGCAGGCAACAGGCCTGCAAGGGGTTGTTGCCTCCTTCTAGCAGAAGTTGTTAAATAGGTTGTAGGAGCATCCTATCAACCATAGATGACAAAAAAAGGTGTTGTAGCATCCTTTCTGTCACATGCCCCAATTTTGCAAAAATAATATTATCATATTTGATTTTATTTCAAGACAATATGTTAAATTTTATGCTAAGTTGTAATTGATGACTCAGCAGAGTCAAGGATGTTGAATGTAATTCTGAATATTTTAATTATAAATAAATAAAAGTGGAGACAACAGCTTGGGAGAGCTGTTAAAAGAGTGTTTACTGGTCAAGTTGGTGGAGGAGACTAGGTGGAGAGCAAATAGACAAGTGGCAGCATCCTCAAACACTTCCAATTGTTGCAGGTGGCAACCTCCCTACATTTGGGTCATGATCCCCCAAGAAAGTGGGATCAGAGCAGGTGGCTCAATTAATAACAACTGACATAAAATACCTAGGCAATCTTGATAAAAATGCCCATTGAAGAGAGCTGAGGCTGCTCATTTCCAGGGAAGTGTTCATTCAGGTGAATGTACTTCAGAGGATTTCATTGGGAAGGGAATTTATGGAAGGTGTTTGAGGGGTTAACTGCAAAAGTGATCTAGTGTAGCTTTTCAGCTTAAGGATCTTACTGCTGAGTGCAGAGTGAATACTAAGTCATTGGACTAGTATATTGTTGCTTGCTCCACCAGTTCTCAGCCAAGGAGACTAGGAACAGGCTCAGGGGTCCTGACGAGACGCTATTTGAGCGCTCTCTAGGAGTTGGTAGGGAGGAACGGCCTCCCAACACTGTTGTTTTCTAGCTTAAACAGATTCTACAGTCTTTTATTTTACTATGTTAAATGTTTATATGTGAGACTGACTGATTAATTAATGTTAAATGTTTAGTGGTGAACTGATAGAGATTGTAATCTTTTATTTATTTGAAATATTGAATTTGTAATTGATGAAAAATAATCCCAACTTGTGTTTTTCCACGTCTAGAATGGACCAGACCGTACTCCAGCACATGCAGTATATTTTAAAATAAATGAAGAATGTGATAGAAATCTGAAATGAATAGAGCTATTATGTATTTCATAATATTAGAATAATCTATTTATGTATGTAGTTTGTTATCAGAAGAGAATATTAACCTGTCTAGTTAAGTTTATTGTTTAACCAGACTGTTGTGATAAGAATGCTAGCAAAGAAATAACCATAATACATTACAGGTAGCAGGTTTATTTTATTAGCAAGTTAATCTAGTAGATAAGTTATTATTCTTACTCAGTACTTTATTTTGTAATTTTACCTTTAACCTGTAACAAAGGAAGTAAAAATAACTCAACTAAAAGCCACTCTATTATAATTTGCTAAGTAAATATTTAAAAACCAGAATCCCTTATTTTACATACTAATGATAATAACTAGCTATGTTTACAAATATTCCAAACTTCAAGTATGGTATTAAATCATGTACATTTTATAAATGCACTTAACAAACCCTATTTATATTATATTAAATAAAATAACTATAAATTATGATAATAAACAACCTTAAAGATAAATGGTTATTTCAACAAGGAATTGTTCCTTAAAGTTTTACAATTAGAATGTACATGTAAAAGAGTGATTACAGGGTTGAATCCCTTATTTTATTTCCTTGTTTTTTTTTAAAAGAAAAATAGATAAGCTTTTAGAAATAATATCACAGAATAAACTAAACTAATGCAGACTAGTTACAACCTTTATAAATAAAATGTATGTACAAATACAAATTTAGGAAATTATAGTATAGACACATAACAATATCGATTTAAACAATAATTGTTTACAAATAAAGAACCCACTTAAAAAAACTAAAGAGATTGCTTTCAGGAAACCCTAATTTAAAAATCCTTGAGCCATTTAATAGAAGCATCATGACTGAAAACAGTCTTGAAATCCATTAACAGTAAACTAATATAATTAATAACAACAAAAATTATTTTGAATAAGGTAAAAACCCTAGCTCATTTGCGGAGCAGACAATTATCCAGTATTCTTTTACTATGCAAAACATTTACAGTTGTAACTTAGGGTAAGTAATTAACTTACTTTGTAGAAAGCATTAAAAAGAAAAATTTATTTCATTTATACAGAGATACAAAATACCTAAGTTAAAGAAAGACTGTCTTAAAGGACATGTTTCATTGCTTCCACGAGCCCGAAGGCTGAACTTAAACAAAACTTAACAGAGTACAAAAATCAGCTAAGAGTCGAGCACCCATATCGAATATGGAGTTTTTTTTATAAACAATTATCAACAAACTTAATATTACAACACTGTAAGTTCTTTCTTAACACCAGAGGAGAGCATTACAAGTTACGGCATTGAGCCGAAGTCACCCTGCTAAAAGCAAGGGTTAAGTAAAAACAAAACCTATTTAAACGAAGAACAGCAACCCAAGACTAGGAACGACATGGCGGTGACTTCTTCCAACGGCAAAGGTCTGAACAAGCAGAGAGAACCATATTTCGGAACCGGAGCTTACCGTAGACCGAACGTTGATCCTTTCGAGCAATGCTATAGTCAAGTGTGGAGGCGAGCAAACCCTGCAAAATAAAAACCAGAGTCTTATTAAAACAAAAGAAATGTGTTAAACTAAATAAAAACAATACATTATTGCTAGTTTTCAATTTATGAGTTTACCTCAGTTGGAAGTAAAAGTGATGGATCCATGTAGAAATAGCAACACCACAACTAGTATTAAGAGGAGCCAAACCCTCATACTCGTCGAGGATAGAGACGATGGGACTTTTGTTCATTTCACACTGACAGCAGTGGCAAAGGTAAGCCTGGACAACGGCCACGAAGGAGTGAAACAACCAAGAGGTGGGAACTATCACCAACACGCAGGCGTGAAAGCAAAACTCTAAAAACCCTACGATGAAGGAGCTTAATAAACAATCACATTAAGTTCAACCTTTCACACAGTGACAGACCATGATAGAATGGCAGCAAAGGGAGCTACAGGCGGGTCGTAAAGCCAATTGCAAGGAGAATAGTAAACCCTGAAAGAGTAAAAGGAACCACGATGGAATTGGGTTACAAGGACCGAGCTCAAAGGAAGCATGGCACGACAAACACAGACATTGGAGCCATTGATAGCTAAATTCCACTCACGGCCGCCATGGGAGTTTGCAGAGCATCCCAAAGGGCCAACACAAAAGTCAGAACAAGAATAAGCCAAGGGTTAGGGTTGATGATTATATATACGATCATTGCATGGCCAAGGGTTTTCCACGTGGCCACAATTATAAAATTCGTGCAGTGGGTCGACTCTCCATAGTTCCCTGCGACCAAATCATAATCAATTATTTACCAAATGATTTAATAAACTACGTAGGACTATAATGTATGCTTGGTGATCATATCATAAAATATTTGCTTAAACGTATAGTAGATAGATCATCATTGGCATGGATATGCAATGTTATATTAACGTTGACCTAGCACACGATTATAACCTTAGTCTTGTGACCCGAAAAATCCTTGCATAAATTATTGGTAAACAATGTTATAAGATTTTGCTAGTAAATATCGTGGGGATATGTTAAAAGTTTATGTTAACAATTATCGTTGGAATATGCATAATATATATTTGTAATAACCTTTTTTAGAATGGTTATAACTCATCAAAACATATAGCAATAACATTATTGCGATGTGAATGTATTATTAACTAAGTTGTTATCAATAATAATACAAGCCAAGTATGAAATCGTTTATCATATAAACAGTCTAGTTAATTTGTGTAAGAAAACTATCTAGTAGTTACAGTTTCTCTTACATTGTGGGCATGCATTTTTTTGCAACAACATTCAAGTTGAGAACATTGCATAGCATCGTTTTGAGTAGGTTCATAAGCATTTTGCAAGTTCAACATTGTTAAAGACTTATATGTTTAATAACAAATAGTTTATGCATGATTATAAGTCTTATGAAAACTATTAAAGAAAATGATGGAAAACTATGAAGTTGGCAAAGTGTAATATAAGAACATTGCTATGAACTCTTTTACATAGTTCAGATCAATGAGAACTTATTTTGGAATTTGGCTGTTTTTCATTACAACCATAACTACATCGGTAAAATGGTTTTATGTTCATACCAAAATACTGGGGTTAACATAAGACAGAAGATTGACTTTATAAGAAAAACACCAACCTTAGAAGTTGTTTGTAGACAGAACTTAATGCAAGAAATGTATTATAGAAATGCTAGGATATGCATATTTATAATAAAAGCTATCAAGCAGATAAGATGAAATATTCAAATCCAAAGAAAGTAGTTACTGTCGCTATAGGAAGAAACTTAATCATCTGAACTATGTCTACAAGAACAACTGAAGAAAACAATCTATTTTTACCTCATGGAAGTTGTATGGATTACAACAGCTTATTTACTAAGCTTATTATTTTGCAAATAGAAATATTGTTGGATGCTTTATGAAATTAAAGACGTTACTCGATCATTCATACCTATAAAGCTGTAAGAACAAGTAATCCTTCTGCATTAGCATAAACGCTAAGTAAGCCCTGGATTTCAAAGTCAGATTCCACCTACTTGTCATAAGTAAAACTCATCAGTAAACTGAAAGTAAAATTTTGTGCAAGTCAAACTTAATATTGTTTCAAGAAGGAAACTATTGAGTTAACATAATTGAGTTTATGCAATACTAATCTATTAACTGTTTCTTTTATTGCTAACCGTTAGCTATTAGTAAACCGCAGTCTCAGCATTTTATGTTATTTCAAAATTTTAAATTATTGTGAAAATTTGGGGTTTTTGACATGTGGCATCAGAGCACAAGGTTCAAACACTAGGCCTTGATGAAGCCCAACTAGCTTTTAGGAAATAGTAAACTGAATTATTATGCTGACCTATTTTCTTTTAAATGTTATTCAACAGAGAATTGTTTTCTGAAGTTTAACAGACAGGTATGGAAAGGCTGGAAGAATATACAGAGGAGGAATCTCCAGTTACTGAATCAAGAAATTCTATACCAGAGGATTTAACTACCAATTCCTCAGAATTGTTACAAACTGTAAAAGACCTAAAATCTGAAATGGAGTCTATAAAGCGAGAAAATGAAAGGATTCTGAGGGCTCAAGAAGAGCTAAATCAGATCCTAACTGAAAAGTTTCAAACTGAGGGTAGGGGTAGAAGAACAGAATCAGAAGATACAAGTCATCAACGTAAATCTAAAAAGATGAAAAATACTAAAACTGAAAGTAGTTCATCTTCTGAGGTGTTTGGTGAACAACGAAATTACCATTCTACTAGTGACAGTAGTGATGTTAATCAGTACACTAAAAAGAGGAAATACAAACCTTATGAGGAGATTTCCGAAGAATTCAAAAAGATAAAACCGCCAACCTTTCAATGGAAATACTGAGAAGGGGGAGGAAGCTGAATCCTGGTTATCTGGGATGAAGAAATAATTCCAAATATATAACTATTCTAACCAGTTAAAGCCTAGAATGGCTATTTATAACCTCTCGGGAAAAGCTGACATTTGGTGGCAGGACTTGAAAAGAGTTAAGGAAATAAAAGAGAAAAATGTAAACTGGAGTACCTTTAAGAGGTATTTTAAAAAGAAATTTATGTCTGAGCAATATTATGAGGAAAGAGCAAAAGAATTTTATGAGCTGAAGTTAGGATCAATGACAATGAAAGACCTGAACAACAAGTTCTTAAGTCTACTTAGGTATGTACCATACCTTGTGGATGAGAAACCAAAGGTACAACAATTCCTCCTACCTTACCATATTAAGGATAGGATTGAATATGACAATCCAAAGACTTTAGAAGAAGCTATGAGGAAAGCCAACTTCTGTTTTGAGCAGAATCGAAAGAAGGAAAGCTTGGCCAACTGAAAAACTAAGAAAAATAATAACCAGTATGAACAAAAGAAGAAGGATTTTGTGCCCAACAAAAATTCTAAGAGCAATAAGGCCAGAAATTATTCTAATAACAAGAACTTCCAAGGAAATAAGAACAATACACCCAACAATCAGAATAATTCTAAGGGTAAGGAATTTGCTAATAATCATGGAAATTTTACCAAGAACTTTGAACGCAAAGAGTCTATCAACTGCTGGGAGTGTAATGGCCCACACTATGCCTCAGTATGTCCTAATCGGAAGAATACTGTTAACAATATTCATACTATACAGGAGGAGATGACTGTTGGGGAACTAGCGAGGACCATGCCCAGAATCAACGTAGCCTTGGAGAATTGACAAGCAGAATATTAGACTTCCATGGTGGAAGTAGAAGGTATGATAAATCAAACCCCTGTAACTATTTTGATTGATCCAGGAGCTAGTCTCAGTTATATTGCACCTAAAATGGTAGAAAAATGTAAGTTATCTGTTGAAAAATTTGAGAATTCTTGGTTAGTTCAGTTAGCTACTGGTGCTAAAAGAAAGGTAACTTGTTTTGTAAAAGAATGTGCAGTAGTTATGGATCATTTTGAAACTGTTGTCAAGCTTAATGTATTGCCTCTTGGTTCTTATGATTTGTTGATTGGTATGGACTGGTTAGAACAACATAGAGTAATTCTAAATTGTTATGATAAAACCTTCACATGTTTAAACAGTGACGAAAAAACCAGTAAGTCTAAAAGGAATCCCTAGAAAAACTACCATAAGGAAGATTTCTTCCCTACAACTTAAGAGAGCTGTTAGGAAGGGATGTAAATCTTATGCAGTAACAATAACTGATGAAGAGATTCTAATTAAAACAGATAAGTTAAAAGTGGAATACATATCAGTCTTAAGAGAGTATGCCGATGTATTCCCTGAAGAAATTCTGGGATTGCCTCCGAAAAGGGAATTGGATTTCACCATTGAGCTGGTACCTGGTGGAGTACCTAGCTCAAAGGCCCCTTATCGAATGAACATACTTGAGCTTAATGAATTAAAATCTCAATTAAAACAACTAACTGATAAAAGTATATTCAACCAAGTGTGTCTCCCTGGGGGGCACCTATAATCTTTGTTAAGAAAAAGGACGGAACCATGCGACTTTGCATAGATTACCGTTAGTTAAATAAGATGACCATTAAAAATTGATATCCGTTTCCCCACATTGATGATCAATTTGATCAACTATGTGGAGCCACGGTGTTTTCAAAAATATGTTTAAGGTCTGGATATCATCAAGTCAGGATTAAAGATGAAGACATCTTTAAGATAGCTTTCAGAACTAGATATGGTCATTACGAATTTGTCGTCATGCCATTTGGGCTTACTAATTCCCCAGCTGTTTTTATGTGTTTAATGAACAACGTTATGCATAAGTATCTAGATAAGTTTGTGGTCATGTTTATCGACGACATATTAATCTATTCAAAAACTGAAGAAGAACATAAAGAACACCTAAAAATTATTTTGCAAGAGTTGCGAGATCATCAACTCTTCGCAAAGTTTAGTAAATGTATTTTCTTCAAGGATAAGATTCAGTACTTAGGTCATGTGGTGACCAAAGAAGGGATTTCAGTAGATCCTGAAAAGATAAGGGCAATCGAATATTGGCTAGTTCCTAAGAATGTGACGGATGTTCGATCTTTCATGGGCATTACCGGTTACTACCAGAGGTTCATTGAAGGTTTTTCGAGGATTGCAAATCCAATAAATTCCTTGTAGAAGAAGGAAAAGAAGTTCGACTGGAATCAGAAATGTGAAGAAAGATTTAAAAAGTTAAAAACTTTATTAACTAGTGCACCTATTTTAAGAATAGCTGAACCTAATAAAGAATTTGTAGTGTGCACTGATGCCTATAATGATGGCTTAGGCGGTGCTCTGACTCAAGAAGGGCATGTTATTGCCTATGAGTCTAGAAAGTTAAAAGTTCATGAAAAGAATTATGCAACATATGATATGGAATTAGAAGTTGTTATACATGCCTTAAAGATGTGGCGACATCACCTAATTGGCAGAAAATTTGTTTTAATGACTGATAATAAAGGATTGAAGTATCTGTTAGATCATCCTAATTTAAATGCCAGACAAGCTAGGTGGTTATCTTTCTTAAGTGAATATGATTTTGAAATTCAGCATACAAAAGGTAAAGAAAATAAAGTTGCTGATGCTTTATGTAGGAACGCAAGGCTGAATTTTGCAGCAGCTATCAGCACTTATGCTACAGATTTGGATGAACAGCTTAAAGAAGGAATATAACAAGATGAAATTTACCAAAGTTTACAAGCAAAAACTAAAGAAAATCCAACAAAAAGCTTAAGTAAAGGTTACAGTTTAAATGCAAAAGAATTTTTACTGTATAAAGATAGAATGTATGTACCTAACGTACCTAAAGTTAAGCTGTTAATTCTGGATGAAATTCATAAAACTCCATACTTAGGTCATCCAGGTTATCAAAAGACTATAACTATGTTAAGAAAAGAGTATTTTTGGCCGAATATGAAGACTGAAGTAGTAGAATATATTGCTAGGTGTTTTGAATGTCAATAGGTAAAAACTAAACATCAACACCCAGCTGGATTGCTTCAGCCATTACCCATTCCTAGATGGAAATGGGAGATAATTAGTCTAGATTTTATTACTGGGCTGCCTAGAAATTAGAATCAAAATTATTCTATCATGGTGGTAGTTGATAAGTTAAGCAAAGCAGCTCACTTTATATATGTTAAAACTACTTATAAAGCTGCAAACATAGCTGATATTTTTCTAAAACAGATTTTCCGATTGCATGGAGTACCAAAAGTCATAATCTTAGATAGAGATCCTAAATTTACAGGAAACTTTTGGAAGTATTTGTTTAAAGGGTTAAACACGACATTAAATTTTAGTACTTCATTCCATCCTTAAACAGATGGACAAACTGAAAGTGTTAACCAAGTACTGGAAGATCTATTAAGAATGTATGTGAAAGACCAACCAGGTAAATGGGAGGATTATTTAGATCTGGTAGAATTTGCTTATAATAATTATTATTAGACATCAGCCAGATTTAGTCCTTTTGAAATTTTATATGGATGAAAATGTAATACTCCTATTTCTTGGAGTAATCCTGTGGATAGATTGGTATTAGGTCTGGACAATGTTAAAGGAAATGGAAGAAATTGTAAAACAGGTGCAGGGTAATCTGAAAGTTGCACAGGATTAGCAAAAAAGTCAAGCAGACTCAGAAAGAACTCCAAAGGAGTTTTAGGTAGATGTGTTCATCAAGGTAATGCCCAAAAAGAGCTCTCTGAGATTGGGGAGTTGTGCAAAATTGGAACCTCGTTACTGTAGTCCATTTGAAATTCTATCTAGGATTGGACAAGTAGCTTATCAATTAGCATTACCACCAAATTTAAGAGTACATAATGTTTTTCACATTTCCGTATTAAAGAAATATGTTCATGATGCTACTCATGTTGTTAACTGGAATGATGTACAGGTGGAACCAGAAGAATATTTTCTGGTGGAACCAGACTGTATTCTCGGGCGGAGGGAGATCACACTTCGGAACCGCACCATTGGACAAGTGAAGGTGCAATGGAAGCACCTTATTCCAGGGGAAGCCACCTGGGACTTGGAAAGTAATATGCGAGATGCATATCCAATTCTATTCCAAGGGAATTCTGAGGATGAAGAATAAATAACATCAAGGATGATGTTATATTCTAAGGGGGTGTGTATGTCACATGCCCCAATTTTGCAAAAATTATATTATCATATTTGATTTTATTTCAAGACAATATGTTAAATTTTATGCTAAGTTGTAATTGATGACTCAGCAGAGTCAAGGATGTTGAATGTAATTCTGAATATTTTTATTATAAATAAATAAAAGTGGAGACAACAGCTTGGGAGAGTTGTTAAAAGAGTGTTTACTGGTCAAGTTGGTGGAGGAGACTAGGTGGAGAGAAAATAGACAAATGGCAGCATCCCCAAACACTTCCAACTGTTGCAGGTGGAAACCTCCCTACATTTGGGTCATGATCCCCCAAGAAAGTGGGATCAGATCAGGTGGCTCAATTAATGACAACTGACCCAAAAGACCTAGGAAATCTTGATAAAAATGCCCATTGAAGAGAGCTGAGGCTGCTCATTTCCAGGGAAGTGTTCATTCAGGTGAATGTACTTCAGAGCATTTCATTGGGAAGGGAATTTGTGGAAGGTGTTTGAGGGGTTAACTGCAAAAGTGATCTAGTGCAGCTTTTCAGCTGAAGGATCTTACTGCTGAGTGCAGAGTGAGTACTAAGTCATTGGACTAGTATATTGTTGCTTGCTCCACCAGTTCTCAGCCAAGGAGACTAGGAACAGGCTCGGGGGTCCTGAGGAGACGTTGTTTGAGTGCTCTCCAGGAGTTGGTAGGGAGGAACGGCCTCCCAACGTTGTTGTTTTCCAGCTTAAACAGGTTCTACAGTCTTTTATTTTACTATGTTAAATGTTTATATGTGAGACTGACTGATTAATGAATGTTAAATGTTTAATGGTGAACTGATAGAGATTGTAATATTTTAGTTATTTGAAATATTGAATATGTAATTGATGAAAAATAATCCCAACCTATGTTTTTCCATGTCTGGAAGGGACCAGACCGTACTCCAGCACAGGTAGTATATTTTAAAATAGATGAAGGATATGATAGAAATCTAAAATGAATAGAGCTATTATGTATTTCATAATATTAGAATAATCTATTTCTGTATGTAGTTTGTTATCAGAAGAGAATATTAACCTGTCTAGTTAAGTTTATTGTTTAACCAAACTGTTGTGATAAGAATGCTAGCAAAGAAATAACCATAATACATTACAAATAGCAGGTTTATTTTATTAGCAAGTTAATCCAGTAGATAAGTTATTATTCTTACTCAATACTTTATTTTGTAATTTTATCTTTAACCTGTAACAGAGGCAGTAAAAATAACTCAAATAAAAACCACTCTATTATAATCTACTAAGTAAAGATTTAAAAACCAGAATCCCTTAGTTTATATACTAATGATAATAACTAGCTATGTTTACAAATATTCCAAACTTCAAGTATGGTATTAAATCATGTACCTTTTATAAAGGCACTTAACAAACCCTATTTATATTGTATTAAATAAAATAACTATAAATTATGATAATAAACAACCTTAAAGATAAATGGTTATTTCAACAAGGAATTGTTCCTTAAAGTTTTACAATTAGAATGTACATGTAAAAGAGTGATTACAGGGTCGAATCCCTTATTTTATTTCCTTGTTTTTTTTTAAAGAAAAATAGATAAGCTTTTAGAAATAATATCACGGAATAAAATGAACTAATGCAAACTGGTTACAGCCTTTATAAATAAAATGTATGTACAGATACAAATTTAGGAAATTATAGTATAGACATATAACAATATTGATTTAAACAATAATTTTTTACAAATAGAGAACCCACTTAAACAAACTGAAGATATTGCTTTCACGAAACCCTAATTTAAAAATCCTTGAGCCATTTAATAGAAGCATCATGACTGAAAACAGTCTTGAAATCCATTAACAGTAAACTAATATAATTAATAAAAACAAAAATTATTTTGAATAAGGTAAAAACCCTAGCTCATTTGCGGAGCAGACAATTATCCAGTATTCTTTTACTATGCAAAACATTTACAGTCGTAACTTAGGGTAAGTAATTAACTTACTTTATAGAAAGCATTAAAAAGGGAAATTTATTTCATTTATACAGAGATACAAAATACCTAAGTTAAAGACAGACTGTATTAAAGGACATGTTTCATTGCTTCCACGAGCTCGAAGGCTAAACTTAAACAAAACTTAACAGAGTACAAAAATCAGCTAAGAGCCGAGGACCCATATCAAATATGGAGTGTTTTATAAACAACTATAAACAAACTTAATATTACAACACTGTAAGTTATTTCTTAACACCGGAGGAGAGCATTACAAGTTACGACGTTGAGCCGGAGTCTCCCTGCTAAAAGCAAGGGTTAAGTAAAAACAAAAAACTATTTAAACGAAGAACAACAACCCAAGACTAGGAACGACATGGCGGTGACTTCTTCCAATGCAAAGGGCNAGTCTCCCTGCTAAAAGCAAGGGTTAAGTAAAAACAAAAAACTATTTAAACGAAGAACAACAACCCAAGACTAGGAACGACATGGCGGTGACTTCTTCCAATGCAAAGGTCTGAACAAGCAGAGAGAACCATATTTCGGAACCAGATCTTACCATAGACCGAACATTGAGCCTTTCAAGCAATGCTACAGTCAAGTGTGGAGGCGAGCAAACCCTGCAAAATAAAAACCAATGTCTTATTAAAACAAAATAAATTGTTAAACTGAATAAAAACAATACATTATTGCTAGTTTTTAATTTATGAGTTTACCTCAGCTAGAAGTAAAAGTGATGGAGCCACGCAGAAATAGCAGCACAACAACCAGTATTAAGAGGATCCAAACCCTCGTACTCACCGAGGATAGAGACGACGGGACTTTTGTTCATTTCACACTGACAGCAGTGGCAAAGGTAAGCCTTGACAACGGCCACGAAGGAGTCAAACAACCAAGAGGTGGGAACTATCACCAACACGCAGCCGTGAAAGCAAAACTCTAAAAACCCTACGATGAAGGAGCTTAATAAACAGTCACATTAAGCTCAACCTTTCACACAGTGACAGACCATGATAGAATGGAAGCAAAGGGAGCTACAAGCGGGTCGTAAATCCAATTGCAAGGAGAATAGTAAACCCTGACAGAGTAAAAGGAACCACAATGGAATCCGGTAACAAGGACCGAGCTCAAGGGAAGCATGGCACGACAAACACAGACATTGGAGCCACTGATAGTTGAATTCCACTCACGGACGCCATGGGAGTTTGCAGAGCAACCCAAAGGGCCAACGCAAAAGTCAGAACAAGAATAAGCCAAGGGTTAGGGTTGATGATTATATATACGACCATTACATGGCCAAGGGTTTTCCACATGGCCACAATTATAAAATTCATGCAGTGGGTCGACTCTCCATAGTTCCCTACGACCAAATCATAATCAATTATTTACCAAATTATTTAATAAACTACGTAGGACTATAATGTATGCCTAGTGATCATATCATAAAATATTTGCTTAAACGTATATAAGATAGCTCATAATTGGCATGGAGATGCAACGTTATATTAACGTTGACCTAGCACACGATTATAACCTTAGTCTCGTGACCCGAAAAATCCTTGCATAAAGTATTGGTAAACAATGTTATAAGATTTTGCTAGTAAATATCGTGGGGATATGTTAAAATTTTATGTTAACAATTATCGTTGGAATATGCATAATATATATTTGTAATAACCTTTTTTAGAATGGTTATAACTCATCAAAACATATAGCAATAACATTATTGCAATGTGAATGTATCATTAACTAAGTTGTTATCAATAATAATACAAGCCAAGTATGAAATCGTTTATCATATAAACGGTCTAGTTAATTTGTGTAAGAAAACTATCTAGTAGTTATAGTTTCTCTTACATTGTGGGCATGCATTTTTTTACAACAACATTCAAGTTGAGAACATTGCATATCATCGTTTTGAGTAGGTTCATAAACATTTTGCAAGTTCAACATTGTTAAAGACTTATATGTTTAATAACAAATGGTTTATGCAGGATTATAAGTCTTAAGGAAACTATTAAAGAAAATGATGGCAAACTATGAAGTTGGCAAATTGTAATATAAGAACACTGCTATGAACTCTTTTACATAGTTCAGATCAATGAGAACTTATTTTGGAATTTGGTTGTTTCTCATTACAACCATAACTACATTGGTAAAATGGTTTTATGTTCATACCAAAATACTGGGGTTAACATAAGACAGAAGATTGAATTTATAAGAAAAACACCAACCTTGGAAGCTGTTTGTAGACAAAACTTAATGCAAGAAATGTATTATAGAAATGCAAGGATATGCATATTTATAATAAAAGATATCAATCAGATAAGATGAAATATTCAGAGCCAAAGAAAGTAGTTACTGTCACTACAGGAAGAAACTTAATCATCTGAACTACGTCTACAAGAACAACTAAAGAAAACAATATGTTTTTACCTCATGGAAGTTGTATGGATTACAGCAGCTTATTTACTAAGCTTAATATTTTGCAATTAGAAATATTGCTGGATGATTTATGAAATTAAAGACGTTACTCGATCATTCATACCTGTAAACCTGTAAGAACAAGTAATCCTTCTGCGTTAGTATAAATGCTAAGTAAACCCCGGATTCCAAATTCATATTCCACCTACTTGTCATAAGTAAAACTCATCATTAAACTGAAAGTAAAATATTGCGCAAGTCAAACTTAATATTGTTTCAAGAAGGAAACTGTTGAATTAACATAATTGAGTTTATGCAATACTAATCTATTAATTGTTTCTTTTATTTCTAACCGTTAGCTGTTAGTAAACTGTAGTCTCAGCATTTTATGTTATTTCAAAATTTTAATTTTTTGTGAAAATTTGGGATGCTTGACACTTTCAGTAGCAGCTGATAAACCAGCAGGTCATATCCTCCTTACATTGGTTGCTGGTAAATAGGGTGTCGTAGCATCCTTTCAGTAGCAATTGATAAACCACGGGGTCGTAGCCTCCTTCCAGTGGTTGCTGGTAAATAGGGTGTCATAGCATCTTTTCAGTAGTAGCTGATAACCCAGGGGGTCGTAGCCTCCTTCCAGTAGTTTCTGGTAAATAGGGTGTAATACCATCCTTTTTTGTAGCAGTAGGAAAAACTGTTTGCAAATAACAATTTTTCAGTAATAGGACGCATTAGTGGTTTACCCTATTGGGTTTCCATGTTAAAATGTGTTCTGTGCATTCTTGTTGTTATGTGTATTTAATGATATATTTAAAAAGTGGTTAAATTAGTAAAAAGATAACAATACTGATTCACCCACCCCCCCCTCTTAGTATAAACCAATAAACCAACACCTTGGGGTAAAGTGGACACTCCAAGTGTGAAAACGAGTGTCCCACGTCAGAAACAGACTCCGTATGTGACTTTTATTGCAATTTGAAATTTTTTAATTAAACCATTACAAAATGGCCTAATTTTGCGGAAAAAAAAATTATTTCCTTAGAAACTGACGAAACTCTAGGGGGACCTAGCACATGTCCATACGACTAAAAAGTAATTCCAAGCATGTTGAAAAAAACTAAGACACCAATAAGACTACCAAGACGACTACCCCAGCTTTGGAGGTGTGAGTGAAAAACTCATATATTATTAGTCGTTTGTTCAACAACCAATATTCACCGAGGGAAAAACCACTCTAGGCTAGTCGGATTGATGCTTAAGTCTGGGAAACTGAGCCTTTTATAAAAAAATTAAATGCTAGGTCATTTTTTACAATTTCCCCAAGGGGGTATGAACATGTGTTACAAAAAATTTCGAACAGACTCCGAGAAAAAGGATGGCATACTTCTGAACTCTGATCATGAACAAGTGTACTTGTTCTACTTCGCGAGATCGTTTGAAAAAACCACCAAGTACAACTTAGGTGGTAACAACACCCTTGCAGTGGTGCCACATGGAACTATTTTTGTTTCTCCTTCCAACCTTTAGATTGTGATAACTTTCGCATACAACCTCCATTTGACGCGTTGTTTGCACCATTGGAAATTTCTTGACGAGCTCTTCAAAATGGTGTTGGTTTAGATTAATTATAAGAACTTCAATTTTTTTTCCTTTTGATATCCACATGGATCAAGAATGATGCCATGGTCTTGTACTTCTCCATATTTATGTTCCATATATTATTATTCAAATCCCTCTTTTGGCTTAAGGCCTTCTTCTCATATAGGTTTGTTAGTGTATCAAAACATTCATTAGTTGTCTTCAATGGAGTGATCACGGACATCAAATTATCCCTAATCGAATCATACATGATCCTTTTGGACTTAGATTGATTGTTATTGAAGTTGACTCGCCTTGGATTGGCTGTAAGATCCTCCATCATTTTGGAAACTTAGTGTTGTAGGTCATGTTCCTTAAGAATGTTCAATACTCTCGCCTTCCGAGTGTTGAAATTGGAAGTGCCCTTGAGACGGTCTTCTGATTGAACAGAGATTGATGACATGGCTCTAAAAAAAATTTCTAAAATCCTTAGGATCTACATAGGATTTAGTTTGCAACAAAAATATAAGCTCCTTCACGCCCTACGCTATGATACCATGTTGATATTTGAGCAAATAAGAAGATCTTTGAAATTGAAAACTTTAATTGCATAACTGTTGAACACTAGAATCAATAGAACTTTCAATGACACAAATCATTCATCCACAACACAATAAGTACCCTGGGAAATCCCTCAAAATAATGAGGATGAAAAACCCAACAATTCTAAGGAGTATAATAGATATATTGTAGAGGATGGATTTTACACAATAGCAGATTTCTAGATAAGAGAGAACACTAAGTAATAGAGAATAGATATCAATTGTATGAAATTTCCATGTTCCCATCACATTAATAACAATCCATAAAACACCGTCATGCATACAAAAGCGAATGATTGCATCAAAATATGCTTCTAATGCATCAAAACTATGAATTGCCTTCCAGGTAATAAAACTGGTACCTTGGAATCATCATCAAGGATAACACATGTGCCATTCCTTTTGTATTTGACATTAACTGATGTTTAACTGACTCTAGAGTGAAATCAACATCTAATTGAATGTATGAACACTTAGTTAACATGCTAACTTCAGTGTGATGGTGCTTTAACTCAAGTGCCATCATGTAAACACTTTATTAACTGAAGTTCTGTCTTTTGATTAACTTAAGTGTCGTCTTTTATTTTAACTAAAGTATAAATACTTTAGTTAAATAGTCCTTCATTATTAACACTTAGTTAACCATATTTAATTGAATCATGCTTGATTGATTTAATCTGGAGTGATCACTATGATTTCTTTATTTAACCAAAGCACACATTGAGGCTTTAACTGATGCTCAATAATTTTATTTCACGCAGTCATATGCATGGGAAATTTGAATTCTCTTTTTCCCATTATCTCTGTATTGCTTATCTATTTATCTTTATTGCATGGCCTAGATGTGTTAACATTAATTATCTATAATATCACATTATACTCAGAAGAATTCTCACATGCTATGAGAATATTATATTACTCTCAGACCATATAGTCATATGTTAAAGTAATTCACTATAGAGGTAACTAATCTCTAAAGGAGACTTAATAAAAATCGGTGACCATAGTTAGTAATATATCACATAACATTTATGCTTCGACATGCAAAGCATTTCACCTCTGTATTCGGAGGCCCACCCCAAGGGTACCCACTATAACTAGGGGTCTACATGAGAATCATGACTTGATATACTCACAAGTCTGAATTGATATACTCACATTTCTAGATCCTTGTACTACAATACTTTACAACATAACTTTTATAAATCAAAGTATCCACCTCAACACATGAGGATTAACCTTTATAATTGAAGGCTTAGTCATCCTTAGGTCAAACCTAAGAATATAATCCAAGTACCTAACTAAAGGTCCTAATATTGGTTGTGCAATATTGGCTTGGATAATGACTCCCGATGTTGTAAATTTAACACCTACAAGCCAATTTATCGAATCTCAACACCTAGTGAGTACCAAAATATATGAAAAAGTATATATTGATACATTTTGGATCACACATTCCCATTTCAGGAGGCTTTTGGTCCCCAAAGGATTTTATGAAATGAGGTGAGAAAATTTTTACTCTACCTTCTCATTGGAGTACCATTATCAGGTCCCCTCCCCTCTACTCGCTGAGAGAAAGGACGCGACTACTACAATGCCATCATAACTGGGATCTAGCCCCATGAAAATAAACAGAAATGCATTGAAATAAAAACATATGCAGATGCATAATGCAATAATATACAATGGGAGAAAATCTCATTCAAGCATTCAATATGTTCATAATAATTCTTAAAACAAATACATTGCATAAATTAATACACAGAGCACTTATCTTGAAAATGAGTTTCCCCGAGTAACTATATGTCATTGCAACGTTCCACCCAAACATAGGCCAGTTGTGCTCATCAATCTCTCAGCACAACTGCCACCCCCGAGCTAGGCATGATTTCCACAAGGAAAAAGGGAACAACAGGCTCACACATAGCCAAATACACACCAAGGTTAAGCCAATCCAATCTACAATTGGGTTAATCGGGCTTCCAAGGTAGTGGAAAGGATAAATTACTAAGCTAGTGAGCTCAACCACATAGCTATGGACACCTGCACAAGATCTATCTAGCTTGGCCTCCACAATACTTACACACCCAACATAAGGAAGTATTCCCTTCACTACTACACAGTCCCTTAGGCCATACATTCCCTTCTAGTGTTCTCTCAGGTGTGCATAGAAGATTAGCCAGCCCATCTTGATCTTTCTGTGACGTTCCTCTCTTCACTAGGTTTATCAAGCCAATTATGGGCCTCTTCCATTTCTAAGTCTTACATACCAAAACAAGGATGCACATAACAACAAACAAAAGTGCTGGGCATGAAGGAAAACGTTTTGGCAACCAAAAACAAAATTTCAGATGGGGAAATCAACCCTGGGAGAGCAATACGATTTCAAAAAATGTTCTTGGCAATTGTAGGGGCAAAAACAGCCTCTACAAACCCCCAAAATCATGAATCTTTGCTTCCATCCACTATGCAATACAAAAAACGGATTTCCCAACATGGAAATATGAAGGCAACTGTAGAAAACATGAAGGAAAAATACCCAGCTAGCTCCAGCTACGTGAGGAAGAGAAATAGTCGGGTAAGGAATGGTTTAGGCACTAATTTCTGGGTGTTTCCTTTTTCCATAAGCAAATATAATTTTCCCGAAATTGATGGCTTGCCCCAATATGAAATTGAGTGACATACCTTTGCACTCCCAATGCATTAACTACCTCAACCAACTTCTGGAAGAATTAATGATTGGGTGCATAAGACAAATTGGGTAGTTGAGAGTGTATGGGTTCTCTCATTGGCATTTGGATTAACACTATTGGCTCAAGGGTTTTAATAATTTTCCTCCCTATTCCTTGTGAAATAATGCCCCCATCTCTTGTTTCATTGCATAACTAGTTGTGGGTATTTTATTAAATTGAATATTTACATGATGTCTCAATTTATAATGTGCATAAATAGCACGAGAACCATAGGTATCGATTTTAATTGTCGATACATAAAATGCTAAATCGATGGTGGTGCCTTGGACTTGAGCTCCTCACTAGGATTTAATAACGATATTTACATCATGTACAATTTTAATGCAAATGCGGTCAAAATTGAGATATTACATTCCCCTCCCCCTTACATTAGCATTGTCCTCAATGCTCTTAAAAATTGAACAAAAAAGGATGTGCCATTCTCATGGCATCCTCCAGCTCCCATGTAGCCTCATTGGGACCGTAGTGCTTCCATTGCACCTTTACCTGCCCAACGGCTCGATTCTGGATCATTGTTGCCTTCTTGTCTAGGATGTGCAATGTCTCGATTTGGAACTCTCCCTCGGGTTCCACCTGGATCACATCCCAATTAATCACTTGGTTAGTATCATGTACATATTTCTTAAGCAAAGAGACATGAAAAACATTATGAGCTCTAGTGCAAGAAGGCAATGCAAGTCTATATGCAAATGGCCCTATTCTTTCAAGCACTTCAAATGGCCCACAATATCTAAGTGATAGCTTGGTACAACTCCCAAGCTTTAAGGAACTCTTCCTTGGCCTCACTCTAAGATAAACATGATCCTCAACATTGAATTCTTTATGCACTCTATTCTTATCTGCATAGCTCTTCTGTCTATCTTGAGCTGCTTTCAAGTTCTGCCTAATCTTTGAAACCTCTTATTCCATTTCCTTAAGCAATTCTAGACCAAGCAAAATTCTATTCACTATATTACCCCAATTCATTGGTGTCCTACACCTTATTCCATATAAAGCCTCATATAGACTCATTCCCAGTGATGCTTTTTGTCTGACGTATTATAAGAAAACTCTACCAAGTGTAAACAATCCTCCGACTTGGATGGTTTGTCCATTACATACATGTGAAGCATGTCTTCAAGTACTTGATTTACTCTCTATGTTTTTCCATCAGTTTGAAGATGGTAGGTGGTGCTAAAGTTCATCCTTGTACCCAAATCTACAAAAATACCCTTCCAAAAATTTGAAGTAAACTTGGTATCCCTATTAGAAACTATTGCCATAGGAAATCCACGCAATCTGAAAAATTTCCTTCATGAAAATTCTTGCAATGGCATCGGATTTATATGTGGATTTTACCTGTATAAAATGTGATTCCTTTGTTAACTTATCCACCACAACCATGATGTAACCATGTCGTCTCATAGTCTGCATTGGAAACCCTATAATAAAATCCATGGAAATGACTTCCCATTTCCATTTTGGGATTGGAAAAGGTTGCTACAAACCTGTTGGGTGTTGGTGTTCAACCTTCACCTGCTGACATTTCATGCACTTAGAAATATACTCATCAATGTCCTTTTTCATTCCCGACCAAAACTACTGCTTTCTGGCTGTAGTGATTGTTTTCTAATATCTTGGGTTACCAGAATATGGAGCTTAATGGATTTCATCCATAACAATCCTCCTCAAGTTTGCCACATTTTAAATATAAATTCTATTCTTATAAGTAAGAAGTTCATCTCCCTCCAAATGATAACCTTCGTACTTTCTTTCTAGGTTTTGTTGATGTAGCGTGTCCTTTATCTGTGTGTACACTTCATCCTCAACAATATGGTTAATAATACACTACCTCAAACCTGTTTGGAAAGTACTAAGAGATGCCACTTGCATTTCATGTACCTTCCTATTCAGTACATCAACCACCTTGTTTTCTTTTCCTTTTATGTGGTTGATTTCAAAATCAAATTCACACAAAAATTCCAACCATCTAGCTTGCCTAGCATTTAAAGTTGGTTGATCAAACAAGTATTTCAGACCACATTGGTCTATCCTTAGCTCAAATTTCCTTCCCATTAAGTAATGTCTCCCCATATTGATAGCATGTATTATGGCTACAAGTTCTAAGTCATGAGTAGCATAGTTCTTCTCATGCTCCTTCAACTTTCTTGACTCATAGCATACCATGTGGTTGTCTTGCATAAGAACTCCTCCAAGTCCTTGGTTGCATGCATCGGTACACACCACAAAGTCTTTTTCTAGGTTTGCAATTTTCAAAATTGGTGCACTCGTAAGAAGATTCTTCAACCGTTGAAAGCTTTCTTCACATATTAGTGTCCATTCAAACTTTATCCCCTTATTTTGAAAGGAAGTGATTGAATGTGTGACCTTGGTGAATCCTTCAATGAACCTCATGTAATATCCGATAAGTCCCATAAAGGATATCACATCTATCACATTTCTTGGAGTTGGACAATTCATATTGGCATCAATCTTCTCAGGATCCACAGATATTCCTTCGTCTGAGATAATGTGACCCAGATAATGAATTTTATCTTTATAAAATTCACATTTGCTTAACTTTGCATATAGCTTATGCTCCCTTAGCAATTGCAATTCCATTCTCAAATGTTCTTCATGCTCTTCTTTATTCTTAGAATAAATAAGAATGTCATCTAGGAAGACAAGAATAAAATTGTCTAGATACTTGCTAAAAACACTATTCATGAGACACATGAATGTAGTTTGTGCATTTGTCACACCAAATGGTACCACCACAAACTCATAGTGCCCATACATTGTTCTAAACATTGTCTTATGAATATATTCCTCTTTGATTCTTACCTGCTGGTAACCAGACGTCAAGTCAATTTTTGAAAATACCTTCGATCCTCTCATTTGATCAAAAAGGTCATCAATTTGAGGTAATGTGTATTTATTCTTCACAGTAACTTTGTTCAAATTCCTGTAGTCAAGACATAACCTGAGTGTCCCGTCTTTATTTTTCACAAATAGAACTAGTTCTCCCCATGAGGATACACTCGACCTGATATATTTATTTTCCAACAACTCTTGTAACTGCATTTTCAGCTCTATCAATTCTGGTGTGCTCATCCTGTAGGGTGTCTTGGAAACCGGTGTGGGTCTTGGCACAAGGTCAGTTGTAAAATCAATGTCTCTCTTTGGAGGAAGTCTTGGAATCTCATCAGAAAAAAACATCCCTGAATTATTGCAATACAGGATAGTCCTCCAACTTAGGAGTTTCATTTTCCATTGTCTCCAAAACATGGGCTGCATACAATCGACAACCTTTCCTACAGAACTTATTCAACTGGATTGTTGAAGCCTGCCTAACATAAATCACCTTTGGAATGCCTCTTACAACCCTTGGGTTTCCTTCTTCATCCATGCATCCAAATTTCTTGTTGTAGCATTCAAGATTAACCTTGTGTGCTTTTAACCAGTCCATTCCAATGAGAACATCATAGGAACCAAGTGGTAGAATATTCAGGTTTGCATAAGTGAATAGCCCATCCATATCTAATGGATATTTCTCTACAATTTCACTAAATTTTCTCTTGGTCTCAGTGGTTGTTTCAACTAACCATGATTTTCTATGCTTTATTTTCTTAAAAGCACAAATCTCAACAATTTTAGAAGTGATATAACTGTGAGTAGATCCTGGGTCAATCAAAATAGAAACAGACTGCTTAGCAATCTTACCTTCAACTTCAACCACAATTGATTGATGATCTGCATGGAGGTCCTCTAGTGCTTCATAGATTCTAGGGATGCTCCTCACCACTTGACCCACAGCTTCAACTGCTTGGATGTTGTGAACTTGACTTACATTCATTTTTTGATGTAGATAGTTCCTAATCATATGGTCTCCTCCACATCCCTGACATTGAAGTGGTTCTCTTGGCTCCTTTGGATCTCTTGGCTTGTCTCCCATCATTCTGGATGGCTTAGTCACAGCTTGTGATGGCTGCCCTTGCCTTCATATTTCCAAAGTAGTTTTAGACTTGTAAATACTTTCTCATCCCAAGAATCCAAGATTCATCTTCTTGACCAAATTTTACCTCACCATCAAATGTAGGAGGCTTTGCTTTCTTAAATTCCCCATGTGAATTGTTCTTGTAGTGCCTCTTCCTCTTACTCCTGTGAGATGAAGATCTTGAACCCTCAATCGATTATTCAGAGTCATATGATCCACTAGAATATATTTCTTGAGTATATGTTCTATCTCTAGAAATTATTCTTGAGCTATTGGACCTTTTGCGGGAATTTCTCCTTGAACTACTCCTACTCCCTTCTGGATTTTTCGTCTGATGCCCCGAGTTTATCTGCCTTTCGATGTATGTCAAACTTTGTAGCAAGGCTACATTCAACTGGTTTTGTTCTTCCTAGTCTTTAATCATCCTTTCATTATCTTCTCTGCAACTTTGCAACTCCACCCTTAGGCTCCTCATGGTGGCTGCAATATATGGGGGAGTCTCTTGATTTATCCTCCCATTGGATTCTGTTTCAGCATTCTCAACCTGTATATTTTCTCCCATGGCATTTGTCTCGTGCTCATAGGGATCTTGTGCATCATTCATGATGTTGATCTTCTTGGCCACACCAAGACCAAAATTTTACAAACTCCACTATGTGGAATGTTTCCATTGATATGACTATGATTTTGCAAAATGTGTGTCATAAACACAATTGTTAGTTGCATGGCATTTTCATAATTTTATAAATTGCTTGCCTACATTTGGAAAAATCCGATATTGACAAATTTTCAAAGCATAGACTCTTCTCACAATCAACGACTGTCTCAGGGGAGCGGTGCGGGTCAAGGGAGATTTCCCCCTTGTGGATTCAGTCGAGGGCAGCATCCTCAATTTTTTTTTTTGTAAATATTTTGATTTCACGCAATCTGGCGCATAAGTTCATGACCATTTTTCAATTTCTTGCCACCTACAAATCCCACTAAAAAAATGTTGAAGTTCTATGTTTCAGCAGAGTTATCATTTTTCCTTCGATCAATGAAGTCGCCAATTTTATCTGACATGTTGACGCAACTCACCTTTTTCTTCCGATGTATCAGCAAAAGTCGCTAATTTTTTCTGACACATATCAATGCAACTCACCTTTTTGCGTCGATTGGAAAAACTCAAATTTTTCTTTCGACGTGTCGACAAAACTCGCCAAACTTTTTTTACTTATTGACAAAACTTGCCAAAATTTTATGACGTGTCAGAAAAACTCG
The DNA here is from genome assembly GCA_001517045.1 of Pseudotsuga menziesii. Lineage (NCBI taxonomy): Eukaryota > Viridiplantae > Streptophyta > Pinopsida > Pinales > Pinaceae > Pseudotsuga > Pseudotsuga menziesii. The sequence goes on along the minus strand of LPNX011095256.1, from coordinate 207,504 downwards.
CAAAACTTTTCCGACATATCGGAAAAATTCGCCAAGTTTATCCAAGGTATCATGAAAACTCGCCAAGTTTATCCAAAGTATCGGTAAAACTCGTAAAACGTTTTCGACGTATCGACAAAACTCACCAAGTTTATCCGACGCATCGGTAAAACTCGCCAAGTTTATCCGACATATCGGAAAAACTCATATTTTCCTTCCCACATGGAAATTTCAAACATTTAGAAAAATTTTGAAAAGATTTCTTTCTTTCTTTCTGACATCGGTGAAACTCATCCATTTCCTCCGACATGTGTCATAAAACTCAGCGTAACTTGCCGAAGTATCAGCAAAACTCACCAAGTTTTTCCGACATGTCAATACTTAGAAAAAAATTTGAAAAAAATCTTTCTTTGTCAGCAAACTCACCAGTTTCTTCCAATGTGACGGAAAACTCGCCAAAGTTTTTCGACATGCATCGGTGAACTCGGTAAATCTTGCCGACATGGAAATTTTAAAAACACTTTAGAAAAAATTTGTTTCACGGTGATCTCAGCAATTTTTACCGAGATGTATCGGTGAAACTCATCTATTTCTTCTGACATGCATCGATGAAACTCGCCAAGTTTTGCCGACATGTCTATACTTAGAAAAAAATTGAAGAAAAATTGTTTCTTTCCTTTCTCTACTGACGAACTCGACAAATCTTGCCGACATGTATCCACGAACTTATCTTAAATCACTGACACATTCACTGCGATCTCATCGGCACAACTCATCCAACTCAGCTAACATAGAAAATTTTCAAAAATACTTAGAAAAAATTCTCTCTTTTTTCTGCTGGCCAGAGCTCAACATGGGTGATCTTACCTCTGCCAATTGTTCATATTGGCCCATTTAGGCCCAATGCTGCAACCAATAGCTCCAATACCACACTATCACATCCCCTCCCCTCTACTCGCCGAGAAAGAGGACGCAGCTACTACGCTGCCATCATAACCGGGGATCTAGCCCCATGAACATAAAAAAAAAATGCATTGAAATAAAAACATATGCAGATGCATAATGCAATAATATACAATGGAAGAAAATCTCATTCAAGCATTCAATATGTTCATAATAATTATTAAAACAAATACATTGCATAAATTAATACGGAGAGCACTTATCTTGCAAATGAGTTGCCCCAAGCAACTAGCTATGTCGTTGCAACGTTCCACCCAACCATAGGCCATTTGTGCTCATCAATCTCTCAACACAACTTCCACCCCCGAGATGAGCATGATTTCTACAAGTAAAAAGGGAACAACAGGCTCACACATAGCCAAATACACACCAAGGTTTAGACAAGCCAATCTACAGTTGGGTTTATTAGGCTGCTAAGGAAGTGGAAAGGATGAACTACTAAGCTAGTGATCTCAACCACATAGCTATGAAAACTTGCACAATATCTATCTAGATTGGCCTCAACAATACCTGCACACCCAACACAAGGAAGTATTCCCTTCACTGCTACACAGTCCCTCGGGCCATACCTTCCCTTCAAGTGTTCTCTCAGGTGTGCATAGAAGATTAGCCAGCCCCTCTTGATCTTTCTATGAGGTTCCTCTCTTCACTAGGTTTGTCAAGACAATTCTGGGCCTCTTCCAATCCTAATTCTTACATATCAAAAAAAGGATGCACATAACAACAAACACAAGTGTTGGTCATGAAGGAAAACGTTTTGGCAACCAAAAACACAATTTTAGATGGGGAAATCAACCCTGGGAGAGCTATATGATTTCAGAAAACGTTCTTGGGAATTGCATGGGAAAAAATGGCCTCTATAGACCCCCAAAATGGTGAATCTCTTCTTCCATCCACTATGAAATACAAAAAATGGATTTCCCAGCATGCAAAGATGAAGGAAATTGCAGAAAATGTGAAGGAAAAATGCCCAGCTAGCTCTAGTTCCGTGGGGAAGAGAAACGCCTAGGTAAGGAATGGTTTGGGAACCAATTTCTGGGTGTTTTCTTGCCCCATAATAAAAGACATGTTTTCCCAAAATTGATGGCTTGCCCCAATACAAAATTTACCACCATACCTCTCCATTCCCAATGCATTAACTATCTCAACAAACTTCTGGAAGAATTAAATGATTGGGTGCATAAGACAAAATGGGTAGCTAGGAGTTTATGGGTTCTCTCATTTACATTTGGCTTAACACTATTGGATCAAGGGTTTGAATAATTTCCCTCCCCATTCCTTGTGAAATCATGCCCCTATCTCTTGCTGCATTGCATAGCTAGTTGTGGGTATTTTATTAAATTGCATATTTACATTATTTCTCAATCATATAATGTGCCTGGCTAGCATGAGAACCATAGGTATCGATTTTAATTTTCGATACATAAAAAGCTAAATCAATGACGGTTCCTTGGCCTTAAGCTCCTCACCATGATTTAATAGTGATATTTACATCATGTACAATTGTAATGCAAATGGGGTCAAAATCGAGATATTACAACCATTTATCCTTTCTTAGAAGTTTTCCTTTCAAGCCCATCTTCCATAGTTCATATTCTCCTTTCGTAGTTGTTATGGACTTCTTTTGTAGAATGGTTTATTCTGATAACTTTGCTTGTGTATCTGGTGTAAGTCTTGTATATAAGGTAAAACCTGCTCAGGTTCCACTTCCAGCATGGAAGGTTCATAAAGTTTCATATTTTCCACATTCACTACTGAGTAGATGCACATATACGGGGGTATACTGAGTTTGTAAGAATTATCTCCTACCTTCTATAACACTTCAAAAGGAATATATTATAATACCTTAATATTCTTACCATGACCTTTCATTCTTTCCTTTTTCAATTGAAACCATACTCTATCTCCCACCTTGAATGCTTTCTCAACCCTCTATCGATCATGTTTTGCATTGTACTTTTCGTGTGACTTCTTCAATGTCGCATGTACTTGTAAATTGATTTGCCTAATCTTATCAATGATTTTTTTTTCTCTTAATTCTTCATTGGTGGTGTCTTCCCTTGCTCCCCTTTGTTGTCCATAAACAATATCTAAAGGTGAAGGTGGCAAGTATCCAAAACAAGTTTCAAAAAGGGGCTTTCCAATGGAAGTGTGGATTGCTCTCTTATAAGAGTGTTGGATGTAGATCACATTTTCATCCCAAGTCTTTAGATGCTTCTTATTGTAATTACTCAAAAGTTGTACCAAATTCATGTTGCCTACTTCTATAATCCCATCTATATGTGGATGGAATATTGTGGATCTCTTCAACTTAGTGCCCATCTTCTCCCAGAGTGTAATTGAAAAGGCACTAGGAAATCTAGTATCCCTACTTGAGATTATGCTCCTTGCTATCATAAAGTGCACCTAGACCTGCTCAAGGAACATGTTTGATGATTCTTTTTCTTTGATTGTCTTTTTACAAGGCATAAGAATGCACATTTTGTTTAACTTTTCGACTACCACAAATAAATAGTCATGTCCCTTCCTAGTGGTTGGAAGACCACCTACAAAATCCATGGAGATGATATCCCATGATTTTGTAGGATTAGGTAAGGGATGGTATAGACCTTGATTCCTAATACTGGACTTGCTTGTACAAAAAAGTATGCATACTATGATGAACCAAGCTACATCTTCTTACATTCTAAACTAATAAACATACCTTTTTCAAGTTGGAAATTATCTTCCCAACACCCAAATGACATGAAACTTTGGAGGTGTGAGCCTCTCTCATGAGTTGCATTATTTCACCTTTAGGAACATAGATCTTGTCCAACTTGTATATCAATCCATCATATGGATGATAGTCAACCTTCTATCACCTTCTTCTACATATAATTGGCCTTATATATGCTGAAATACCTTTTGTGTTTTTCTCCTTCTATGCATCATGGGTGAAAATCTCCATATGCATAATAGTACCCAAAGTTGTAATCTTGGTTGTAAATGGCCTTGAGATCATGTATGCAAGCTTGTTTGTACTGGCCTTCTTTTATTTGATTATTAGAATAAATTGTTCAAAAAATATCATCCACTTGTAGTGTCGTGTTTGTTGTAGCCTACATTAGGCCTGTGAATACTGCAGTAGTTGGTGATTGGTGTGAATGATGGTGTCCTTACTCATCAGGTAGTGCTTCCACTTCTTACTAGCTTGAACCAAAGAATAGAGTTCCTTATTGTATGTAAGGTAGTTGGAGAAGCCTCCATGGAACAATTCAGAATGACAGCATACTGGCCTCCCTCAAAACCACTCCCATAGCATACCCACTTACATTTATCTCCAATTCGAAAATCTTTTGCAAGTTAGTTAATACATGAACAAGTGCCTAACAGATCTTTCACTTGATGTCTTCAAAATATTTTTGTTGATTCCTTCCCCACTGGAACCCCTTGATGTTGGCTATTATGGAATGGAGAGGTGCATCCATAGCCTAAATGGAAGCTATAAACTTCCAAAGGTATTGTGATGCCTCCAAAAACTCATAAATTTAATGACATTTGTAGGAAAATCTATATGTTCCTAAAGGTGAAAGATTTCAACTCATGGGAGAGGCCCACATATCCAAATTTGCAAGGAAATTTGGTGTTGGGAAGATAGATACCAACTTGCAAAGTATTTTAATGGCCCATAATGCAAGAATATGTAGCTTCATTTATTAGAGGATGCATAATTTTCTATACAAACAAGCCCAATAATAGGAAGCAAGGTTTATACCATCCCTTACCTATTACTACAAGAACATGGGAGAGCATCTCCATGGATTTTTTTGGTGGTATTCCAACCACTAAAAAGGAATATGACTGTTTGTTTGTGGTAGTTGACAGATTCAGCAAGTTGTGCATTCTTATGCCTTGTAAAAAGAAATCAAAGGACAAAAAGCTACAAACATTTTCTTTGAGCAGGTCTGGGTGCACTTTGGGATACCAAGGAGAATCATCTCATGTAGGGATGCTATATTTCTCGATGTATTTTGGACTACACTCTTGGAGAATATGGACACTAATTTGAAGGGATCTACCTCATTCCATCCACAAACAGATGGGAAAATAGAAGTAGTCAACGCGACTTTGGTACAACTTTTGAGGGGATATAATCAAAAGCATCTGAAGACTTGGGTTAAAAATGTGATATACATCCAACAGTCTTATAACAGAGTAGTCCACGCTTCCATTAGAAAGTCCCCTTTTGAAACTTATTTTGGGTATTTTCCACCTTCACCTTTAGATGGTTTTTTATGTTCAACAAGGGGAAGAGAGGGAACACACCATTGGTGAAGCATTAAGAGTTAAAAAAATCATTGATAAGATCCAATAAATCCATTTACAAGTGCAAGAGACATTGAAGAATTCACAAGAAAAGTACAAGGCAATGCATGACCAACATAGGGTTGAGAAAACGTTCAAGGTGTGAGAGAGAGTACCGGGTTTCACATGACTAAGGAAAAATTGCAAGGTCCTAGTAAGAATATCAAGGCATTACGGTATGGTCCATTTGGAGTGTTGGAGAGGGTAGGAGATAATTCCTACATATTTAGTATACCCCTATATATGAGCATGTACTCAATAGTGAGTGTGGAAAATATGAAACTCTATGAACCTTCGATGTTGAACCTAGAACTTGAGCAGTTCTTACCTTTTGTAGAGGGCTTAGCACCAGAGGCATAAGAAGAGTTATCAGAAGATACAATTTTTCAAAAGAATTCTAGAAGAACCAGGAAAGGACAATATGAACTATGAAAGGTGGGGTTGAAAATAAAACTCCCATGCAAGGCTAAATGGTACTCCAAGGAGAAGCTAGAGGAAAAATTTCCTCGCCTCATTCAGTAAAATATTTTTGGGACAAAAAGCCTTTCAAAATGGGGGTGTGTGATCTGAAATGGATCATTATATAATTTGTCATGTATTTTGGTGCTTTTGGGTAGAAATATTGGATAAATTGGATTATAGAGCCCATTCTAGGTGTAGGTCTCACTTTGTAGATTTGGAGTCCACAACCTTCGGTGGCTTGTTTTGAGGGTCTAAATGATGCTTTTGGGGGGACAAAATTTCCATCACCTTTCCATGGCCCTTCACATGATTCTATACTTGGATACCTTTCCAATTGTCCAAGAAATGCCTCAAATGGAGTCTTTATGAAGAAGTTATGTGCCCTGCAAGTTTACGTATCCAATTGACCACCATGGTACTAAGTGGATTCCACATCAATTCTCGTTTATCACACATGGGTAGCTATTCAGTTGTGGAATTTCAAGAACATTATAGAAGGTTCAAAACATTAACCCTAATTAGGTGTTAGGGCTTGAAAACCCCTAAAATTAACCGTATATGGGTAGCAGACTATGTTAAATATCAGGTCATTAGGAGAAGAAGGGTTTCCAATCTTATGGTGTTATTGTATTGTTCCATAGTTGAGTAACAATAAAAAAGTGGATATTAGAGTAGAATAAAGGGGGTAGGAGACCCTTCAGTATCCATTATGGCAACAGAGTCATAGGTAACTCCATATAGAGTTCCCATTCCTTTGTATTTGCATTCTATATAAAAGAGCAAGACATAGTCCTCATTTTAGAATGGATTCTTCCCCATAGTGGGTTTTCCTAGGCTATATCTTGTTTATTGTGTGGATTGTGTATTTGTTTGCTCTAGTACTGATCTTTCATAGGGTTCCAATTATTTAGCATTTAGTGGAAATAATATAATAATAAAAACTAAGTTGTAAAATATGTTGTGACGATTTTTTTTAGTGGGATATCCACAACAGTTTACAGATCATCTAGGGAGATATTTCTTCACATTTATAGATGGTCATTATTCATTGGATGATCAAGATGTTGTGACATCATGGTTGAAAACTATGTGGAAGATGGCAATGGTTGATTCTGGTACCACAACCAAAACTGGTTTTCCAACAATAGATATGGTAGAGATACAAAGGGAGTCAATAGTTATTGGTGTAAGCACTTCCCTCGTAAAGAGGGAGTGTTAGATTTTTGGGTTACTATGAAAGTGTTTACACCATGTCTAGGATTCATTCGTGAGATTTGGGGTATATGGTGTATGATCAACCCCTATATGGTTCTTGATGGATTGTAACATGAGAGATGGTCTAGGATGGATATGCACAATTGAGATTGCTTGTTTAGAAGATGCTTGATCTCAATATGGTGTTAACTTGGTGTTCTTTCCTTAGGCGTTCGAGATGTCTTGGTATTTTGGTGGATTCCATTCATTGAGGCCTCGTGGAGGATCCACTTACCTAGAGAGCACTCTTCAAGGGATCAATATTACTTCACATAATGGAGGAGGGATTTAAGCCCTAATCGACATGTGGAAACTTGATTTCTTATTTGAAGGACTAGAGATGGATTGGGGACTCCTAGGGATTCAATAATTTTTTTATAAGGGGTTGTTGACCTTGAGGAGTACATTGCTCTAGGGTATAGATGGATTCTGTGGAGGCTTGTGTTCAAATAATATATACTTTCCTTGTGTGTGTACATCACCTTGGAGTCATTGTTATTCATGACATCACCATCACAACATGACACTTATACTTTGGAGTGAATCTCTCACTTGTGTGGCATATAAGAGCTCATGCATGTCCCGTGTAATGGCTTAGGCCACAATATTATTAGACTCCTTTACATCTCATATAAAAAGAGGAAGGATAGTATTTCTATTCATATCATCAATGGTACCCTTTTATTTGTAATTAGCTTTTTGGAAGAAGTTTCTAAGGTTTTCTCATGAACCCTAAAAGAGTTATGATGTCTAAGGTTGATGTCTTTATTGGAGCTTGATTCTCTTGAATAGGGTTTACTCTTATCAAGAAGAAGATGTTGGAGGTGATGATATCACTTGCATGTTTATTCTTATTCACTCTTGTGAAATTAGCCTCCATTCCCCCCTACCCCCCTCTCTCAACTCCAAGGTTTATTGGAGCATATTGAAGTTCTAGGGTTAATGTTTTACCCTTGGAGATTATGGTTTCAATAGAAAAAAACTAGGTGGATTGGTGAAGAAGAGGAGAAGAGGAGGATGTCTTGCTATGGAGTATTTATTGGAGATATTTGGGCACATTGGATCTTCTTGGTTGAGTTGGGGATTGTTGATTTACCCTACCTAGGGATTTTTGGATTCTTGGAGTTTACCCTTGAGAGAAGGATATGGTATATACATGTACTTAATATTAATCTTATATATGAAGTTTCTAGCTATCCATATCTTATGTAATTTCCATATTTGAATTTTAGCTATATATATTCTTTATACATTTGCTATTTACAGTGGTTTATTTCCCTTTTACTGATTTGACAGAAGTAAAAGGGCAACTTGTTAATTGCATTAACATGTAATGAATAAGATAAATGGATGGATTTATTGTTGTTATATTGTTACCGAAGTAAATTTTCAGATCTGGTTAACAATTGATAAGTTTCCTTAGAAGGGGCTAAAACTTATTTCATTGTTTGATATATTTTCTTCTTGAAATGTCGTGAAGTGTGGGGCTATTTGAAGTGAATTGCTGCAATCTTTCCATTGTTTTTTCATCCTTAAATTTATATTAGCCCTAAGGTTGAAAACTATAGGGATAAGATATGAGAAAACTTATAAGAAGAATCGGAATATGTATTAATTGGTCGATTAAATGAAATCTCAATTGGAGTATGGTATTGATTTCCAATCGAATATCGGTTGGGAACCCTAAGGGACTCAATAAAATTTGATTCGAAGGCTTTCATGATTTTTTTGTACAAGAAAATATAACAATCAAGCTAATGCATGAGGCTATTTAGAAACCCATGCCACATTAACACAACAACAATTAAATTTTCTCAACCTTATTACCTAAAGATCTCCTCTACAAGGATTTTGTTAGGTTTTTTAATATATAAATATAACTTTAATTGTTTGCAGTGGAAATAAATTAGAATCACTTAAAGCTAACCATGCAAATAAACAAATGAGACACAAATATTTTTATCATGGGAAACCCTTATACACAAGGGAAGAAAACCCAACAATATTTCTTATTCATAGATTCAATTCAAGATAGAAGGTACATCCAGATATATAAGAGAATTCATATACAAGAGAAATTTCATAGACAAGCTCTAGACAAACCCTAGAGCCAAAGAAGGAATTCTCCCAAAAATAGAGAACCCAGAAAATAGTCTTCTTATTCCATCCTTCGTCTTTATCCCTCTTGCACATGTATGTAGAAGATGTAGAGAAGATTGTTTGATGTGTAAATGAGATTGAAATCCTTCTTATTGATACCTTTTCTTCCACCTGGGCCGACTTGTATATTTTCTATTTCCATGCTTTTCGAGGTTTTCTAGAACTTTCGAGAGGGTTTCCTTTCTAGAAATTTCTAAGGGGTACATTCTTAATTGATGGATCTGAACTTGTCATGAAAAACCTGATGATGCTATCATCATTAACACTCCCTCTTATCTATAAAGACAACATCATGCTAGAACACATCTAGATATCATATGAGCATCATGGCTTTTTTTGAATAACTCGTCATCATAAGAAATGTATTCAACACAACTTAGTCCATCAATAAGTGTCATTCTCAACTCAATCCATCGAGGAGAATCATGAATCAACTCAACTCAGTTCATCGAGGAGGATCATGGAAATACACAACTCAGTTTGTCGAGAAGTGTCATGCTCAACTCATTCCGTCGAGAAGTGTCATGTTGAACTCATCCCGTCGAGGATCACAATAGATCAACTCAAATTAGTTCATCGAGGAGGATCATGAAACTACACAACTCGGTCCATCGAGAAATTTCATGCTCAACTCATTCTATTGAGAAGCACAATAGATCAACTCAAATCAGTTCGTCAAGGAGGATCATGCAACTACACAAATTAGTCCGTCGAGAAGTGATGTGCTCAATTGAGTCTATCGAGGGGCACAATAGATCAATTCAACTCAGTCCATTGAGGAGGATCATGAAACTACACAACTCAATTCATCGATAAGTGTCATGATCAACTCAGTTTGTCGAGGAGGATCATGAAACTACACAACTCAATCTATCGAGAAGTGGCATGCTCAACTCGGTCCATTGAGGAGCACAATATATCAAATCAACTTAGTTCGTCGAGGAGGATCATGAAAATACACAACTCGGTCGATTGAGAAGTGTCATTCTCAACTCAGTCCATCGAGGAGCACAATAGATCAACTCAATTCAATCTGGAGAGGAGGATCATAAATAATAGTCATCTCCATTTCTCTCCCTCTTGAATGAGAGTGATAATATTCTCCCTGTATCAGAGAGAAGGTTTCATCAATTCTACAATAATCAACACTTCCTCTTAATGAGGGAGGCGTTCTCCACTACTCCAAACCCGTCATAGAAGTACACAAACTTCGCTCTGAAAAGAGGCTTGGTGAGGATGTATGCAATCTTATCATTCATCGGAATATACTAAAGTTGAACTGCTCTCCTTTGCACCATATCTCTAATGAAGTGGTACTTGATCTCCACATGCTTCAATATGTCATGAGATACTAGATTCACTGAAATATTCACACATCTTGTGTTGTCACAATGAATGAAGGTTGGCTCTAGAATTTGACCTAACAATCTAGTAAGGAGCTTCTAAAACCATACTACTTCCCAAGATGCAACACTTATTGTAATGTACTCAGCCTCTACTGTACTAAGTACCACCGAGGTATGCTTCAAGCTACACCTGGAAACCATGAGAGATCCCATATTGAATCAACTCCTGAAGGTCCTCTTCCTTTCTATGGCACTCCTAGCCCAATCAAAATCAGTATGACCCTATAATCTCATGTCACCACTGGAAGAATATCTTGGGCCAAAACCTATTGTGCCACACAATTACCTCAATACATGCTTAACAACAACTCAATGTATCTTCCTTGGCTCACTCATGAAATGACGAAGGGAACTCACTGCAAAACAAATATTTGGTTTGGTGTTAGTAATATACATTAATGACCTGATCAACTAGTTATACATGGTGGGATGTATCAAATCTTACTCAAAAGCTGAGTCGCTCAAATTCTTTAGATTTGTCTCCATAGGTGTGTCCATGTATTTAAAGTCCAGCATCCCAAATCTCTTCAGGATATCAATACTATACTTACCCTATCAAAGAATTATCTCACCATGTCTCTACTACACCTCTAATCCCAATAGTGCATAAGACCAAGGTCCTTCATCTCAAACTCAAAGGTTAGATTCCTCCTACACCACTCAAAAAGTCTCTTGCCTCTAGTGAGAAACGAGTCATCAACATAAAGTACTAGGATCAAAGGCTCACCATCCAAAACCTTGTAGTAAGGGTTGGAATCTGCCTCACTCTTAATGAAGCTCAAGCTCACCAAGTCTCCATCAATCAGCATACCATGGACATGGAGCCTACTTGAGTATGTATAAGGCCTTCTCTAGTCTAGACACATGGGACTCCTTCCCATGGATCATGAAACCCTCTGGCTACTCAATGTAAACTTCTTCCTCAATTACATCGTTGAGGAAGTCAACTTTTACATCCATCTAATGCAACTTCCATATCATAACTGAAGCGAGAGATATAATCGTCCTAGTAGTCGACTCCCTCTCTCTCAAAGAGTCCTCTAGCTAAGTCACACCATCACATTTGTCTTTAAGCATCACAACTATTGTAGTTTCTCCCTTTGACACATAATCCATCCTACTCCTTCTGCATCTAGACAACCTGCTCCCTTTGCATATAGGTATCTCTCTTCCTCTACATCTAAACAGTCATCACTTGTTCTTTGGAACAAGTCTCAACATCCTTCTCTTGTAGGCCATAGCGCATGCTCTTTCCTACAAGACAAACTTCAGTCCAATATTCAACAATATCATGAAATTTGACAATCAATACAATAACAATCTCTTATGCATAATGACATAGTGCATACAATCATGTAATCATTCCTGAAGTTTTAACATCATATCCTAATGCTACAACACCCATCCATATCCCAAACATACTCGGTAACTATTTGGATGCCCTCCATCTCCACCGGAGCATACTATCAAGAGCTTGCATTGCTCTGAGCATGTTAGAAAAGAGGTTTCACCCTACACTAGCTCCACCAAGTGCTTATGGGATGTTGTGCAACACTATAGACTGCTTAATATCACATGTACTCTGCTCGTCAATCTCAATCATATAAATGCATAACATGCTACACTATAACACACGCTACACAATAACACACTTCTTGATTCTAGGAATATAGATCTGCATACAACTATGATTAACAATGTTAAAAACATAATGTTCAAAAACACTCAGATCTTATTTATAAGAATTTTCTTAAAGATAATGAAAATGATAATACAAATCCAAATACTTATCTTTTATTGTTGATTTCCTTTTGAGGATTGAATAACTAGACTAGGAGCCCCTTACTTCTCCCTGCTCATCTCCCTCTTAATCTCCAATTTCTTTCACAGTCACGATCCCTAATTTTGTCTTGTTCCCGATCCCTTTCCAGTCTTTCTCGATCGCTCCTTGTAATGATCCCTGTCACGAGATCCTCTTACATGACGCTCTTGGTTGCTTCTGTAGCTGTCATTTTTAACCCTATCCAAATTCATGGACCAGTACTCTAGAGAAGATAGAGGATTTGAAGTTCCTCTTCTAGACCTATCACACTCTCCCCTGTCACATGAAGCCCTTACCTGCTTACCTCCCTCTCTTACTCATGGTTCTTGGTTCTTCCTTGGACCTTTCCCTTTTGGACCAGTGCTCAACACCATGGCCATCCTCGTCGCTCTTGTGTTTGGAGTTGCTTTTACTTCAATATTTTTCCATCCAACATATCTCTTGGCCTACCATTTTCTTTTGATTTTCCATGTTCTTTTCCAAATAATTGTACTAGTCAAAATCATTGAGAATAAGTGGTTGTCACCCAAAACAAAATCTACATGTTCTTGTTTCACCCCTTTCATGTTTTTGAACCAAAAATGTGTAAAAATTTATGAAATCCTAAAAAATTGTATAGGTTTTTTTATAGCAAAAAAGGGCTATATATGGAGAATCGATTTGTGAATGATGGAGGAAGAGGAGGTGGCAAGGGATCCAATAGCCAAAAAAAACATGCCTACTTGAGTGATATCTGTATTTACATCTCCTTGCCATTTTCCACCTCTACACAATCCTCCTCCACTAAAATTCACAAATCTGCGCAATTTCCTGTACATAGGTTCCTTATTGAACCAGGATCTTTCTTGTGGTCATAAATATATGAAATTGGAAGCCCTAGTTTCTAACAATGGCTTCTTTCAGTACAACTCTATTACCATGTTATATTTTTTAATATAGCAATATAAAAACAAAGTAGAATCACTGAAAGATAACCATGCACATAAACAAAAGGGACACAAATTTGTTTCTCGGGAAACCATTCTACACAAGGGAAGAAAACCCAACAATCTTTTTTATTTGGAGATTCAATTCAAGATACAATGTACATCCAGATATATAAGGGAATTCAAATACAAGAGAAATTTCATAGGCAATTCTAGACAAACCCTAGAGCCAAAGAAAGAATCCTCCAAAAAATAGCGAACCGAAAAAAATATTTGTCTTCTTCTAGCCTTTGTCTTTCTCCCTCTTGTCCACTTGTGTAGCATATGTAGAGTGAATTGCTTGATGTGTAAATGAGATAGGTGTCCTTCTTATTTATACGTTTTCCTTCAGTTAGTTTGACTTGTATATTTTATATCTCCATGCTTTCATGGGCTTTCTAGAACTTTCAAGAAGGTTTCCTTTTTTAGAATTTTTCGAAGGGATCATTCTTAATTGATAAAGCCGACTTTTCCATGAGGAACTTCCCTACACTACCGTCATCAACAATTTTAACATGAATCTCTTAAAAAATAACCCACAACATTCATCTATTAACCTTACCCATGTTTACAAACATCATTATAAAAACATTAGACTTAAAGGAAGTAAAACGAAAAACTTCTTCCACATAAACAGAAAACATGAATACATGAGACATTGAAGATTTCCTTTCGGTATTCAACCCATGTTAATAAAGATTGTTATAATAACATTACACATAAAGGAGGTAAAAGGAAAAACCTCTTCCACATAAAAAGACATGAGGCATCACAGATCACCTTTGGGTATTCGATTCGTGTTAAGTTATGCACTCGAGAAGACATGAGGCATCCCATATCACCTTTGGGTATTCCATTCTTGTTATTTTGGGTATTCCATTCTTGTTAAGTGATGCACCAGAGAGGTTGAGTTAGAATCACTTATTGCTAAGCTTGTCTACCAAAGAGATATTTAATTTTTTTTAATTTTTGGTAACACAAATATTTTTTTCTATTATAATTTAAAATATTATAAAATGTAATTAACTAATTCATATTTTAAAAATATATCTTAAATATAAATATATATCATATATAGATTTATAAAATATATATCATATCAAGGTTACTTAAAGCTTAACCTTATTTTAATTTTAATTGTATGTAATTGGGAAATGTATATTATGTCAAATCATGTCAAAGTATTTTAGAAATTGTTATTTATTTTAATTGTTTAAAAAAATCAATTTATACATATTACAAACATATTTTTGAAAGAAAACAAAAATATTGGTGGGAATATTACCCAAATACTATTTGGAAATTCATATCCACCAAACTTTAAAATATATACATATTTAATATTATTAAAATTCAAGAATAAATTTTTGTATATATGTGCAAAAATATAAACAAGAGTCATGAGGTGGCAATATCTTTGCATGCTCGTGGAAGTGCCATAAGGTGGCTATATGCTTTTGACGAAAGGAAGTGGCTAAATTGTTTGTTGTTTTCATCAATTTGATTAATCGGTATCCATATACCATTATTCTAGTGATTTCTTTGTTATTTTCATACACAATTAATATGTGTTATTATTAGTCCAAATTTTTTTTTTAAAGGTCAAATGTTAATTGAAAGATAGTGAATTTTGTCTAAGCCATCAACTATTTTTAGACAAGATTTCTCTTAAAATAGATTAAATTAAGTCTATTTGCATTTGTAAATTGACCACACGGTATGAAATAAAAAACAGGTGCACAAAGTATTTAGTTTCTTCTTGCAATATGTTGAGAAATAAATTAAATTAGAATAAAGTTGACTAAGTTGAATTGCAGTTGCAAGACTGCAGGGATGGCCACTTTCCTATTTGGACAAGTTTATTGAGTTGGATTTATCTTGATGGAAAAAAGCTAATTTATTGGGTAACTACGTAATAGTAAGTCGTGACATACCTAGAAGAATTTTCAATGTTTTTTTCAAAATGGGTTGAAAGCTATTTCATAGTTAGACAAAAATCAGTTTAATTGAACTCACTCTAACTTAACAAAAACAAGGCAACATCAAGGTCCAACCCGATTTAAAAATTACGTCTATGAACATAGGAAAATGTGTGTGAAAACATATTCTACAATCATATCTAAGCATACATAAATTCCAGCAATAAAGATTGAGCATTATGTTTTCGTTTTGGACAAAAATCAGTTTAATTGAACTTATAGCTTAACATAAGCAGGGTAGCATCAAGGCCCAAACCAATTTCAAAATTCTGCCTATGATAATAAGAAATAGTGTGTGAAAACATATTCTACAAACTATATCTAAACAGGGGTAAAATCCAACAATAAATATTGAGGATTCTTCTTTTTGTTTTGTTTTTATTTTGTTTTTATTTTGTTTTTCTTTGGTGGTTGTAGATAGAACCAAATTAATAAATGAAGACAATGAAGCACAACATAGATTTGATAAGGGAATTTGATATGGATTGCAACAAATAAAATAGGTTTCTATTTTTTAGGATAAAAAAATAAGTACAAGTATCAACCCATGATTTGAGAGAGAGTGCAATATCGAGCACAAAGGCTATTTTTTCCAAAATATAAGTTTTGGTTCAAAAGATAACAGTTGTCAAAATTTAAAAGGAACCTACAAGTTGTTTTGTGATAGTCAAATTGTTTTGATTTCAATAATGTTATTGTCCATTTCCAATGTGAACAATCCTTGTTGGCACAATGTTTGTAAATGAAATATTGTGGATGAGATGCTTTTTGAATGGTCTTCATAGGAAATGGTGGCAATTGGTCAACACCATAATTTTAGCAGTGGATTTTGCAAAGTGCATTCAATCAAGCCATTTTTTGTTTCTAAAGTGCATTCCACGCTATGTTCATAATTGCTTGTTGTTTCGTCTTTGCAAGATGTACAAGCTGGAGAATTGTTGACCATTGGTTGATTGCATTTGCTACAGATTCGTTGGAATGGAGGTGCAAATGCATTTTTTTTCTCTAAGTAGTCCTTGTATCTGCATAAGGTACAAACAAACATAGACACTATCAACACGTGCGAGAAATAAAATAGTGATATAAAGCATATATTTTTTTTCATGGGTATTAGTATACCCTATAGCTAAATCCATCAATTGTCTCTCTTGCCTGATATGTTTTTTTGACAAAAAAAATGTCAAATAATAAACATGGAGAGTATTAACATATGGCACCGAATTTTTAAAAGAGAAGTAAGGTTGACTAGTTACCTAAGTTTTTGATTCTATGATTGGAAGCAAATTTTGTATTGCAAAGTCATCATTGAGGACGTCGACAAATGTTGATGAGGAAAGTCGTATCATGCAGCTTCCTTTTGGGCCATGTCTCGCCACATTCTTGAACATGTACAATGGTGCAATGTTGGATGCCACTTGTTCTAGTATCATACAAGAAAATATCATTGTAGCTTTCATTGATCTCTAGCTAGTACAAAACAGGCAAATATTTCTAGATCCATATAGGAATTCAAAGTCATATGACCTATTTGCATGTTTGAACAACAAAAAATAAATAGAAATTACAAATGGATGGGAAAAAATATTATATCAGTGAAAACAAGATTTATAGTCGCATGATCATTTGTTGTTTCTCTAGCTTTGATATATAGTTAATATTGTCAATTAGTTTGTTAGCATGCATCAACAATTGTTGCAATAAAACGAACAAAACAAGTTCTGTTTGATGCCAACATTTCATTGACTAGTATTTGGTGGTAGTTTATGGTTTTTGCAAACTTGCTCTATGGTTTCAACTGTAGTTTTATCCAATAGAAGAATGCAATATTATCTGTCTACTCTATCATATGGTCCTTTTTTTTCAATACAAAGTCAACGATTCTGAAAATTTTTCCAGGGGATAACTAGTCAACAAAAAGATTGATCAAATTGTTGTTTATGTTGATTGTGATTGTCATATGATCGTCTTTGTTCCCTCTAAATCTACATGGACCAATTGTTCCTTAGCAGGAGAATTTGGGTTTTTGATTTGCCTAGGTCCATACAATGCTAAGGAATCTCCTTTAAAGATGTTGTTGTATGTTGTTGAGAAAATATGGATAATAGAGGATGATTGCAATGATGATTATTTTAATATGGAATTATCAGTAAACAAAAAAAATAGGAAAAGAAGGAATTTTAATTTGAAAATAAAATTTGACGTGTATAAACTATTTAGATGGAGACTTGGAAGAGGTTGTTTTCTGCAATATTGTTGTTGCAATAAAAAACAAAAATGTTAAAGCATCATCCCAAAAATAAATAAAATCATTTTTACCTTTTTTGGCTATTATTGTCTCATGTTTTTTCCATTGTATTTTGCAATGAGTTTGCTTGTCAATGTGTCAACGTTGTTGTGACTTGTTGCTGGAAGAATGGAGTTGTTTGCCCTTTTGTTTGCAAGTATCTAAATATACTTCAAATTTAATATCACTAAAACGATTATATTAGGAGTTCATGGTGCAAGAGATTTCTCAACCTCGACTAATAACAAAACAACAACAATAATTTAATATTCTAAACTTACTAACTAATGCAATAAAATAACAAAGAATACCTTTAAAATGGGCCACTGCAGTCGTTTGAGGAAATGGTCTGTAGGCTCCAACGATCCTTGTCTCTGTGTATCTCCAACAAAGGGTTGTCACAAGAAAAGGGATTAATGGTTGCATGGAGAGAACTCGATGTGCAACATGGGATAGTGTGGCTAAAGGATGTGATGGACAAAAGGTTCCAGAAAATGTAAGGAATGTCCAAAAGTTGGGAGTGTGATGAAAAGTTAAGGAATGTTTGTGGGGAGACCTTCACGGTGTATTTATTGGATGATCCAAGTTTTTCCAACCCATGGTATTTTATTGTGCATGGTATTTATCCATGGTTTTTCACCCATTCTCATTTTAAGATTTTTGGTCCTTTTTGGAGAGAGTGGGGTTATGTCACAATAAATTATCAACTTCCATGTATTTATGGGGGAAGGAATAATAATGTTTTGGACCATTTTCAATAGAATTTTAGTTGTGAATGTCAAAATGGAGGAAATAATGGTGGGATTACGATGTATAATTATGTTTTGGACCATAGAGAGCTATGTGGACAATTTTTAGTGCTAACAGATTGCCCCCTAATGTGTGAGGGTAAGAGCTCATCGTATGGTCGATAGACATCATAGTATCAAGGGATAAATGGTGACAACGGTGGAGAAACTGGAGGGAACCGTGGAGGAGTCGAATTTTCCTCATTCGAACTATAGTGGCTTTTGGTTTTTATTACTTCTAAAAAATGGATAAGGTACATATAATATCAGACACATATATGGATGAGGCGGGCACACTCATGCTCGTATCAATGTCTCAATATACACATGGGGATCAAGGCTCAAAATACTGGGAGCCAATCAATATATACAACTGGAAGGACATAATGGTGTCCTCAATAGGAGGTTGAATACATATATTGATATGAAGAAATGGTACATAGGAACAATGGCATTCTCATGGAATGCAATACCACAACAACTGATGCTCTGTTGGATCTGGAGGTGTACAGAACTGGATGGACTCAATGACTAAGAATCATAATCTCTGAGGTACAATAAACAACATCAAGTACTATAGATACACGGAAGCGTGACACTGAGGGGCTTCCAAACATTGTTTCCAAAGCAGCCCAGAAATCACAAGGGACATGAAACTGTATGGGTCCCACAATAGACTCACCAATGTGCTAGAGTCGGGTGACAACCGGGGTCTTCAACCAAATAAGGAAGGAACCAATACCCTGTACGAATATAAACAATGCAATGATGGAGTTGAAGTCGAGCACGTGAGACAAAACCAACGTGAAAGGAACTAAGGAATCCTTTCAATTGGTCCAAGTAACTCATCAATGAGGTGGATGAAACCAAGATACAGGGACCTCTGGGTCTATCCTCTGTAATAGATGTGTTGACATTGACAGAGGGAGACTTGCAACTACCAAGGCAATGAGGTTTCCTTGATAGAAGCGTGACGGGGACAACCAGAGATATGGAACAAAAAGGAGACTAAGACACTGAATGGGGAACAGGGGTAGGGAAGTACGAGGGAATAAAAAATCCTTTGTTCAGAGTATGATGGCAGTGATGACCTGGTAGCAGATGATACTGACTCATGGGGAGGGAATCATAGGTGGGGAACCAGGGAGAGAACTGCAATGGGGAAATACTTGGGGAAGTAACTTGATAAGTGATATCTAGGGGATCCAAGGGAGACTCATCACAGAGTACTTTGAACAAAGGTGACCCAATGGGGAGAATGCTACCATAATGGGAGACTATATGCAATATATGTGGGCACCAAAAGGCACAGTTTGGGCCTTCTTCATAGTTTAAGGAGCTTGAATAAGGGATATAAGTATGCTCAGTATGATACTATCTCATGGATTTTTGTCGAGCCCAAGACAGTAAATGCTCGATGGTGTTTCCATATTTAGAGAGTCTGAAAACAGGAAGAAGACTCCAATGGGGTATCTTTTTCGTATAGTAGTCTCCTAAGTCCAAAAAAGGATAAAATTGTACAAAGGAGAGCTCCCCCAGTAGAAAGGGGCAGAGAGACTTATTTTCCGTATGTAGTCCAACTAGGATGAAAAAGGTCAAAGGCTATATTGATTAGATGGTCATTCAAATACTTTTACGAGCATGAACGAAACCAAGTTTTCTCGACAATCTTTTCTTTATGAGAAGGCTAGAAAAGAGCTTAAATACAACCCATAGGTGATATTTTTCATAAATTATGGTCTCAATGTCCAAAAAAGCATAAAAGGATACAAGGGGACCCAGTCCTAGCTGGAAGGTGGGTGGTCCTTTTCTTTAAATAGTCTATGTAGTCCAAAAAATGGATAAACAAAGCCACATAGACGCTCTTTCAAATGATTTAACGAGCGTGAAAGGAGGCAAGTGTGCTCGACAATCTTTTCATTCTTTTGGGAGTCAAAAAAGAGCTTAACAGAAACTTTGTAATGGTCATCCAAGCAAGGAGGAAGTGTTCGATGTGCAAAAAAGGGTGACGTTGTGAACATGGTTGATATGGGTAAAAAATAACAGCGGAACACTGGTGGGGCCTCCTTGCGGGATGGTGAATGGCGGTAAAATAAGGCAAAGTTTGCAGTATGGATGTAGCGGATGGCTCATTGACATACTAATACATACAGGTTTGATTTGTGTGGTTGCACTCAAATAGAGGTAACTCTAGGAAATGGCCTGAAAAAACATAGGGAGATCACAAGACATGGGTCTCATAAGTAGACAGAGGATGGAAAACCAAACCCGATGGTGAGAACGGTGTGAAAAACAGACGTTGGATGACTCTGTCGTGCATGGAAGAAAGAGTTGATCAAATGGAGGCATATAAACAAGGGGGACCACATGACACATTTCATTTTCAATGTGAAGTGTTAAGTTGGAGTAGAGGGCCCCATAGAAAATCTAGTGATTTATTCTAATTGGACCAGTGGTTTTTCGATCTGTGAGTTGCAGGTAAGAGCTCTAACCTAGCCCGTCAATTTCAGTGGTTTGGTTTTGGCTTTTCCTCGTTTTAAGGGCCTCGACTGAGCCCAAAGGGTTCGTGGGGCCAGGTCACAGTTTTCGAGGGAAAATGTGTGACCTAGTTCACACCTATCGGGAATAAATTCACGACCAGGTCACACTTGTCGGGCAGGGTATTTTTTAAGGATTCTAATATTATACTTAAGTATAGTATTCTAGGCGATTGCTTTGGATTGAAAAAAACATGTTTATAGATAGGTGGGAGAATATGAAACAAAAAGTTAACAGTGAAATTTGTAAATTTTTGTGAATATTACGATAAAAGAAACATATTTTATGTAAATATAGGCGATATTAGACACTAAAAATGACCAAATAGCGAATTTATTTTTTGGAAAAACCCAAAAAATAGCCAATTAGCGAAATTTCGCCCATTAAAATTACCCTGCTGTCAAGGACACAAACATGACCTAGGTTGCACCTATTGGGGAGACAGGTGCGACCTAGGTCGCACCAGTTCAGGAGACAGGTGCAGCCTAGTTCGCACCTGTCAAGTGTTTTTGCGAGAATTGGCTCACATAAAAGACCCGATAGGCGCGAGCTAGCCCATAATGGAAAATTTTGTTGAACTGGGTCTGATAGGGAATTTTTGGATCTACAAGATGCCTCGAGTCGGATGGAAAGAGAAAGACGTCGAGGATCTCAGATATGAGGTGGAGGATGGGCCAATACAAGATACGCTCGACCGGCGTGGGTTGTTGAAGTTCTTCTAGATCCCCTTGATGCGTTCAACAAAGTTGTTGCTGAACAAGTTGGTGAGATTTTGGGATAGGGACTAAGAGTGTTTCATCATATAGGGTGATATCCTAGAGATCATACAGGGTGATCTCCTGGAGATCACCCTCCGAGAAGTGTACTTTCTAACTATCCTCCCACTGCTAGACATTATAGACGATATCTTGTCAAAACTCTCGAGGGTTTTGATGGATGACTTGTGTGTCAAGAATTGCTATGCGTCATCTTATGTGCATGTGTCATACATTTTGAAGTGTGACATTGAGAGTCTTGAGACTCAGGATGTGGCAGCCGCTGGTGCTCCAGATACTAGGATTGAAAGGCCCTCACAAGATCTAGGGAGGCCAACTATTGATGGTCAAGATTGTGCTGAGGGATACCTACTATGGGTGGGTCCAGATGTACTTGACAATGGTTCGGTGTGGGCTGAACCAAACTAGCTTGGCGGAGGAGGATTTATGTTTCCCATCATTTATGTGTTCATTCTTCTTTAAGAGACTACCGACACTATGACCGCATCTAACAATGGGTGACGGGGGACCTCGTGAGCCTTGCATGAGGCAATGGAGGGTTGTTTCTTCACCCGGGTGCCTTTTGCACAGTGGTGGAAGCTTTCTATCCTCCTAGAGGACTATCCATACGCGGGCATGGACTACTGGGGAGATATAGAGATGCCTTGAGCTCCAAGACAGGTCTGGGGACCTGATGGTATGTATACATAATTGTTTTTGGTTGCATTCATATATAGTTTACTAGTAGAGTGGTAGCTAGATCATACATGTGATAGATACTGATGACATACTGTGTGCATGTGCAAACATGGGACTGCACCCTCCAACGGGGTACCAGTGGCACAGGGGTAGGGTGGAGGGGTTAGATCCACCCACTCATGGGAAGAGGAGGCGGTGGATTTCTACATTGGACTCACTACGACTGGACGTGGAGAAGCTATTGGAGGGGGCCACCGATGATGGGCGGCAATACCTAGATGACCATCTGACCACCGCATGCTATAGAGCTCCTCCAAAGTGGATCTCTCTAATGAGGAGGATCGCGGTTGCTACTGAGTATGTCAAAGTGGCGGCACAGGTTGACATGTCGATGGAGGAGGAGAGCTCAGATGAGGAGGAGGACACTGATTCAGAGGAGGATGAATCGGAGCAGCAACTTGTCATGTTGCCCCCAATGTGTTTGATCATGGGTATTTTTGTATGATATGTATGATCAGACGAGAAATCCTATGGAGCTTCACATTTTGTATTGAACATTATAATATGGTACGAATGCACGTGGATGTATACTTTTGTATTTTTATGGGTTTTTATGAGTCTGTTGTTTATGATTATGGTTATGCCTATATGATGTATATGACATATGTATGCATGACTATATGATGATGCATGATGCGGTTTATTTCCTATATGTGATTATTGATGTGCCACTCTAGAACATCATTAGCCATTTGGTCTACTACACTATTGAGACTTCTGGAAACATGCATGAATGAAATGGATTCGAAATGTCTAACCAAGTGTATAGTGCACATGAACTTTCTAAAGAGGTAGGGATCGCATACCCGATAGAAATTATTCAACTGGGGGACAAGCAGCTCGAAGTTTAGGAAAAAATCAAGGTGATGAATACCTAGGCGTAGGTCAACGGTTAGGAACCAGCGACACTGTCGTACTCATCCTGGTTGTTGGTAGAAATACCAACACACATTCCATCGATATGGATCAACTCATGTGACGGGGAATAAATGATCCACGTAGTCAAGGTAAGATTAGGAGACCATTGACTTGCACCGTTAGCGAAACCGACATAAGAGGGAAAGGTAGGATCCATATGGAGAAACCAAGGAAACAAACTGTGAGACTCATGGAAAAAATGATGTAAAACAAAAAATAAAAACTATGATACAAGGTTATGTAGGGTGGGTGATTTCAGGCATAGAATCTCTTGAGGTAGATCCCATCACGGGGATTCTTCAAGAGGCAACCATTGGATTCAACGAGGAGATATGTCCCCTTGCAGAGGCATTGATGGATGGCATAAGGGCCATACCACATAGATTCAAGTTTATCTTTTCCAGTCTTATCATGGGCTTGGTCATAGACGAGGACAAGGTCCCCCTCGCTAAAGGTGCGTGGGTGGACGTGGGAGTCATAATGGGACATTGACCGGGTCTTAGCCGCTTCAATCATTTGGATATCAACTCGACGGTCCTCATTGGTTTGATCAAGCATAAGTAGGTGTTTTTCCAACAATGAAGTATCGAGTAGAAGCTTGACGCTAAGGGGGAGGGATGGAATCTGGAATTCAATGGGAAGAAATGATTCCACACCGTGGACTAAATGAAATGGGTTAAAACTGGTGGCGGTTTTATGGATCTCTCTGTCATCATGAAAGTGGTACCTAGATAGATCAAGGGGATCTTTCGCTGACGAGGAGAAGGAGGACTGCGGGAAGTAGAGATCGTATAAATGGTGTTATTGGTGTCTGAGGAAGAGGTCAGAGGGTGGATCTCCTCAAGGAAGGTGATTTAGGACTCACGGGAGTGCTTGTGAAGGTCACTAAGGAGTGACTGGTACTTGAGCACGTTTGGTAAATTGTGGGAATAATGACTATATAAGCCACAAACTGCACATCGGTGGTTGGTTTGTAGCGATTTGTTTTTAACCATGGGTATGGTTGGTATGTTGACAACTGGAGCGTCACCCGTCTCAACTATTGTGCGCATATGGGTGCGAAGGATTGGTAAATATGACAATTATGTGTCGCATGTCCTTGGACCTCACATAAATCACATGTAGGAGGAGGATGTGGTTCTGCCAGGGATTTGGGTGCCATTCTTCGTGGGAGGAGGGCAGCAGGAGTAGATACATAAACAGTCATTTGCATACCAAGAGGTGGGTGTGACATTGTCTCAATAGGTTGGACCGGTGTCAACACGATCTGTGGTGTCGGGGGAAGGGTGAGTGGATCCAGATACCACACGAGAATACCCAAAGTGAAGCCAAGAAGGTTGAGAGTAGCCATGACTGGCTTACTCACAATTCCAGAAGTTGGAAAGAGGAAGGGGATCGTGTGGACGGAGAAGGAACCCTAATAATTCCCCGCGATCTGCGGTTGGGGTTGTGGCTGACATTGTGAGGAAGTTGGAATGTTACTGGATGTGATAGTGCACAAATTCGATATGTCAAGAGTCGAAGGAGGAGGTGGGAGGGACAAAAAGTTCTCCGTCAAAGGAGCGTCAGTAAATAGGCTTGGACCAACGACAGACAGGGAAGGGATGGAGACGTTGTCGATGGTGGCGTCGATCGTAGGGAGGACGTGTTCCAAGGTGGTCAGTCTTTTAGGATCGTAATATGTCAATTGGTCGATAGTCACAATTTTCCCATCATGAGGGAACATCAAGAGTCAAAAGACTATAATACCCCCATGACAATAATTTATTTTTGAGAAATTATTTGTATTATGTAATGAGTTATGAAACTCAGAAAACTCAAAAGACATTTGCACAACAAACCATTTTTTATTTATTTAATTATTATATAAAAGAAAATGACACTTGGAGAATTCAACCACATAAGGGGACACCACCATGGCACAAAGGAACATGTGTAAGCAAGCTAGAGTGATCTTTACCAATCAAATCCAATCCAAAACTCAACAACCAGACAAGATCCTGAATCATATGGATTTAAGGATGGAATAAGACCTGGGCAAAAGCTATATATATGAGTGCACTGGAATAGCACAGGACGTCATATTGTGCATGGGGAAAACAATGCTGAGGGCATGTGTTGAGTGTTTTTCTGTTTTATAATTCCATCAATAAACTTGTTACGGAGTCACGGACTCGTGGAGAGAGTGCCGCGAGAAAGTTACTTGTTGTTCTAGTGCATGGTGCTAATCCAACTCGGGGGTGGAGTGGAGTGGAGCAAGTTGAGTTGTTGTCTTGGGAAGAGCTGAATTTTCCAAGCATTCTTTTCCATCATTATTTCAAAAGTAGTTGGGTCAGTTGTTTTCATGGTCGATTGGAGTTTTTTTTAGTTTTCCTTTTGATTTATGAGCAAATTTATGGATCGTAATCTCCGCATACGACTTCCAAGTAATCTCCGGATCGTAATTTATGAGCAAATTTATGGATCGTAATCTCCGTAATCTAAAACTTTGAAACTGGATCTGTATCATCGTTGCTTCTCAAACAGTTAAACTCTGAAAACATATATGTATTTCAATTTTTTAATTGGATCGGTATCTGCCTGTCTTTTTCATTCATTTAGATATGCATTATGTATATATATACTATTGCATTGAAAGCGCAGATTTGGTCCAAGCTCCGCATGGTTTTTGTTTTATTCATCTTGATCTGTAATGTGTAGTTCAGATCTAATGTCTTCTGTGCTGCAATGTATATGATTTACCATGTCTGCGTCTTGGGTTTGTAATTCTAGCGTTAAGATCCTTTCTCGCAGTAACAATCGTTTTGGATGTGTTGTATATAGAGGTATGCTTAAATCGGAGCGTTTTTTTTAAACCATTTGCTTATGCGTTCCTCAAATCCGATATCAGTATTTATAGAAGCCTTGGTGTTTACAGATAGATTTTGGTTGCTTTGTAGTTACGTTGAACTCAGATATGATCGTGTCGGACTTTCCATTTTAGTTTTGATCTGTAAAATATATATATATATATATATATATCAGATCTGAACACACGGTTGTTTGCATACATTTTTTGCTTGCAAAATATACGAATTACAAATGTATGAAATTGAGTTGATCTATACTCTATTCCAAACCAAATATGTGTTTGTTTTTTTAACCAAAACGCTTAGCAACCAGAATCTGCTTAGTGTATACAATTCTTTCTATCTGCGTTGAGGTGTCAAAAACTCTGCAATGTTTCCCCAAGTTGTGTGATTAAAAGTCTATTTACGATTTATAGTGTTTGCTATGTCAAGACTTGGAGTTTATCACTTAGCCAGCAGTTAACCGTTAGACCTCTCAATTATGATGGTCCATCAATATGGAAAGGTATTAGATAATGCTTTGAACTCCATCTTGATATGTTGTTGGAGTAGTTAATAGACAGAAAATCTAAATATTATCTTAGTCCTTCATAAAGTTGAATGTTATATGTCATGATGCAAATATTGTGAAATAAGAATGTTAATTATAAAGTGAAGGTTATATTTCATGATGTGAATATTGTGAAGTGAACATAGATTATTATAAGAAAATAATTTAATTGTTGATTTGATTTTTGTTTTGAAATAGATGGTATGTTTATATATATATATATATATATATATATATATATATATATATATATATGAAAGCCCAGGAGGAATGTATATTTTTGCATTATAAATGTTATGGGTTTAGTAGAGTAAATATTCATTTGGTAAATGTTATGTTAATAAAGTATAATTTAAGTTGTCTTTATATGTTTTTATGATTATTGAGAAATTTAGTAGTTGGGTATATGACAAATGGTTACATATACTTTTAATTCAATGAATTGCATTTGTTATAATGTATATTTATACTTTTAGTGCATTTTTATATGAAATTGAGTAATGGAAAAGATGTTAGATAATAAACTCTTCATCTAGTGTGGGGTTTTTATTATTATTATTATCAATTTAGATGATGATGATTATGCTTTATTTAATTGTTAAGATTTTTGGGTGTGTAACAAAGACGGTAGAAGCAACGACTTGCATTGCATACATATAACTACGTCCAAGGAGGAGGTTGTAATTGAGTTGGGTGTTGACAACCTCAATGTCGATCAACATGGTTTTTTTGGCTAACTCAACATGGACATTCGGGAGAACGCCTTAAGGTTGAGCAACACGACCATCGTAAGCACGAAGGGTAGTGGTTGAAAGTTGAAGGGTTGGGGATCCGAGTTTCTACCAAACAAAGGTTGACATAACATAGGTGGATGCTCCCTCATTGATGAATATCCAAATTCTAAAAAGTGAGAGGAACTTGGAAGGCTACAGATTATAGCATCCAAGGTTCTCCTTGATATAAGTCGAAGGTGATTAACCTAGAATCAGAGGGATCGACAGAACCTGGAGTAGATAGCAAAGCTTTGTGTTGCAAATAAAATTTTTGGAGGACTTCCAGATAAAACATGTTAGAGGGAGACTAGGCCAAGTCATCAACAATACTGTAATTAAGAGAGACTCTGGTAATGGGATTGTTCGTGACGCGACACAAAGGTTTACCAAGGGACTTTGGCAGTCCCGTCCATGGGGGGTCTTGGCAAATGTAAGGACATATTGAGATCGGTAGAGGTATATTTCGTTGAGGGATTAATGGTTTACATGGTAGAGCCATATTGGTTTCGTCGAGTCTATAAGTTGACATCAAATGACAATGTCATGGGGTGATGGACACTAGGATCAATGGGTGGAACCGCAAAAGTGGTTGTGTTATTTTGTGGTACCAAGGGTTGGGTTGTAACCATTCCTTGGTTTGGTAATGGGTTCTACAGCACCATAGGAAGAGGACCTTGTGGTGTTGGGTTTGGCTATGCCGGAGCGACCACATTAGGGTCATGTTGATTGTTAGCTTGTAACAAGTGGCAAAAACTATTCATATGGGGTTACTGATGTGTATAATAGTCGTATGTGTCACAAATGGTGCACAGATTGTTAGTCCGCAACTGAGGGTTTTTCGTAGGTCTAGGTGGATGCTAGGGGTTTTGTGTAGGGGGGTTAGCTTCGTTGTTATTCATAGGGTTGGGTTGTTGGACAACTCCTTGAGGTTGGTTGTTTCCTGGTTTGCTACCTCTCTGTCATCTTCCATGCCCTTGTTGGTTATTGGGGGTGGGTTGATTAGTGAGGTTCTACTAAGCGTAGACATGTTCTTGAGAAACAGGAGGAGTTGAGGTCGGAGCAGGGGTAGGTTGCACAGGTGGTGGGTAGTAGGCAGGAGCAGCTGGAAGAGCTGCAAAGCATATCGTCTATCCATTACACATAGGTGCCAAGCAATTCAGTCCATGAATGTGAGTACTGGTGCGGGAGACTCATATGAAGGTGTGGCTCTGGACTGACCCGCTATGCGTGAAAATTCAAGGGCGTAGCCAAGTTGGGAAACACTAGGGGAATTTTTGAAATGAGGTGACATTGAAGGAGAGGTCGTGTATAGGTGGGGATGTTGGGTAATATAGCCAATGAATCAATTAGCAGCATGGGATGCCCCCTCGTGTATCTCTTCGTTAGGAGCATTAGGTATGATGGTATATAGATAACATGATTAGGCATATATGAGATCAAACTGTTGTGCTTTGAAGATGGCTTCTTCCATAGCTTGTGGGTGCTCAGATGTGATGTCGTTGGTGATGGGGGGTAAGGTTTTAAGAAACCAATCCAGAAAAATCCTATCATCTAATTGGATATTACACCAACTACGACGACAGCTCCACTCATGGATACGATCCATGATATGGGTAGCATTATTATGTCTACAGGATAATAGGATTTCCACGCCCTCGTCATAACAGACAGGTAGTTGGAAGTATTGGAGAAATGTAACATCCTTGATTCATAAACATTTAATTGTAATATTACATTCTAGACTGTACATTCTGAAACATTATATGTGATGATCATTTCTATATGGTATGTTTTGATGAGTTTGGTTGAATATGGTGTCTGCCCAAATGATTCCTGCATGACAGTTGTAACAGCTACATTTTTCCCTTTAATGAAAATATGAATGAAAGGGACAAGCCACATTAAAGAGAAGACTATGCGTGCAAGGGTGGGAGACGTAAAGCAAAAACCTCGGGAAAGTACATCAGGCGTCGAAAACTCCTTAACTGCGTCGGACAGACCTAGTAGGAATCAAGGCACAGTGGTTGACGGGGATTCGGTGGTGAATGGACCGTAGCTGTGGAATGAGATCGGACAGACCCTGGAGAATCAGGGGATGTAGTGGCTGTCAAGGATTCCTTGGGGAATGGACCGCAGCTGCAGAAGTAAGACCCAAGAAACCAAACTATAAAAGAGCATATGCGAGGAGGCAGGACGTTGTTGAGTATGTAGGGAATGAATGAAATTTTGTTGTGTGAGCACTCTATGAAGTGTTAGGAAAGAGTTGAGAGAAATACTTATTGTGTGAGCACTCTAAGAAGTGTTAGGCAAGGGATTTATGCCTGGAAACTAAACTGAGGTTAGTTGTCTCCGCTCTTGGCACGCATAGTTGAGCTCGGGGATGATTGAGGACAGAGCATATATGTTCCTAATCTACGGCTGGGTGGAACGTGGATGTCCCCTTTTCATTGCAGCTGAACATAGAAAAAGGTTCCATTACTGGGTTTTGCTTATGTAAACTATAGAGCTCAAGGTATGTTGTATATGGATATATTAATCTGTCACAGTAATCTAGGGACTAAATACAAGTCTCATCAAATATTAATAACAATAAGGCATGAAAATGGTGTAATTGTGCTACAAAATGAGTAGTCGCTCTGTATATTCACACAAAGAATGAGTAATACAATACAAGATCATGCTGCAAGAATGAATGGCAAAGCAATTTGAATTCCCAAGGAGGTCATTTGAATTGAATGAGTGAGTCTAGCTTAAATGAATGTAAGCCACAGTCAACACTCAAGTTAACCACCAATCAAAACCCTAATTGACTCAACTGAGCCCTAACTGAAGTTGAAGTGCAATAAATGACTGAGTCTAACTGAAAGTAGCTCAGACACATGTCACTGCAAGCTAGCCAATAAGTGGTAGCAGATCAGTGACTCCAATGAACCCCGATGAGGTTAACTGAAGTGTAACTGGCCATCAGAAGTGGTTGGAGGCGCCCCTGTTGACTCCAGTTCATTAAATAATCAATAAATAATCAATTTAATGAAGGAAGGTGCCTTCACTGCTCTGTTTAACTGATTGTAACCATCAATTAGCAATATGGGGCATTAATGACACTTAGATCACCCCTAGAGTGCTCCAGTTAGCCTCCCTAAATGTAGGAGAAAGCTAAGTTATCCTCCTTGACTGAAGGTAGGCATGGGTGTGATCTTACTGATGTCATCTAGTGCTCCTCTGATGTCAATTAAGTCAATAAAACTTAGGATAGTGGTTTAACTAGGCCAAATTGACCAAAATGAGTTTGTATGGTGGTAAATGTCTCCAACACCCCCCCTTAAGCTAAACTCAGGAGGAGTTAGAAAACATAAAATGCATAAAGCTGCTAGGGCCCTGGAAACTAAGGCCATAGGTCACCCTATACAATACTAAAACTGAAACTATTGGAGTAGGGTCCCGCAGCTACAGAAGAAGCTTCTATTTTGACGGATAGACAGTTTTGGTGGAGATACAAGAGGCAGAGCTACGACACTGTAGCATGTTTCTAGCTACAGATCAGAGCCAGAAACCATGATGTAGAAGACAGAGAAGTCAAGGAAGATGACGGTACCTGAGCGGCTGAGAAGAGAGAGCTCACCCACTGCATTGAAGGCAGCGGCGGAAGACAGGAGGGTTTAGCTACCCTCATAAAGGAAAAGGAGCAACGAGGCTGAGGTATTGAAGACGAAGGACAGAAAAGGGAAGCAGCGCCAGTACCCATGGTCAGCGCTGGGAAGCATGGAAGACTGCAGGAAGCTGTGGTGAAGGGAAGCGGTGCATAGTACCCATGGTCAGCACCGGGAAGCATGGAAGACTGCAGAGAGCTGTGGTGTGACGGATAGCGGCTACCTCAAAGTATAGATACGTCGACTGTCACTAGTTAGGGTTTGAATTACTGTTGGGACAGTCCCACAGTGTTGTAATGGCAAGACCTTCGGGCCGCCTATAAAGGGATGTATTTTGTATTGTAAAAGGTTGGCATTTTGAGCATTTTAAGCCATCCAGCTAGCTAGTTAGCCATTGAGTCTGTTAGCTTGTAGCAACCTTGTATTGTAATAGAGTTGAGCTCTAGTTCTGTTATTAGCTATAGTATCTTACTGTAACCAGTAGCTGGCTCACAGAGCATGCATGTAACGATCCGCAAGTATTGACAGAGAGGGAAGAGTATATTGTAAGAGAGACAATATAGAGATAGAAAAGAGATCTAAGA
The DNA here is from genome assembly GCA_001517045.1 of Pseudotsuga menziesii. Lineage (NCBI taxonomy): Eukaryota > Viridiplantae > Streptophyta > Pinopsida > Pinales > Pinaceae > Pseudotsuga > Pseudotsuga menziesii. The sequence continues at coordinate 175,719 of LPNX011095256.1, read as the reverse complement.
GAGAAGATCTCAAGCTGCATATGCGGTGCAGCAGAACTGTGTTTACCTTCCCCTGAGCTATAATAGAAACACAGTTCTGTGGACGTAACTTCCATCCTGGAGGTGAACCACATTAAAATCGTGTGTTGTGCAATTGATTCATGTGTTGTATTTACTTGTTGCATCTGTTAGTTATTACATGAGTCTTATTTACAGTTGAATGTATGTATGCGTCGTTTCGTTCACAGCAATATGGAAAGATGAACATAGGTTGAAGTCTTTGGCATGTTGTATGTGGGTTCATTTATGCTTTGCTTGAAACAGTCACTAGTCGCAGTGTTAAACAGTCTGGTATGTTGAGTCCTGCAAGTTGACACGAACCACGCTAAGTGCACTGAGCCGCGGGAGTAGGATATCGCAGGGAGGCGATACCGCACCGGCAGAGGAGCTGCGGTACGCGATGCCGTAGGTTAAGGACTTAGTGTTGGAGAGGGAGTTACGTGTCACCTGGTGCGCGGCGAGGCGATAAGGCTAGGGTCATCGCGAGTCAGTGGAAGTTGCGCGACGCGAAAAGGGACCGTGCAACAGGAAGAGAGAGATATCGCGGTCAGAAGAGCTGCGCGACGAGGAGACCACGTGACGCGAGCAGAGGGGTCGCGCGACGCGCAGAGAAAGAGGCCTCGCGGCTAGCAGAGCTGTGAATTGCAAGTAGTATGCCACAGAACCTGGTCCAAGTCGCATGAGTCCTTGGCTAACCCATTAGAATCACTTCAGGTGAGACTTCAGGCCACTTCGCGGTCTGTCGCCGAAAGGGCCAATGAGCTAGGGGTGTTGTTGGTTAAACACAGTAAACCCGGGTCTGCCCATGATAGCCAACAAATGGTTCTATTGCCGGCTTTGAACAAACAGAGCACTGATGTTCTGGTGGCGCCCTACGAGAGACGAACTCAATGAGTGGGTTTGGTCTAACCAGAAAGAGTTTGCTGAACAAGAGAACAGGAGTCCTAAACTGAACACAGAGTCTTGGTTACAAAAACATATCATTACAGACATCCATGCGATATTTTTGGCGACCTTTGGGAACGAGCTTTACGACTGGTTATCAAAGTTAACTGATACAAGCATATTCAAAAAGAAAACAGACATTGTCTGGACACCGGAGCTTATTCAGACCGTGAAGAACCTAGATAACCCTATCACAAGGGTAGTAGACTTCTGGCTTGCGAGTGTGCTAGAAGGCTTCGTCACAGATTTTGTAGTTGACCAAACGAAAAGCTTCAGCGAGGCTGAGCGCTACTTCTTCAAAGGATATCATGGTAAGTACCTAAGATCTTTAAACTTGTCCATTAAGATGCTATTACATGAAAAAGGAACAATGGATCTAGTTTCAGATGAATAAGTAGAAATAGTAATGTCACAAGAGTTTGAAAGTGATTTTGATGACATTGGACGAACACGTAGTGGAAAGAAGTATAAAGTAGATTTCAGATCTCCAATATTTGAAGACAGTTCAGATAGTACTAGACAGCAGAGTCATAGTACCACAGAAGGAACAGAGGGGGGTATCCCTTACCACCCTTACACCCCACAGAAACAGACCGGGACTCAGAACAATCCCGTAGGAACTCCATCCAGTAGCTCACAGACAGTACCTACCACCGCTACATCACCTCCACCTACACCGCCGAGTGGTAGTAACACAGTAAATCAACATCCACCACGTAGAAATAGAATGGGGGATGATATGAAGCTACCTATATTTAAGGGAGCAGGGGAAAAATACCCAGAGCAGCATTGGTTTCTATGTGAATCCATGTGGACCATTAAAGCAATCAATGACGATAACCTTAAACTTGTACAGTTGGTCACCACACTAAGAGATCGAGCCTTAACATGGTATATAAAGTATACCACAGTACCCAGGACACTTGTCCAGGTCAAGACCACCATGATTAAAGAGTTTAAGAAACCTAAGTCTGAGTCACAGTGTATTACAGAACTCAAAGACATCAAGCAGTTACCTACAGAGTCGGTGTGGGACTTTGACCAGAAATTCAAAGCCCTTATCGACCAAGTCAGTTTCGAGTTCGCACCGGAGCAGCATAAGGAATGGTTTATTCCAGCACTGCTCCCTCACATTAGACTGCTGTTAATGCAGCAGAAACTCCAGACGCAGGATGACGCGTTGGAGATGGCGATGAAACTAGAGGCTTCACCTCTAGCTGAGAGCAGTACAGGCATGACAACTTTAGAAAACCAGTTGGCTAATCTCACATTACAGTTGCATGAACTTAAGAAAGGGAAAGAGGTTGCGCAAGACATATGGTGCATAAAATGTAAAGCACAAGGCCATAGTAAAGACAATTGTCCGGTCTTTGTAGAATATATAGCGACAGGGGCTCCAAACCCCTTACCACAGACCCACGGGCCGTGGTGTGAAATATGCAAAACATGAGGACATCTACCTCACCAGTGCCCTCTACTTCAGAAGTATACGCAGACACCTAAGAACTTGTACTGCGTCTTCTGCAAGTCTGTAGGCCATGATGAACATGATTGCAGAGCCTATGATCTCATGGTTGGAGCAAAGCAAGACTTGTACAGAGTCCAGCAGCAGGACCACAGCAGGATCCAGCTTATGGTGGCCGTGGAGGAGGCTTCGACAGGTGAGAAGGTTTTGGCCGTGGTCGCGGACCAGTTACTTGTTACAACTGTGGAGTTGTAGGACACTATGCTAGGGACTGTCAGAGCCCCACTACCACTTGTAACTACTGCAAATATTATGATCATACTATAGAGGAGTGTCCTACTTTGATAGCTAAGATCAGAGAACCTAAGCCAGCAGCACACCAGAACATCCAGCTTATTGCTGCTGAGCAGGAAGAGCCAGAACCAAGAGTCAATATTGTGACTCGCAGCGGTGTTTCTACCAGTGGGACATCGCAGGAGACGGAAAAGAACACAGGCCACGAGTGGGTGCGCAGAGCTCCTAATAAAGAAACACCACTCGACCTGCAGAAGAACAAACAGACATTTCAGGAAGCTAAGGCTTTCTTTGATGAACCTACGCAATCAGAATCACAGGTACCGCCGTCTAGGAGAGTACCGTAGCAAGCACCTTGTGGTGATAACCTTGAACAAACATCGCAGGCTACCACATCGGGAAGATACGATGAGGATGAGATGACAGGAAGTGTACATTCCTTCCTGCGGAGTTCTCTAAAACTTGTAAGAAATAAGCAAGCTATCACAGAACTTCAGCGCATTATAGATCAGTCTCAGCCATCCTCTTCCGTGAGCAGTACACAACGTTCTATTCATAATATTACGGGACATACAAGAACAGGAAGAGAGATGCGACTCACAGCGCAGGTTGGAGAATTTGAAATGGATGAGGTGATCCTAGATCTAGGATCGGACGTGAATGTTCTGACTAAGCAGACATGGGAACAGATGGGTAGCCCTAAGTTAATCAGATCACCTATCCATCTGAGATTAGATAATCAATAGTGTGTATCACCTCTGGGTCGGTTACCGCAGGTGCCAGTTGAGATTGACGAAGTTCGCAGCTTTGTGTACTTTGAAGTTATAGAAATCATTGGTGATAGTAGACCCTATCCAGCACTACTAGGCATTGATTGGGCGATCGGTAACATGGCTGTTATCGACCTAAAGAGAAGACAAATGACCTTTGAGGACGCGCAGATCCGGGTCATCGCACCGCTGGATCCTTTTCAGGGTCCTAGATATATTGAACCTATCCGAGCAGAGGAGGAGGCACGTAACATGGAGAGCCTCTATCAGATGACCACAAACCAGAGCGACTACATCAATCCAACCGCAGAAGGGAATATTAGTTGGCAATGCGACAGCTCATGTGCATCAGATTCAGATGTTGGTCTAGAGAACTGGCAGAACAGACTTCACGAAGTCTCAGCGCGGAGATGCGCGTACTTGACTAAGTCACTGCGATGGATTGGCGCAGAGATCAATGAGATTCCATCCTTTCATGGTCTAACAGATATCCAAGACTTTCTCGAGCAATTTGAACAACAGATCCCTCACGAGCAGAGGCCCGCAGCTATGGACCTTGCAGTACGAGCCACACCTGCAAGATGGTGGTATGCACATAAAGAGAACATCGCGTCATGGGATGATATTAAGAGACTCATGGCGATCAGATTTGTTGTTGACGGAGAGTATGTCCAGCAGAAATACACAAGAGAGAGTGACCCCAGATCACACATTCAGATATGTGAACAGAATTGGTTGGACATTCCCGAGGATGAATGGGTTCACCAATTCATTCATGCTTTGGATACAGTTCCAAGGAACTGGTATACATAGACTGAACTACGCAAGGGAACAACAACATGGCCACTTATGGTAGACAGCTTCCTACTCACCTTCGCTTTTGAATCTGAGTATCCAAGTGTTGATCAGGCCCTACAAGTAATAAAGAGTAAGATATTTGAGGATTGTACCATATCAGTGTCAGCTCAGCCCGAGTGGGCTATCCAGCTAAAAGAGGCGTTAGAGTGTTATAATTTTTCATCTGAACCAAAGGGGGAGGACGAGGATCCTCGCGACACCAACATCCCGAAGACGGAAGGCACTCGCGATGTTGAGGGACCACAGTTAGAAACTCCAGTAATTACAGAGCCCATCAAGATAAAAAAAAAAATCAATATTGGCACAGACACAGAGCCTAAGTTTGCCTCTATTGGAGACTATTGGAACGATGAAACAGTCGGACAGATTGCAGACTTGTTACATGACTATCAGGACCTATTTCCCACCAAGTTCACAGAGATGAAGGGAATAGTCGGAGACCTGGGAGTCATGAGGATACCATTGAAGGAGGATGTTAGACCAGTGAAACAACGTCCATATAGATTAAATTCGTGCTACAAAGAAAAAGTAAAGGATGAGATTGATAAGATGCTAGCAGCAGGCATCATTGAGCCGATAGAAGAAAGCGAATGGGTTAGCCCCATGGTCGTACAAGAAAAGAAAACCAAAGGAGACATTAGGATCTGTGTCGATCTGCGCAAGCTCAACGATGCATCGCTCCATGATCCATTTCCGACACCGTTCACTGATGAGGTATTAGACAACGTGGGAGGACAGGAGGTCTACTCCTTCACTGATGGATTTTCAGGCTATCATCAGATAAGAATACACCCAGAAGATCGATCCAAGACCACCTTTGTAACAGAATGGGGCTCGTTCCAGTATATGGTAATGCCCTTTGGTCTTAATAATGCACCAGCTATATTTTCTAGAGTAGTAGTTGTTGTATTTAAGGAATACATCCATAAGTTTCTAGAAGTATATTTTGATGATTGGACTGTATTTGGACTAATTGACAAGCACATAGGAGATCTAAGACTGATGTTAGAGAAATGTAGGCAGTACCAGATTTCTCTAAACTTGAAGAAATGTATATTTTGTGCACCATTTGGTATTTTGTTGGGTCACATTGTTTGCAGACAAGGCTTGATGGTAGATCCTACAAAGATTGCCATCATTGTAAATCTTCCAGCACCCAACTCAGTCAAGCAATTGAGGACAGTACTTGGTCATACTGGGTATTACAGAAAGTTCATCAAGGGCTACGCAAAGATTACAGCACCAATGGAGAAATTGCTAAAGAAATATGTAAAATTCCTATGGAATGAGGAATGTCAGCAGAGTCTAGACACACTTAAAGAAAAGATGGTTACAGCACCCATCCTAGTATTTCCATACTGGACTAAGCCATTTCATGTACATGTGGATGCATCTGGCATCGCACTAGGGGTTGTCTTAACGCAACCAGGAGAAGGGGATATTGATCATCCTATCGCATACTCCAGTAGAAAGCTATCAACAGCAGAAAAGAACTACACCACGACAGAAAGAGAAGGCTTAGCTATGGTGTATGCGCTGCAGAAGTTTAGGCACTACCTATTGGGTGCCTCGTTCAAGATGTTTACTGACCATTCCGCATTGAAGTATCTGGTCAATAAGCCAGTGTTAGGGGGGAGAATTTGTAGATGGTTACTCCTCTTTCAGGAGTATGATTTTGAAATCATTGTTAAACCAGGAAGATTGAATGCCGGACCCGATCATCTGTTGCAGATAGACTCAGGAGAAGAGCCAAGTAACCTAGAGGACAATTTGCCAGATGCGCAGTTGTTTTCTATCCATATCGTAGACGACTACTATGCTGATATTATTTACTTTCTCACTACAGGATTAGCGCCTGATGAGTTCACTAAGCAGCAAAAGAAGCAGTTGGTTGTTAAAACAGCAGATTTCACCCTGATCGCAGGACACCTATACAAGTTAGGACCGGATGAAGTGTTGTGCAGATGTGTGATGCCGCATGAAAAAGACGCTATTATCAGAGAGGCACATTCAGGAACCGCAGGAGGTCATTTCGCAGGAAAGCCGACTGCGCAGAAAATCCTAGAGGCAGGATTATGGTGGCCTACGTTGCATAAGGACACCAAGGACTTTTGCAGATGCTATGATATCTGCCAGAGGGTAGGAAAACCCTCGCGACGCGATGAAATGCCACTGCGACCACAGGTTATGCTGCGCGCATTTGACAAGTGGGCTATAGACTTTGTGGGTCCTATCAACCCACCAGGAAAGCGCACTGGCGCGAGATATATTATCACGGCAACATAGTACCTCACCAGATGGGCAGAGGCCAAAGCAGTAAGAAATTGTGATGCTGCTACAGCCGCACAGTTCCTTTTTGAGAACATCATCAGTAGATTTGGCTGCCTCGTAATTTTGATGAGTGATTAAGGCACACATTTCTTGAACTGCACCATTGAGGCCTTGACAGAAGAATTCCAGATTCAGCACCATAAGAGCACTCCCTACCACCCACAGGCTAACGGTACGGTGGAGGCATTTAATAAGATTTTAGAAAATGCTCTTACTAAGATCTGCAATAGCCAAAGGAATGATTGGGACCTCAGAATTAACGCTGTATTATGGGCGTATAGGACCACATGCAAGAAACTTACAGGACATACACCTTTCAGCTTGGTGTATGGACAAGAGGTTGTTATGCCTATGGAGTATATCCTTCCCAGTCTAAGAATCGCTCAGATTACTGGGATGACTGATACAGACACAGTGGAGGAAAGGCTAGCACAGCTGCTCACCTTGGAGGAAGACAGATTCATCGTCGGATTCCATTAAAAAGTGCAGAAGGCACGAGAAAAAACTTGGCATGACAGACACATTAAGAGTAAGACTTTCCAGATCAGAGACCTATTACTCCTCTATGACAGTAAATTCATTAAGTTTCCAGGGAATTTCAAGACGCATTGGCTGGGGCCATATCAGATACAGCAAGTTACAGAGGGAGGTTCCGTTCAGCTTAGCCAGCTGAATGGGGAGCTTCTTCCCACATTGATTAATGGCAGTAGGCTTAAGCTCTATAGCGATAGCCACCCCAACTCTTAGCCCTAGCTTAGCTAGTTTATGGTGGTGCAGATGTCCAGTGTAGTTGAAAGGAGGCATCACACCGGGAACTAGTCTACACCGGCAGGTATTATAAGTATGAGGAATCGCATAAGGTCGGTTCATTTTGTGCAAGATAAATAAATAAATAAAAACGCTTATTTGTTTGCGCAGGTGATGCGGTGTTGCAGCGCAGCAATGCGATGTCTCCCTGTGCCACGTACCCAGGTTTGCAACCGACAGAGGGCCAGTCAAGTCATCTTCTGACAGGAAGTTAATGAAGAGATGAATGGTATACCTTACCATAGATTTGGCAGGAGCATAATTAAGTTTCCAGATTTGGAAAATCTTCGACGAGACCGGCGCCTGTACACACACGCTTCGAGGGAAACGTGATCGGATTTCAGCATTTATTGAGGATCGGATGACGGGTGTGGTCTCGTCCAGGTAATCATTACGACCGACGGGTTCAGTATAGATGACCGTTGCATCCAGGATTGTTGCCTTCGGCATAAAAGAAGAAATTGTTCATTCGAGAGGGTTACACTTGCAAAAACCCGAGAGCTATAGAGTAAGCTATTAAGAGTTTCTTGTGCAGAGTTCACCCTATTCCAGAGTGTTGTGATTCCTAGAGTTCGAAGCCATTGCACGCCCAGGATATTCCACCAAGTGGGTTCTGCCAGAGAAGGAACCTTTAGAAGAAATGCCGAGACATTTTGACCCTGGTGGCCGTATGTCCGCTATGACGATGCCGCCCAGGGTTGTGAAATTAGGAACATCATAGGTAAGACAATTTCCAAGGCTGAGGAATCAAGCGCAGGATGTAGAAGACGTCATCAAAATATCTGCTAACGAGAAGAAGAAAGATGAGCCGATCACTGAAGATAAGAAAGCAGAGAAAAAGAATGACGAGAAGAAATATCCCGCGAGGAAGAAAGTAAAAATGAAGAAAAGACGGCAACGGGAGAAGGCCACCGACCTATCTGATCAGCTAAGAGAAGAACAAGAGATTGCTGAGGCAAATAAGCAAGAATCTGGTGATCACAGGCAGCATGAATACCTGGAGCGACTTGCTAAGAAGGAAAATGGAAGAGGACAACAAACCCAACAAATGGTAGAATTCCAGCATGCAGACAAAGGCTTGCTCTCGGAACGGAATTCATGGTTTGTATCTCTTTCATATAGGAGGCTACAGGACGAGCGGCATGTTTTGAGAATCCTAGAAGATACAGATTTATATCTTCCTTATAGCACGAGCTCTAACCCATATAGAGAGGATTTCTCCTAATACCAGGGATTTGAATCCTTATGGTGGGCATAGCGACAGCAGGTCTTGCAGTGGCAAGACTGCGAGCATAACAATAAGGAAAGGTAAGAGAGACCTACGAACTAAGTTAACAGAAGACGCCAGTATTAGTCAAGCTTTGCTTGACTCGGCACGAGAGCGTGTCGAAGTGATGTAGAAGGAAGTAGTAGGACTTCGAGACAGGTTGCAATGGACTTCGCAGGAAGCCAAGGAGAAGCTACAGCAGGAGAAGCCCGCTGGTAGTGGCTCGGGGACGAGCCACAAGTAAGTGTTAGGGAACTGTTGGAGTAGGGTCCCGCAGCTACAGAAGAAGCCGTTATTTTGACGGATAGACAATTTTGGCGGAGATATAAGAGGCAGAGCTCCGACACTGTAGCAGGTTTCTAGCTACAGATCAGAGCCAGAAACCATGACGTAGAAGACAGAGAAGTCAAGGAAGACGACGGTACCTGAGCGGCTGAGAAGAGAGAGCTCACCCACTGCATTGAAGGCATCAGCGGAAGACAGGAGGGTTCAGCTACCCTCATAAAGGAAAAGGAGTAACGAGGGCGAGGTATTGAAGTCGAAGGATAGAAAAGGGAAGCAGCGCCAGTACCCATGGTCAGTGCTGGGAAGCATGGAAAACTGCAGGAAGCTGTGGTGAAGGGAAGCGGTGCATAGTACCCATGGTCAGCGTCAGGAAGCATGCAAGACTGCAGAGAGCTGTGGTGTGATGGATAGCGACTACCTCAAAGTACAGATACGCCGACTTTCACTAGTTAGGGTTCGGGTTACTGTTGGGACAGGCCCATAGTGTTGTAATGGTGAGACCTTCGGGCCGCCTATAAAGGGATGTATTTTGTATTGTAAAAGGTTGGCATTTTGAGCATTTTAAGCCATCCAGCTAGCTAGTTAGCCATTGAGTCTGTTAGCTCGCAGCAACCTTGTATTGTAATAGAGTTGAGCTCTGGTTCTATTATTAGCTATAGTATCTTACTGTAACCAGTAGCTGGATCACAGAGCATGCATGTAACGATCCACAGGGATCAACAGAGAGGGAAGAGTATATTGTAAGAGAGACAATATAGCTATAGAAAAGAGATCTAAGAGAGAAGATCTCAAGCTGCATATGCGGTGCAGCAGAACTGTGTTTACCTTCCCCTGAGCTATAATAGAAACACAGTTCTGTGGACATAACTTCCATCCTGGAGGTGAACCACATTAAAATCGTGTGTTGTGCAATTGATTCATGTGTTGTATTTACTTGTTGCATCTGTTAGTTATTACATGAGTCTTATTTACAGTTGAATGTATGTATGCGTCGTTTCGTTCACAGCAATATAGAAAGATGAACATAGGTTGAAGTCTTTGGCATGTTGTATGCGGGTTCATTTATGCTTTGCTTGAAACAGTCACTAGTCGTAGTGTTAAACAGTCTGGTATGTTGAGTCCTGCAAGTCGACACGAACCACGCTAAGTGCGCTGAGCCGCGGGAGTAGGATATCGCAGGGAGGCGATACCGCACTGGCAGAGGAGCTGCGGTGCATGATGCCGTAGGTTAAGGACTTAGTGTTGGAGAGGGAGTTACGTGTCGCCTGGTGTGTGGTGAGGCGATAAGGCTGGGGTCATCACGAGTCAGTGGAAGTTGCGCGACACGAAAAGGGACCGCGCAACAGGAAGAGAGAGATCTCGCGGTCAGAAGAGCTGCACGACGAGGAGATCGCGCGACGCGAGCAAAGGGGTCGCACGACGCGTAGAGAAAGAGGCCTCGTGGCTAGTAGAGCTGCGAGTCGCAAGTAGGACACCATAGAACCTGGTCCAAGACGCTTGAGTCCTTGGCCAACCCATTAGAATCACTTTGGGTGAGACTTCAGGTTGCTTCGCGGTCTGTCACCGAAAGGGCCAGTGAGCTAGGGGTGTTGTTGGTTAAACACAGTAAACCTGGGTCTACCCATGATAGCCAGCAGAAACAATGCTCAAAAACAAACTAAGTGAGGAAAAGAGGGAAAATCCAGTGGAAAAAACCCCCCCTCGAGCTAAACACTGAAAGTAGTCGTATCACCCTGATGGACTCACCCCCAACAGTGAACGGAGGTAAGTGAACTTCTTTTCTGAAAATCTCTTGGTGAAGATTTCTGCAATCTGCTCATCAGTCGGGCAGTATTGCAGAATGATGGTCCTGTCATGCACTAGCTCCCTGATATAGTGCATGTGGATCTCTACATGCTTAGGCCCTTTCCTGGTAACTGGATCTGTAGATATCTTAATAGCACTTTGATTTTCACAAAAGAGGATAGTGGACAAAGTACTACCAAGATCAAACTCTGAAAGAATGCCTTGCAACCAAACTGCTTGGATGCAAGCATTCACCGCTCCTCGATACTCGGCCTCTGCTGAAGATAATGCTATGGAAGCCTGCTTTTTGCTAGACCAAAAAATGGGGCCACCACCAAACATGAATACATATCCGAAAGTAGACTTCTGATCAATAGAATCACCCGCCCAATTGGAATCTGTGTATCCAACCAGCTCTAGCTCGGAGTCTACAGCATAGTGAATGCCATAGGTCCTGGTTCCCTAAATATACTGAAGGATCCTCTTAGCTGCCTTCAAATGAAGATCATGAGGCTTTTGCATGTATCTTGATACAGCATTCATGGTGTAATAGATATCAGGCCAAGAATGTGTCAAGTACAACAAGCTACCAATCAGTTGTCGATAGATAGTACAGTCCATGGGAGGTGTGCTTTTTCCTTCTTCAAGGATGATCCCTGAAAGGAAAGGGAATGGTGCAGGCATACATTCAGCCATGTTAAACTTGACTAACAGGTTTGATATTTATTTATACTGAGTGACCATTATCCCATCAAAAAATTTCTCAATTTCGAGCCCCAAAAATTGTTTTAAGAGCCCCAAATCGCTCATTTCAAATGCATTGTCGAGAGCAGTTTTGATGGTTGAAATGGAAGCAACTGTGCTACCTATGATCAATAATTCATCAACATATAAAAAAATAATAATCAAATGACCATCAAACTTCTGTGTATATACACATTTGGATATGATCTACACCTTTGGAAGTTTTGCGAGAGAAGGAAGGCATCCATCTTGGAATACCACTCTCTTGGGGCTTGTTTTAACCCGTATAGTGACTTATTTAGCTTGCAAACCAAAGATGGATCAAAGATGTAGCCTTCAGGCTGCTTCATGTATATCTCCTCATGAATATCTCCATGTATAAAGGCTGAATTAACATCCATATGATGCACTTCCCAGTGCTTAGATGCTGAAATTGCCAAAACTAGGCGGATGGAGTCCATTTTTGCAACCATTGCAAAGGTCTCATGGTAGTCCACACCTTGGACCTAAGAGAAACCTTTTGCCACCAGAATTGCCTTATATTTGCAGGTGCTTCCATTAGCAGCAACCTTGTTCTGAAACACCCACTTGCATTGAACCAATTTCCTTCTCAAAGGAAGAGAAACTAGCTCCCAAGTAGTGTTTTAATGAAGAGAATTCATCTCTTCATCCATGGCAACTTGCCATCTCGGATCCTTCCGAGAATGGTAGTAGGATTTTGGGTCTGAACTAATCATCAAATAACAAGTTTTAGACAGAAAATTATCAGGACAAGAGATCAAAATACCTTCTCTTTGGAAATCAGACCGGGTTCTCCTTAGATCATTCGGATTTCCAATGTTATCTCCTGCGGAGGAGAGTGTCTATCGGGCCCATGTGGGAAGATGATTTTGTACTTCAAGTTCTGATTCAGGATCTGATGTTTTCTGCACACTAATATCATAAATCAAAGGATCCAAATTAGGGTCATCACCCCCAATTTCATCATCCAAATATTCGGTAGAATAGGAAGGAAATTCAGCAGTTTTCTCCTTCACTAGTTCCACCTCCTGAAGAGACTCATCGAACTTGACACTCTTTTCGATGATGATATATTTTGTTTTGATATCCAACAGCTTGAAACCTTTTGATTCATCAGGATACCCAATAAACAGACATTCTATGCTTTGCGGTTGCAAAACCCTCCTTTTATCAAGTGGAATTCGAGCCCATGCAGTGGACCCAAACACCCGCAGGTTCAACACATCCAACTTGTGTCCGAAGTATGCTTCGAAAGGGGTCTTCCCTTTCACGGATGAGCGTGACACTCTATTATGAATGTATGCTACAGCATGCATGGCTTCAGCCCACAAATTTGTAGCCAACTTCTTTGATTCCAACATACAGGTGGTCATCTCCTTGAGAGACCGATTCTTCCTTTCCGCTACACCGTTCTGTTGAGGAGTGTAGGGAATTGAATGTTGGGATTGAATACCACTTTGGGAGAATATGTGTAGCAACTCATTACTGACATACTCCCCGCCATTATTGGATCTCAAGATCTTGATCTTAAGCCCAGAGGCATTATCGATCAAGGCCTTCAGTTCAGTGAATTTTTCACATACTTCAGACTTCTTTTTGAGAAATAAGACCCATGTGTACCTTGAAAAATCATCAGTAAAAGTCAGAAGATACCTTGATCCATTCATGGATGTGACAGGCATCAGACCACTGATATTAGAGTGTATCAGCCCCAATATGCATGTAGCTCGGTTTGCCTTCCCCTGATTGTACTTGTGCTCAGGGTGTTTTCCAACCACACAGCCCTTGCAAATTCCAGTGGTTGCCTTGATGACTGGGAGGCCTTCAACCATGGAGTTTTTCTGTAATTGCTGCAAATATTTGAAATTTATATGGCCAAACATTTCAAACCATAGCCTACTAACTTCATTTCGATGAGTTAGCAGTGCGGTGAGCTTTGCATTCACCACAAAGTGGGAGAACTCATAGGATTTTGCATGATGGTTTGCAAAGCCTTTAGCAATGAGTTTCTCGGATGCAAGTTTCATTATATCAACATCATTCAGGCTGAAAGATACTCTCTTATGCACTCCTGTATGTGTCATCTGATAGACACTAAGGAGATTTTGATGCTAAAGACAGAATATACAAAACATTTGAAAAATAGCCATTCTCAAGATCAACCGTACCTTGTCCTTCTGAAATGATGGTGGAGTCATATCCTATGTGGATGGGGATGGATTTTCAGGTCTCCAAGGATGAAAAAGAGTCTCTTTCATCCATCATGTGGTTTGAATCTCTAGAATCAATCAAGAGTGCTTTGGACTTCAAAGTGCTTGCCATGATGGCATGACCTTTTTCATGTTGTGGTTCCCGATCTTGCTGATCTCTCCTTCGAAAGCTTTCCAAAATATTGATGTGATTTCTCTCAAGGAGAGAGGTAGCTTCATCAAGCTTCTTCTTCATGTAGGCATGTTTAGGGTGGAATCCCTTCCTGCAGTATGAACACTTGACTTTTTCCTTTTCATGATGCCCTTTTCCTTTGTTCTTCTTTGAGCCAGAAGACTCATCATGCTGTTGGTTTTCAACTTTGGGCTTAGGAGCTTCGAATTTAGTTTTTGGGTTCTTCTACTGCTTTCCTTTACCCTTCAGATCTTTGGGCCCTGAGAAATGGAGGGATTGATCACAGGGGGGTCTAATGATACCCATCTGGACAAGCTTATCATGTTCACTTGTTAGAGCCTCAATGAAGGCATTGAGTGTAGGCATCTTCCATCCAGGAGTTGTGAGATTCCCCGCACGGAATGTAGAGACAAAAATTGAATAATTAGCTCCAAGTTTGGAGAGTATGGCGAGGATGAGCTGATCATCCTCCTTCTCCACTTTGCATTGCTTCAACAGTAAGACAATGTGCTTGAATTTTGTGAAAAATTCATTCAAGGTCTCGAAATTGGAAGGCTGGAGAGATATCAATTCATTTTCGAGCTCGTAAACTCTCAAATCATCCTGCTTTCCATACAGGGTTTCCAATTTGTCCCAAATTTCTTTCGGAGTCTTCAATCCGGAAATATGGAAAAGAAGATCCCAGGAAACAGAGAGGCACAAGAATCGGAATGTTTCATCCTTCTTGTTCAAGAATATAGATTTGTCTATTACAGAACGAGGCTCTTCTTCAGTGTCCATGGTGACCCTAGAGAGTCCTCTGGAACGTCGCTGGATCTCCATGTCTCCTTTCCATGAATGGAAATTGAACGGAATAAAAAGACCTACTAAAGAAGCCATCAGAATCTGCTGGAGCGAATGCTTTCACCTGTCAAAAACCTGAAAATCAAAACAAAAAGGGAAATGTAAGGTCGAACAACCTGCACATTTTAGGCTTTCATCACACCCAGCATAGTCAATCAAGCAAGCTTTATCAATAAGTTCTTTACTTGGGGTATTAAGTGGTAAGCCTTGGCTTCTGGTGTAGTGCTGGATTTTTGAGCTGTTGGTCAATTTTCATGCAAGATCTGTCAAAAACCTTGTTTTTGAGAGATCTGAGCTTTGTCCCGCCGTGAGATTTGATACCATATTAATCTGTCATAGTAATATAGGGACTAAACACAAGTCTCATCAAAGATTAATAATAATAAGGCATGAAAATGGTGTAATTGTGCTACAAAATGAGTATCCGCTCCGTATATTCACACAAAGAATGAGTAATACAATACAAGATCATGCTACAAGCATGAATGACAAATCAATTCAAATTCCCAAGGAGGTCATTTGAATTGAATGAGTGAGTCTAGCTTAACTGAATGTAAGCCACAATCAACACTCAAGTTAACCACTAATCAAAACCCTAATTGACTCAACTGAAACCTAACTGAATTCAGAGTGTAATAAATGACTGAGTCTAACTAAAAGTAACTCAGACACATGTCATTTCAAGCTAACCAACCAGTGGTAGCGCATCAATGACTCCAATGAACCCCGATGAGGTTAACTGAAGTGTAACTAGCCATCAGAAGTGGTTGGAGGCGCCCCTGTTGACTCCAGTTCATTAAATAATCAATTTAATGAAGGAATGTGCCTTCACTGCTCTATTTAACTGATTGTAACCATCAATTAGCAATATGGGGCATTAATGACACTCAGATCACCCTCGGAGTGCTCCAGTTAGCCTCCCCGAATGTAGGAGAAGACTAAGTTATCCTCCTTGACTGAAGGTAGGCATGGGTGTGATCTTGCTGATGTCAATTAAGTCAATAAAACTTAGGATAGTGGTTTAACTAGGCCAAATTGACCAAAATGAGTGTGTATGGTGGTAAATGTCTCCAACAGGGTAAACCTGTGTTTCATTATCAATAAAATGACAAATAACAACTTTAGATTTATTGATGGGAATGATGATTATGAATGTGTGCACTCACACACTGTTTTGCATGATTGTACCTTACATTTGGTAAGATAATAACTCATATGGGGTACTGTTGTTTATACAGAGTTACATGTATGTTGTGTGAGTCCATGTGATTGATGAACTAAGGGCATGTCTGTGTGTGTATGAATGTATGTTTCAATGTTGTAGAGATGATAAAGGAAGCCTTAGATTTGTTGATGAAAGCG
The DNA here is from genome assembly GCA_001517045.1 of Pseudotsuga menziesii. Lineage (NCBI taxonomy): Eukaryota > Viridiplantae > Streptophyta > Pinopsida > Pinales > Pinaceae > Pseudotsuga > Pseudotsuga menziesii. Next base: position 159,521 of record LPNX011095256.1, on the reverse strand, counting down.
TTGCTCATGGCCTGATTTATGCTCATATGGCTCGGATTGCGTTTGTTATGTAATGCACATATTCTGTTTGATGAACCGTACTTTGTATGATGATACAAACCCCTTAAGGAAACACACAGTGGAATAGTGTAAAGGGTTAAGTAGAGTTTGTTGTTGATTAATGTCCCTGCATTTTACATCTGCACATGTTTGGTTCCAATCCATTTTGTTTAAGTTCATGGAGACAAGAATCCTGGTTACAGAGTCAAAATGCATCTAAATTATGTGTTTCCACACCCCGGGATCTATCTACGGAAGGAGGGAGGTGGAAAAGAGAAAAGAACAAGGCAGAATGTTGGATTTCCGCACCGCAAAATCCGCCTGCGGAAGGCAGGAGGTGGGAGGAAAAAAATGGGAAAAATGTTAAGGAAAAAAGTTGTTTTTCGATTTCTGAGGTCTGCAGCGGAAGACGAAAAGTTGGAAGTTGGAGGAGGAAAGTCGAAAGACAAAGTTATCGTTTTGTGGGTTTTCTGATTTCCGAGGTCTGCAGTGGAAGGAGAAAAGGCGAAAGGCGGAAGGCGAAAAGTCGAAAGATAAAATGATCATGGCTTGGAGTTTTCGAATTCCAAGGTCTGCAATGGAAGGAGGAAATGTGGAAGTCGGAAGGAGAAAATATGGATAAATGATTCCATCGCATGTTGAGTTTCTGATTCCTGCAGTCTGCAGCAGAAGGCGGAAGGCGAAAAGATTAAATCCTAGAAATATTTTCATTGCGGAAAGGACTGTTGCAGGAACAATTAAGCATAGGAATGAATGATTAAAGGAAATATTCATGGCCATTCCTTATACAAAGGAAATTTTTGTTTTAAGCATGTTAGCTATTTATTTGGATTTGTTACATATGGTATCAAAGCTATAGGTTTCAACCCTTTCTCCTTTTGGGAACATCTAGTTCCATTGAATTATGTAAAGCTTTGTTCTAATCATAACAATTGGGTTGGAATATTTTGTGTGCAAACAGATTTGTTCTGTAACAGGGTACACCAATGCCCTCACAAAGTGAGAACGTGGATCGATCTGAAAAATGTGCACCAGCACCACGCACATCGCAACTAGAGCAAGAACAATCTGAAGCCAGTCAAGTACTGGAAACAATGAAGAACTTGATCATCGAAATACAGAGCTTTAAGGCGGATAATGAGCAGCTGAAGAAGGCTTGGGAGAAGCAGCAAGAGATAAATGAAATATTACTGCAGAGTTTAAAAGAGAAAAACAATGGGGAAAAACCCCAAACAAAGATTGGAAGAGATCTAGAAATTCCAAAAAGTGCCGAAAGAAAAGATAGTTCCTCCTATGGAACTCAAAATTCTGAGAATTGAGTTAAGTCGGTCGTAAAAAGGAAGATCGATCATCTGGAGGGAGAGTTTAAAAAGATCAATCCAACTAGATTCAGTGGGGAATACAAGACCGGAGAAGAAGCAAAGGCTTGGTTTCTAGACATTAAGAAGTATTTTCAAATCTACAATTACTCTAGCAACATGAAGGTAAAAATGGAAATCTACAATCTGAAGGGAAGGGCCAGCATTTGGGGGCAAGACCTGAAGATTTCCCAGGGAATAAAAGAGACGAACCTAGAATGGTTAGAGTTCAAGACGCAATATTTGTTAGAAAGATACTATGAAAGAAATACCAATGATTTATATGAGTTAAAACTCGGCCAAATGAGTATAAAGGACCTCATTAACAAATTACTTGATCTCTTACAGTTTGTGCCATATATTAAATAAGAAAAAGTGAAAATATAGAGGTTCTTGAGTTGTTTTCCGCAGTCTTATAAGGACAGAATTGAGTTTGACAATCCCCAAACCTTGGATGAAGACTTAAGAAAGGAAAGGTTGTGTTTTGAATAGTATAAATAGAAGAATGACCTCTCCAAGGCCCGGAAGGGTAAAGAACAGGAAAGGTTTAATCAATGAAAGAAGGGCTTCCAACCCCCACCCTTCAGAAACATGCCAAGGAATCCGCAAGGAAATTCCTACAACAAAAATGAACAGCTTCCACAGAAGAACGATAAATATGTGAACCTTGGACCTAAGGGGAGTGTTGGAGCCCCTAGAGAACCCCTGATTTGTTGGGAATTTGGAGAGCCCCACTTGTGAAGGAACTTCCTATGCCTCAACCAATCAAATAAGGTTGTTCATAGTCTACAAGAAGCTTCCACTATTGGGGAAGTTGGGAAAAGTCACCACCAGATCAATGCATCCCTGGAAAATCAGCAAGTAGACTACCAATCTACAATTGTAGAGATTGAAGGTACTATCTGTAACCGAAGTCTTTCTATACTAATTGATCCAGGGGCTACTTTGATTTACATCGCTCCCAAAGTTATGGAGGACTGTCGGCTTGCCAAGGTAAGGAACGCAAAACCCTGGTCAATCCAATTGGCCACTGGAACAAGGAGAAAGGTAACTGAGTTTATTAATGATTATGAAGTTAAAATAATGGATCATGTGATTAGGATTAATCTGAATGTTTTTCCTTTAGGTTCATACGATATAATTATTAGCATGGACTGGTTAGCAATGCATAAAGTAATATTGAATTGTTTTGATAAAACCTTCACTTATGTGGTTGAGGATCAAATTGTCAAGAAGATAAGAGGTGACATTAAATTTGTTTCCTTAAGACAAATCTCAGCCATGCAATTAAAAAGGTGTATGAGAAAGGGGTGTAAACTATATGCAGTGCGAGTCGATGACCTGCTCCTTAATGAAGGTCACACACAGGTAAAAGACCACCTTGTTTTAAGCAAGTTCATGGATGTGTTTCCAGAAGAGATACTAGGACTGCCTCCTCAACGAGAAATAGATTTCTCCATTGATATTGTGCCTGGGTCTACACCGGTATCTAAGATACGCTACCGTATGAGCATCCTTGAGTTAGCTGAATTGAAAATTCAGTTACAGGAGTTGCTAGACAAGGATTACATCATACCCAATGTGTCTCCTTAGGGGGAACCAGTTTTATTTGTTAAGGAAAGGGATGGGACTCTAAGATTGTGCATAGATTATAAACAACTCAATAAAGTAACAATCAAGAACAAGTATCCCCTGCCCCAAATTAATGATCTATTTGATCAAGTAAGGGGAGCGAAAATATTCTCCAAGTTATATTTGTGGTATGGTTATCACCAGATCAGGATTAAAGAAGAAGATGTAAGTAAAACGACCTTCAGGACCCGATATGGGCACTATGATTTTGTAGTAATTCCTTTTTTCTTAACCAATGCCCCTGCTACTTTCATGTGCCTAAAGAATAGCATTTTCCATAAGTACCTAGATCAATTTGTGTTAATATTTATTGATGACTCCTAATCTACTCCAAGATGGAGGAAGAACACCAACAACACTTGGAAATTGTACTACAAACCTTAAGGGAGCATCAGTTGTATGCCCAGTTTGAGAAATGTGAATTCTTTAAGAAGGAAATTTAATACCTAGGTCATGTCATCTTAGAGGATGGGATCGCAGTAGATCCACAAAATATTAAGGCTATCTCAAAATGCCCTGTGCCTAAGGATATTGCTGACATTCGATCATTCATGGGACTCACCAGTTACTGCCGGACATTCATTCAGGGATTCTCTAAGATAGCCTATCCCATTACTTCCTTGTAGAAGAAAAGAGTAAAATTTGTGTGGTCCTTGAAATGTCATGAAAGCTTTGAAAACCTAAAAAGACTGTTAACCATGGCCCCAATCTTGAAGGTGGTTGATCCCTATAAATACTACACAGTCTGTACAGACGCTAGTAAGGAAGGGTTGGGGGGAGTCTTATCTCAAGAAGAATGTGTGGTATGTTTTGAATCTCGCAAATTGAAGGAGCATGAACGAAATGATGTGTTGCATGATATTGAATTGGTAGCAGTGGTGCATGCCTTAAAGATGTGGCGTCACTACCTGTTAGGAAAAAGGATCCTTTTATTGAAAAAGGAATATGCTTACTCAGTCGGGGCTAAATGCCAGACAAGATAGATGGATGGCCTTCTTAAGTGAAATCAACCTTGAAGTGAAACATATCAAGGGTAAGGAGAATAGGGTGGCTGATGCACTCATTCAATGAACTCACGAAGTATATGAGATCACTATGAGCCAACCATAAAGTGATACGTTGAGCAAAATAAAGACAGACATCATCCATGATGCTGAATATGAAAATTTACTGAATAAATTGCTGAAGGACGAAGTAAAATTGAATGGGACAGAATTCAAAGTAGACCAGAAAGGGTTAATCTGGTTTAAAAAAGAATATACATGCATGATGTTGTAGACCTAAAATTGTTTGTTCTAAATTAAATGCACAGACCTCCTTATGTTGGGCACCTTGTTTACCAAAATATGATAACAACACTCAGAAAGCAATTCTTTTGGCCCAATTTAAAGGCATATTTAATTGATTATCTATCGAAATGTTTGGAATGTCAGCAGGTGAAGGCTAAACATCAACATCCAACAGGTTTGTTACAACCTTTGTCGATTCCTGAATAGAAATGGGAGGTAATATATTTGGATTTCATCACAGGTTTTCCTTTAACTCTTAAACAACATGATTCAATTATGGTTTTGGTAGACAAGTTAAGCAAGTCTGCACATTTTATTCTTGTGAAGTCCACTTACAAGGCTATCAATGTTGTAGAAATATTCCTTAAATAAATATTTCGAGTGCATGGAGTACCAAAGATGGTAATTTCCTGTCGGGATGTCAAGTTTACATCAAACTTTGGAAATCATTGTTTGCAGGGTTGGAAACCAAGATAAATTTAAACACTAGCTCTCATCCTGAAACAGATGGACAAACAGAAAGAAAAAACCAAGTCATGGACGACATGCTAAGGATGTATGTCATGGAGAGGCCCACTAGGTGGGAAGAGTTATTGCATCTGGTATAGTTTGCATACAATAATGGTTATCAAGCCTCAGCCAAGATGAGCCCATTTGAGATCCTACATGGAAGAAAGTGTACTACCCCTGTGGATCATGTGATGGTAGGACCTGAGATGTTGCAAGACATGGAACAAGTTGTTCGGGAAGTACAAAAGAACTTGAAGGTGGCGCAGGATCGTCGGAAGAGTTATGATGACTTGAAGAGATAGCATAAGGAGTTTTATGTCGAAGATCATGTTTACCTGCGAGTCAAGCCCAAAAAGAGTTTCCTGAGATTAGGAATTTGTACCAAATTCGCACCACGGTTCTGCGGACCCTTTCAGATCTTGGAAAGAATTGGACCCATGGCATATAAACTTGCTCTCCTAGCACGCTTGAGAATTCATAATTTTTTTCATATTTCATTATTGAAGAAATATATACATGATTCCACTCACATCATTGACTGGAATGTGCTACAGGTGGAACCAAAAGGCGAATTTCAAATGGAACCTCTGTGTATTCTGGACAAGAAAGAAACCGTACTTCGAAACCGATTTGTCACTCGAGTTAAGGTGCAATGGAAGAACTTTATCTCAGATGCCTGACGACTTGGGAGCTAGAGGAAGATATGCAAAATAAGTACCCAGGTTTATTTCCAGAAGCTGTGGAGGAAGACTAAGAACACTGAGGACAGTGTTGCATTAAGGGGGTGTGGATGCAACATCCCCTGATTCATAAACATTTAATTGTAATATTTCATTCTAGATTATACATTCTAAAATATTATCTGTGATTATAAGTTCTATACAATATTTTTTGATGAGTTTGGTTGACTATGGTGTCTGCCCAAACGGTCCCTAGAGGACAGTTGTAACAGCTACATTTTTTCCTTTAATGAAAATCTAAATGAAAGGGACAAGCCATGTTAAAGAGAAGACTATGCATGCAAGGCTGGGAGATGTAAAGAAAAAACCTTGGCAAAGTACATCAGGCACCAAAAATTCCTTAATGGCACCGAACAGACCATGTAGGAAGTAGGACGCAGTGGTTGACGGGGATTCAATGGTGAATGGACCGTAGCTATTGAAGGAGATCGAACAGACCCTGGAGAATCAGGGGATGCAGTGGTTGTTAGGGATTCCTTGGGGAATGGACCACGACTACAGAAGTAAGACCTAGGCAACCAAACTATAAAAGAGCATATGCGAGGAGGCGGGACGCTACTAAGTATGCTGGGAACGAATGAAATTTTGTTGTGTGAGCACTCTGTGAAGTGTTAGGCAAGGGTTGAGAGAAATACTTTCTGTGTGAGCACTCTGAGAAGTGTTAGGCAAGGGATTTATGCCTATAAACTAAACTGAGGTTAGTTGTCTCCGCTCTTGGCACGCATAGTTGATCTCGGGGGTGATTGAGGACGGAGCATATATGTGCCTAATATACGGTTCAGTGGAACGTGGATGTCCCCTTTTCATTGCGGCTGAATATAGCAACTGTTTCCATTACTAGGTTTTGCTTCTATAAACTATCGATCTCAAGGTATGTTGTATATGGTTAAACCTGTGTTTCATTATCAACAAAATGACAAATGGCAGCTTTAGATTTATTGATGGGAATGATGCTTATGAATGGGTGTACTCACACATTATTTTACATGATTGTACCTTGCATTTGGTAAGATGATAACTCAGATGGGGTACTATTGTTTATACAGAGTTACCTGTATGTTGCGTGAGTCCCTCTGATTGATGAACTCAGGGCATGTCTGTGTGTGTATGAATGTATGTTTCAATGTTGTAGAGATGATAAAGGAAGCCTTAGATTTGTTGATGAAAGCGTTTCTCATGACCTGATGTATGCTCATATGGCTAGTATTGCATTTTTTATGTAATGCACCTATTCTGTTGGATGAACCATACTTTGTATGATGATATAGACCCCTTAAGGAAACATGCAGTGGAATAGTGTAAAGGGTTAAGTAGAGTTTGTTGTTGATTAATGTCCCTACATTTTACATCTGCATATGTTTGGTTCCAATGCATTTTGCTTAAGTTCATGGAGGTGAAAATCCTGGTTACAGAGTTGGAATGCATCTGACTTAAGTGTTTCTACACCCTGAGATGCGCCTGCAGAAGGCAGAAGGTGGGAGGTGGGAAAGAGAAAATAACAAGGCAGAATGTTGGATTTCCGCACCCCAGAATCCGTCGGCGGAAGGCGGAAGGCAGGAGGCGGAAAATGGGAAAAAAGGTTAAGGAAAAAAGTTGTTTTCCAATTTTTGAGGTCCGCAGTAGAAGGCAGAAAGCTGGAAGTCAAAAGGCGAAAAGCTAAAAGACAAAGTGATCGTTTCGTTGGTTTTCCCATTTTCAAGGTCCGCAGTGGAAGGTGGAAAGTCGGAAGGAGGAAAGTAGAAAGATAAAATGTTCATCTCATGGAGTTTTCGACCTTTGAGTTTTGCAACGAAAGGCGGAAAGGAGGAAGTCGGAAGGGGGAATGCGGAAGGTGGAAATATGGATAAATGATTATGTCGCATGTTGAGTTTCTGATTCCCGCAGTCCGTGGCGGAAGGCGAAAAGATTAAATCCTAGAAATATTTTGATTGCGGAAAGGATTGTTGTAGGAACAATTAAGCATAGGAATGAATGATGAAAGGAAACATTCATGAACATGCCTTATACAAAGGAAATTTATGTTTTAAGCATATAACAGGTTATTTGGATTCGTTACATATGGTATCAGAGCTACATGTTTCAACCCTATATCCTTTTGGGAACATCTAGTTCTACTGAAGTATGTAAATCTTTGTTCTAATCATAACAATTGTGTTGGAATGTTTTTTTTGAAAACAAAGTTGTTTTGTAATAGGGTACAAAAATGGCCTCACAAAGTGAGAATGTGGACTGATCCGAAGAAGGCGCACCAGCACCATGCACATCGCAACCAGAGCAAGAACACTCTGAATCTAGTCAAGTACTGGAAACAATGAAGAACTTGATTGTCAAAATACAAATCATCAAGTCAGATAACGAGCAGCTGAAGAAGGCTCGGGAGAAGAAGTAGGAGATAAATGAAATATTACTGCAGAGTTTGCAAGAGAAAAACAATGGGGAAAAACCCCTAAACAAATATTTTAAGAGATCAAGAAATTCCAAGAAGTGCCGAAAGAAAAGATAGTTCCTCCAATGGAACTCAAAAGTCTAAGAATCGAGTTAAGTCGGTTAGAAAAAGGAATATCGATCATCTGGAAGGAGAGTTTAAAAATATCAAGCTAACCAACTTCGACGGGGAATCGAAGACCGGAGAAGAAGCAGAGGCTTGGCTACTAGACATTAAGAAGTATTTTCAAATCTACAATTACGCTAGAAACTTGAAGGTAAGAATGGCCATCAACAATATGAAGGGAAGGGCCAGTATTTGTGGGAAAGACCTGAATATTTCCCTAGGAATAAAAGAGAAGAACCTAGAATGGTCATAGTTCAAGAAGCAATATCTGTCAGAAAGCTACTATGAAAGAAAGACCAAGGAATTCTATGAGTTAAAACTCGACCAAATGAGTATAGAGGACCTCATTAACAAATTCCTTAATCTGTTGCGGTTTGTTCCATATATTAAAGAAAAAAAAGTGAAAATACATAGGTTCTTGAGTTGTTTGTCGTAGTCTTATAAGGACAGAATTGAGTTCGACAATCCTAAAACCTTGGATTAAGCCTTAAGAAAGGAAAGGTTGTGTTTTGAACAGTATAAACAGAGGAATGACCTCTCCAAGGTCTAGAAGGGTAAATAACATCAAAGTTTCAATCAACGAAAGAAGGGCTTCTAGCCCCCACCCTTCATAAACAAGACAAGGAATCCGTAAGGAAATTTCTACAACAAAAATGAATAGCTTCCACAGAAGAAAGATAAATCTGTGAACCTTGGATCCAAGGGGACTGTTGGAGCCCCTACAAAACCCCTGAGTTGTTGGTAATGTGGAGATTCCCACTTGAGAAGGAACTTCCCACGCCTCAACCAATCAAATAATGTTGTTCACATCCTGCAAGAAGCTTCCACTGTTAGGGAAGTTGGGAAAATTCACCACGAGATCAATGCAGCCCTGGAAAATCAGCAAGTCGCAGACTACCAATCTGCAATTGTAGAGATTGAAGGCACTATCTCTAACCGAAGTCTTTCTATACTGATTGATCCAGGGGCTACTTTGAGTTACATATCTCCCAAAGTGATGGAGGACTATCGACTTGCCAAGGTAATTCACGCAAAACCCTGGTCAGTCCAACTGGCCTTTGGAACAAGGAGAAAGGTAACTGAGTTTATTGTTGGTTGTGAAGTTAAAATAATGGATCATGTGTTTAATGTGAATGTTTTTCCTTCAGGGTCATATGATATGATTATTGGCATGGATTGGTTAGCAACGCATTTATTAATATTGAGTTGTTTTGATAAAACCTTCACTTATGTGGCTAAGGATCAAATTGTTAGGAAGATAAGAGGTGTCATTAAACCTGTTTCCTTAAGATAAATATCTGCCATGCAATTAAAAATGTGTATGAGAAAGGGGTGTAAACAATATGCAGTGCGAGTCGTTGACTTGATCCTTAATGAAGGTCACACATAGGTAAAAGACCACCCTGTTTTAAGCAAGTTCATGGATTTGTTTCCAGAAGAGATACCAGGACTACCTCCTCAACGAGAAATAGATTTCTCCATTGAGATTGTGCCTAGGTCTGCACCGGTATCTAAGATACCTTACCGTATGAGCATCCCTAAGTTAACTGGATTGAAAATTCAGTTACAAGAGTTTCTAGACAAGGGTTGCTTCAAACCCAGTGTGTCTCCTTGGGGGGCACCAGTTTTATTTGTTAAGAAAAGGGATGGGACTCTAAGATTTTGCATAGATTATAGACAGTGGAATAAAGTAACCATCAAGAACAAATATCCCTTGCCCCAGATTAATCATCAAGAACAAGTATCCCCTGCCCCGGATTAATGATATGTTTGATCAAGTAGGGGGAGTGAAAATCTTCCCCACGTTAGATTTACAGACTGATTATCACCATATCAGGATTAAAGAAGAATATGTAAGTAAAAGGGCCTTTAGAACCCAATATGGGCACTATGAGGTTGTAGTAATTCCTTTTGTCTTGACCAATGCGCCTGCTACTTTCATGTGCCTAGTGAATAGCATTTTCCATAAGTACCTAGATCAGTTTGTGTTGATATTTCTTGATGACATCATAATCTACTCCAAGACAGAGGAAGAACACCAACAACACTTGGAAATTGTACTGCAAACCTTAAGGCAGCATTAGTTATATGCCAAGTTCGAGAAATGTGAATTCTTTAAGAAGAAAATTCAGTACCTAGGTCATGTCATCTTAGAGGATGGCATCGTGGCAGATCCACAAAATATTAAGGCTATCTCAGAATGGCATGTTCCTGAGGATATTGCTGACATTCGGTCCTTCATGGGACTCACCAGTTACTACCAAAGATTCATTCAGGGATTCTTAAAGATATCCTATTACATTACTTCCTTGCAAAAGAAGGGAGTAAAGTTTTTGTGGTCCTTGAAATGTCAGGAAAGCTTTGAAAACCTAAAATACTGTTAACCACGGCCCCAATTATGAAGGTAGCTAACCCCTATAAATAATACACAGTCTGTACAAAAGCTAGTAAGGAAGTGTTGGTGGGAGTCTTATCTCAAGAAGGGAATGTGGTATGTTTTGAATCTCACAAATTGAAGGAGCGTGAACAAAATTATGTGGTGCATGATCTTGAATTGGTGGCAGTGGTGCATGCCTTAAAGATGTTGCACAACTACCTGTTAGGAAAAAGGTTCCTTTTATTGACAAACAACACCTGTGTAAGGCATACATTTACTCAATTGGGGCTAAACTTAAGAAAAGCCAAATGGATGGCCTTCTTAAGTGAATTCGACTTTGAAGTGAAACATACAAAGGGTAAGGAGAATAGGGTGGCTGATGTACTCAGTCGATGAACTCATGAAGTATATAAGATCACTATGAGCCAACCATAAAGTGATCTGTTGAGAAAAATAAAGGAAACCAGCATCCATGATGTTGAATATGAAAATTTACTGAATAAATTGTTGAAGGACGAATTAAACTTGAATGGGACAGAATTCATATTTGACTGGAATTCATTATTGAAGAAATATATACATGATTACACTCAGATCATTGACTGGAATGTGGTGCAGCTAGAACCAGAAGGCGAATTTCAAATGGAACCTCTACGTATTTTGGACAAGAAAGAAACAGTACTTCAGAACCGAGTCATCACTCGGGTTAAGGTGCAATGGAAGCACTTTAGCCTAAAGGAGGCGACTTGGGAGCTAGAGGAAGATATACAAAAGAAGCACTGAGGTTTATTTCCAGAATCTGTGGAGGAAGACTAAGAACACTGAGGACAGTGTTGCATTAAGGGGGTGTGGATGTAACATCCCCCTATTCATAAAAATTTAATTGTAATATTACATTCTAGAATGTACATTCTGAGATATTATCTGTGATGATAAGTTATATATGATATGTTTTTATGAGTTTGGATGACTGTGGTGTCTTCCCAAACGGTCCCTAGAGGATAGTTGTAACAGTTACATTTTTTCCTTTAATGAAAATCTGAATGAAAGGGACAAGCCATGTTAAAGAGAAGACTATGCATGCAAGGGTGGGAGACGTAAAGCAAAAAGCTCAAGAAAGTACATCAGGCACCGAAAACGCCTTAATGGCGTCGAACAAACCTTGTAGGAAGCAGGGCACAGTGGTTGATGGGGATTCAATGGTGACCATAGCTGTGGAATGAGATCAGATAGACCCTGGAGAATCATGGGATGCAGTGGTTGTCGGGGATTCCTTGGGGAATGCACCGTAGCTGCAGAAGTAAGACCTAGGCAACCAAACTATAAAAGAGCATGTGCGAGGAGACAGGACGCTGCTGAGTATGCTGGGAACGAATGGATTTTTTTTTTGTGAGCATTTTGTGAAGTGTTAAGCAAGAGCTGAGAGAAATACTTGTTTTGTGAGCACTCTAAGAAGTGTTAGGCAAGGGATTTCTTCCTAGAAACTAAACTAAGGCTAGCTATCTCTGCTCTTGGCACACACAGTTGAGCTCAGGGGTGATTGAGGGCAGAGCATATCTATGCCTAATCTATGGTTGGGTGGAATGTGGATGTCCCCTTTTCATTGCGGTTGAACATAGAAACAGGTTCCATTACTGGGTTTTGCTTTTGTAAATATCGAGCTCAAGGTATGTTGTATATGGGTAAACATGTGTTTCATTATCAATAAAATGAAAAATAACAGCTTTAGATTTATTGTTGGGAATGATGGTTATGAATGGGTGTACTCACACACTGTTTTGCATGATTGTACCTTACATTTGGTAAGATGATAACTCGGATGGGGTACTATTGTTTATACAGAGTTACATTTGTGTTGCGTGAGTCCCTTTCATTGATGAACTCAGGGCGTGTCTGTGTGTGTATGAATGTATGTTTCAATGTTGTAGAGATGATAAAGGAAGCCTTAGATTTGTTGATGAAAGTGTTTCTCATGACCTGATGTATGCTCATATGGCTCGGATTGTGTTTGTTATGTAATGCGCCTATTCTGTTTGATGAACCGTACTTTGTATGATGATACATACCCCTTAAGGAAACACACAGTGGAATAGCATAAAGGGTTAAGTAGATTTTGTTGTTAATTAATGTCCCTGCATTTTACATTTGCATATGTTTGGTTCCAATTCATTTTTCTCAAGTTCATGGAGGCGGGAAGCCTGGTTATAGAGTCTGAATGAATCTAAATTAAGTGTTTCCACACCCTAGGATCTGCCTGCGGAAGGCGGAAGGCAGGAAGTGGAAAAGAGAAAAGAACAAGGCAAAATGTTGGATTTCCGCACCCCGAAATCTGCCTGTGGAAGGTGAGAGGCAAAAAATGGAGAAAAGGTTAAGGAAAAAAAATTTGATTTCCGAGCTCCGCAGCAGAACGCGAAAATCCAGAAGTCGGAAGGAGTAAAGTCAAGAGACAAAGTGATATTTTCGCGGGTTTTCCGATATCCGAGGTCCGCAGCGAAAAGATAGAAGTTGAAAGGATGAAAGTCGAAAGATAAAATGATCATGTCATGGAATTTCTAACTTCCAAGGTCTGCAATGGAAGGAGGAAAGGCGAAAGGAGGAAATATGGATAAATTATTTTGTCTCATGTTGAATTTCTAATTCTCGTAGTCTGCAGCGAAAGGCAGAAGGTGGAAATATTAAATACTGGAAATATTTTGATTGCGGAAAGGACTGTTGTAGGAACAATTAAGCATAGGAATGAATTATTAAAGGAAATATTCATGGGCATGCCTTATACAAAGGAAAATTTGGTTTTAAGCATGTTAGCAAGTTATTTGGATTTGTTACATTTGAGGCTAACGAGGAAAAGTCAAGATAAGTAGCATGGGGCGGCTTGATATAACATTTGGATGCAACACTATTGTGTGTGAATTGGAATAATCGTAATCAGATAGAATCATCCACTATGTTGTTAGAGGAACACCATAAGTGGAATGTCATAATGGGGTTTTGAGGGTCTTCTCCCACCTTTCTCTCAAACTTAGGGATGTATAATGGGATTTTGGTAGGAATGGGAGGCCATAACAGGTCATGACAGATGGGTTCATTCATCAACCATGCCAAATTAGGCAATTTGAGACCAGCCATAAATGGTAGACTAGGACCTGGACTAGATCGAGGGATAACAATGGTTTTGGGACCAACAGGCATGTAGTTGTTGCGTGTAAATGAGGGTTGGTATGGATGACTTCTGACGGTAGGAGTAATAACTGGAAGGGTGTAAATATCTGAAATGGAGGTAGAAGGGATAATTCCCCCATATATAAATGAAGGTACAATATGAACCATGGTGGCTAGAGTGGGGCCACCACTAGTGGGTAGTGTATCAACAATAGTGTGTGCGGTGGCGAGTATCCCACTAGGACTAGGACCTATAGGTCTGACAAAAGGGATACTCAATATGATGGGTGGAGTGGTCACAAGTCCACTATCAACCATCCCCCCTTGAAAGGGATTGGGAGCTACACCAACCATGGGGCTAGATGGGGTGGTGAACAAGGTAGGTTCAGATTGATAGGAATCTGAATCAGACTCAGATGCATAGTATGGATATGAAGGTGGTGAACAACGTTGAATATGGATCCAACAGTGATGGTTCAAGGAACCGAATTGAGGGGTATTACCCCTAAGTATCTATGAGTAGCGTGGTGGAGAAATGGTGGCATGGTGGTGTGTTGTGTGATGAATGGAGGCTCAATAGTTTCAAACAAAAGCTCAAAAAATACAACTACAGCCGAGTGTGCAGAAGGAGAGCAAAAAAATGGTGGCTCACAGTCCAAAATCAAACTCTAAAAACAAACTGCAATAGCATGTCACAATAGGCGAGTCTACAACAAAGCGGCCATAAATCCAACAAGCAGCACTACCTAGAAATAAAATGATGCACTAACCTATGGGGTATAAGTGCAAAAAAACTCCCAGCTACAAGATTGAATCCCCTCACAAACCATATCCTTTGTTGGGTTTCCAAATCTAAAATCAAACAATATGAAATGGAAGAACCAGAGGCTAAGAGAATCCCACTACCGAGAGGGACATTGGGTAAAAGAGCCCTAAAAGACTAGCAACTAGGCTACCTCGTTCATGACACGTCCAAGATGGTTTCCTAACACTTTATCCCTTTGTTCCTCGACACTCGATATGGTCCTCAGCATGTACAAGGAGGACTATGAAGGGTTAGCCTTCGGTGCAGAATGGAGTGCAGTATTCCATATGCACCCTGACTTCTGGAACCCCTTCGTTGTGTCTTACTCCCACAGAGTCGGGGGGCTCCCAAAAAACTGGTCGTGGTCATTTCAACAAGTAATAGAGGATTTTGGTACCCTATAGGACAACAAATATCTCTCAAATGTAAGTGACAAAGGGGTGTTATTTGGATGCCTATCCCCAGTGTCCTAACTTAACTACAATATTTTTTTAGTCCTCAAATGAGGTTACAATGTTGGTTGAGTTAAGTTAAATTTTAGGCTTGACTTGGGGTCACAAACTAAGCATTTTAATTTAGGGTGTGAGATGTGTGCATAAGTTATGTCTAATGTCTAAACCCCAACAATCTCACTGTCGAGACACAAATGCAGAAAAATAAATAACAGTAAATATTTTTCAAAACAACTAATTCTTCCATAAAACAAAATGTACACAAGTAAATGAGTGCATAAGGAACTTAATAGGTTGTAGGAAACACACAGGGGGTCTCAACTACGAAGCTCAACTAAGGGGGCTCACATACAAGGGAAATAAGACCGCAAAACAAACCAGGGTGCTGCAAGCAATCAGATCTGGAAGAAAACAGTCATGGAAGGGGTAGTACACACACAGGGGGTCTGGAAAAGGGTCTCAAACACTGTAAAGGACTGAAAAAACTACAAGTCGCACATGTCAATGGATTATGTGCGATTGGGGTCACACAAAACTGTAAAACAGTCACGATCAGGGCAGAAAAACATCAAAAATAACCTGGTCGCACAAAACAGGGGTTTCTGCGTGACAAGTCGCACAAAAATGGGTCATAGTCGCGACTACAATCGCTCTGAAAGCCTAGAAAAGTGCGATCTGGATTTTTGGTCTAGGTCACACTTATCAAGGAAGAAGGTATGACCTAGGTTGCACTTATCGAGAAAAAAGGTGTGACTTGGGTCGCAACATTCTGCCCGATAGGTGCAATCCGATTGGAACTAAGGTTTTTTTAAGTAAAATCTATCAGATTGGGCCAAGGGGCAGTCATTGTGACATTACTGGTTCAAATATACCGTAGGGGGGTCATATTTGTGACGACTAAAGGTACCCAAGTAGAAAAAACTAGTAAAAACACCTACAAAAATAGATATCCAAGGGGAACGAGACAATGGAGTCGCCAAAACTGCAGTGGGGATTTCTCCCATACTACATGCAAAAGAACCTACCCTAGGTCAACCAGATCTAAGTTTATAGTTCATGGTGCAAGGGATTTCTCAACCTCAACTTATAACAAAACAACTACTCTAATTTAATATTCTAAACTAACTAACTAATGCAATAAAATAACAAAGAATACCTTTAAAATGGGCCACTGCAACCATTTGATAAAATGGTCTATAGGCTCCCACGATCTTGGTCTCCATGTAACTCTAACAAAGGGTTGTCACCGTAAAAGGGATTAAGGGTTGCATAGAGAGAACTGGACGTGCAACGTGGGATAGTGTGGCTAAGGATGTGATGGAAAAAATGTTCCAGAAAATGTAAGGAATGTCCAAAA
This sequence comes from Pseudotsuga menziesii, assembly GCA_001517045.1. Taxonomy (NCBI): domain Eukaryota; kingdom Viridiplantae; phylum Streptophyta; class Pinopsida; order Pinales; family Pinaceae; genus Pseudotsuga; species Pseudotsuga menziesii. The sequence continues at coordinate 143,252 of LPNX011095256.1, read as the reverse complement.
CTTGGGAATGTGATGAAAAGTTAAGGAATGTTTGTGGGGTGACCTTCACAATGTATTTATAGGACGATCCAAGGTTTTCTAAACCATGGTATTTTATTGTGCATGGTATTTATCCATGGTTTTTGACCCATTCTCATTTTAGGGTTTTTTGGTCCTTTTTGGAGAGAGTGGGGTTATGTCACAATAAATTATCAACTTCCCTATATTTATGGGGGAAGGAATAATAATGTTTTGGACCATTTTTGGTGGAATTTTAGTTGTGAAGGTCAAAATGGAGGAAATAATGGTGGGATTATGATGTATGATTATGCTTTGGACCATACAGAGCTACGTGGACAATTTTTAGTGTTAACAATAATCGTTTGTCTATAGTGTACATCATTCAAGATGTTAGTAAGGACACTTCATGTGTTAGCAATAATTGAAGTTATTGGTATTATTTTATTAATAGATCCAATGCACTCAAACTTACGAGAACATATCCGATGAGCTTAACAGGAGTCGTAAAGCTGAATGGACTATAATTCCATTTGCATTGTATGTAGTGTTCCTAGTAAATGCAACTATAATTTATTTATTTTTTCAAAGGATCACTTTGTATATTTTGGTCATAAAAGTAAAATAAGCCATCATATAGTGCTTTTGCGATGAATACTTTCCGTGTACCTACTCCTCCTTTAAAAAACAAATAGATTGTCATGGTTGGGTTGTTTTTTTTCTTATAATGATTTCTTTTGTTATTGGTTCGTTGTGCTTATAAGAAATGTTTTTTTGTCAAGTTGCAAGTGGTTCTATGTTGCATTTGTTGCAATGGATTTATGTGCATCAGGTAATGTTGAATGTCATACTTTTCAAATGCAAGCACAATTGCCTCTTTTTGTTTCACTACAATATATAGGTGCAAACATTTCTTTAGCCTTGGATCCAATTATTTCATATGCAGAGTCAATATTTCCCCATTTTGTTTCTATTTTTTCCACAAACATTTGTTCAATGTGATATATTTGTTTCTTACAAGCCATAAATGCTTCAAACCATGTTTGATAGTTTACTTTTAGAAAATTACCATTATCTCTATGTGGGACACAAAGCATCATTTTTTCTCCAGAAAACTTCTCTGGTCCCTTTCCTTAATTATAACGAATGTATTATATGACGCATGCTTTGTTTCTTTTTCTTGTAACTATATGAATGCATGAATATAAAAAGACATATTCTGCTAGACAAGTCTCCTCAAGTTCAATAGGTCATGCAATGTATTTTTCTATAATTGAAGCATAAACAATGTCCTTGGAATCATCAGGTTCTTGTTGCAATATCATCGGTTTATTTAGCACAAATGTTTGTTTGTATTATGTTACAGTATTCATGAATATTTTTCTCTTGAAGCTAAATGCAAAGGAAATGTAAGAGCATTGTGCACTACTTTTCTATTAGACATTTGTTGCATGTTCAAAGTGCATTTCCATGTTTGCGTATTGTTTCAATTTTTTCATCATCATGATCACAAAGACATTGCTCTCTTATTTTCTTGAAGGCATTGGTCATAATTCTATCTATCTTGCTTATATAAGAGCTAATGTATCGTGTCGCAATTGTTAATGCTTAAATTTGACACACATGCAAAATTTTTGTCATTCTAATAGTAAGGCGCCATCAACATATAGCATGCATCCTACCGAAGACTTCCTGATCAAGGTCCAAAAGCATTGTGAGTGAAAATTCCAAAATCAATCAAAAGGAAAGGTCATGCAACTAAATATCTGTTTACTTGTGCTACTGCGCATATTAACGGTTTTGTGCCCATGTGAGCCTAGCACAAATTTCCCTTTGATATTTGTGTGAGTGTCAAAACAACGGGATCTCAGCTACCCGTCGTGCATTGAAGACTCATGAAAGCTCCTCACAAAAAAATTCAAACTTGTCTCTTCATATGATGGGGGGCATTAAATAGCCCCCTTTCCATACCTTGGAGGTAGTTCATAAGGTGATGGGATTCACACTTGGATCTAGTTGTTTCTTGAACACCTCTTGGCCTCTAAAGGAGGCCATGGGCATGCATCTTAGTAAAGAAATTTAGAGCAAGGTTATGTTGTTGGATTTGTGTTGAATATTCCTCATAGATCACATCTTCCCATACCTATTAGAATTATCCAAGCTCACTTGCGACCTTCCTCCAAGGGGAAAGTGTTTCTCCCATTTGTTATTCGAGTTATTTAGCATTTAGTGTGGAAAAAATAGACCTCCCTAAGGGATATAGTTTGCTTCTCTTCAAAGCCCTATAATACCCCAAGTTTGACCCTTGTAATGTATTGAATGAAATTATGTAAATGGTGTAAATATTCTAGTATGGATTCCTAGCGTGGAGCTCAAGGCCAAGTCCCTACTAGTGAATGGCTAGCTATGTAAGATGTATATATTTGGACCGTATGGTTGGCTTATCATGCCAATTCAAAATATATGTATATATTATGCTAGAAATAATAAAATGGTCCAATGGTTGTGTAAAGAGAACTAGAGGGGATATGATTCCACTAGAGGGGAAGAGGAAAGGGGGCCTATGGGAAACTAATCCTTTGCTTCCAAGTTTCAACCTAATAACTCACCCAAATTTTTTCATGTGCTTTGAAAAAGCCAATTATAGATTTTTTTATTATTTTCCAATAAATTAATGGTTTTAGTAACATAATACTAGGCCTTGTCAACAACCTCAAAGGATTTCACCAAAAGTGGGAGAGGCAACACATCTTTGTGCATAATTTTCCACAATAGTATTTATGGTGATGCCACTTCATTTTTTTAATTTCTTCTTAACTAGGTTGTTATTTGTTGACTAATTAATTTATGGTTTATTGTCCTTTACAGGTGAATAGTTCCATACCCTTCGTTCCCATAATTAGACCACCTTTTGGATATAATTACTGTTTACACAGTAGAATGGATACAAGTTCCCCATGTGCACTACCAACGCATAATTTCCTTCGACTGTCGCGCAATTACCGTAGTTTATTAGACCCTTGCCTGCACGGTAATTTTCTCATCGTATGTGTGTCCTTGTCATGTTGTAATCATGTTATTGCACATTTTTGTTTGATTTTTTCATGCTACCACATGCCTGACTCGGTATTTTGCGTGCTACTGTCTCTTTTCTTTGTTTTTTTATCTGTTTTGCAGAATATTGCAGCCCCAATGGTTGCTCACTATGGAACCATAATTAATTAACTTTCAATAGTTATATTTTTATATGGTAATTAGATCACTTAGCACAATATTAGGAATTAAAGGGGCCTTCCCCCAAAAACTACTTAAGTAACCAACTTTGAGGCTTTCAACGGGCCTCGTTGTTGTCACTGGTATTCAAGAGATTTCTATGTCTTTGCTTATCTTTCATGTTTTATACTTGTTAGTGTAAATACACTTTTGCACACAAGCAAGGACCTAAAGACTCTAATATCTTGAAGTATGGTCTTCACCTCGCACTTCATATGAGCTTGGTGGATTAGAAAAGGGAGAGAAGTGTGAAATACCTCCATTTAACACTTTTATTTCTTTAGCATTTTGTTTGAAAACACCATTATCATCTTTTAGAGTTTAAGTTAAATCTCTATTTGCATTTGCTTAAGCTCTTTTAGTTAGTTGGAACAATTAATTTGATTATGTCACATGTATTTGCATCACTACCACACTCTAAGGGACCTAAAAGCTCTTCCAATGTGATTATTCTCTTTACCTTGAATTAATTGTGATATTGGTGAACCAAAAAGGAAGGGAATTGTGAAATACCTCTCTCACACACACCTTAATCAACATTGAACTCATAAAATAAACAATTGTAACATCTCTAACCAACTAAAATCCTCCAAAATAGGTCACAAAACAATATTTTTGTTAGGTAAGATTAATTGGGCTAAGCATTCAAAAAATTCCCACCAATATAGTTCCATTAGGATTTTGAAACATATAATTATTGACTTGTAGGGTACTATTAAATTCTTCTACCAACAATTTTCAAAAGATAACTTGGATAAGAAAGCATGGTGCTCAAGAACATGAAATACGAGGTATAACTTCCGTGCTCCCCCTTAAGATTCACTCAACTCTTTGTAGGGGGGTGGCACTATAACACTCAGGCCGAACCACTTATCCACACTTTACACAGGTATCTTAGATTCTAAAACTTAGGATATCGCCAAGGAACATTTATGAGTGTAATTGAATCCTAAAGTCAGATATTGTTGTTGGAAGTGTTTTCATCCTTTTTGGAACATAGCCCCATTGTCCGTATAACTCACTCTTTCTTACCTTCACTAGTCAATCATTGTGTGGATCCCATTGTCACCCATGGTTTTAATTTTGGAAGGTGTTGGTATTCTCTGGGTAGACCCGGGTTTACTTTATTGTACCAACAAAACCCCTAGCTCACTGGCCCTTTCAACGACAGACCGTAGAACGGCCTAAAGTCTCACCTGAAGTGATCCTATATGGGGTGGCTGAAGAATCAGGTTTCCTCAACCAGGTTCTGTAGCATCCTAGGTTCTCTGGCTCTACTTAACCAACTGAATCTCTCAACAAGGGTTGTTTCTCTCTTTCTAGCTAACTCTGCTATGGGACGGACTCTTATCACGTCGCAGCTTCTAGGGCGCTGCGCAAACCTTCCCTTCTGCCCAACTCTTAACCTGCGATATCTCACACCGCAGCTCCCCCGACAGTGCGATATCGCCCTTTCTACGCTACGATATTTCCTACAGTAAGACTCAATCTACTCAACAACTCTCAAGGTCCAAAGACTTCTC
>LPNX011095256.1:0-138325 GCA_001517045.1 Pseudotsuga menziesii | reverse complement strand
GCATTTGACCTTCTATGTTACTGTAAACTGAAGGATAGCATACATACATTCATTAACTGATAGCAAAGTTCATGTAACAGATAACAGATAGCAAATAAGTATAGCACAATCACATGAAACAGTCGCACAACACACGAATGTACGTGGTTCACTTCCATGGGGGGAGCTACGTCCACGGGAACTATGTTTATATTATATCTTGAGAGAATAACACAGTTCCGCTGCAACCTCTTATGCAGCTTGAGATATTCTGGGAAACTCCATGCACACAGTTGGGAGCCCTTCTCTCTTAGATCTCTTCTCTTCCTATATTGCTTTCTTCTTACAATATATTATTTCTCTCTCTCTCTCTCCCTCTCAATCCCTGTGGATTGTTACATTCAGGCTCAAGGAGCCGACTTCTAGTTACAGTAAGATAACTACAGACTTAAAGACAGAACCAGAGCTCAACTCTTCCTCAATGTCTCACTATACTGACGACAACAATTACAACCTTATCAACCAACTACCTAACTAGCTAGCTAGCTGGCTAACCCTTCATAATACAAAATACATGCTTAAATAGGTGGCCCGAAGGTATCACCGTGATACAAAACTGTGGGCCTATCCCAACAGTAACCCAAAACCCTAACTGTGACAGTCGGCCTTTCTGTACTTTGTACTGCTACTTTCTGGTCACACCGCAACTTCCTGCAGTCTTCCATGATTTCCGGCGCTAATCGCGGGTATGGGCACCTCTTCCTCGGTCGCTCCCCTTCTGTCCTTTGTCTTTAATACCTCGGCCCGTTGCTCCTTCTTCCTTTATGAGGGTAGTTGAGCCCTCTTGTCATTGCCACTGCCTTAAATGCAGTGGTTGAGCTCTCTTCTTAGCTGCTTCAAGTACTATTTCCCTTTGACTTTCTTGTTCCAACCGCCGCGATTTCCGGCCCACGATCTGTGGTGGGAAATGCACTACGGTGTCGTACCTTTATCGCATCGCCAAAACTGTCTTTCCTCCAAAAATTGTCCATATTCTACCAAAAATAACAGCTTTTCCTGTAGCTGCGGGACCCTGCTCCAACAGTCCCCTAACACATACTTGTGGCTCGTCCCTGAGCCACTAACATGTGATTTCTTTTCATGTAGCATCTCCTTGGCTTCCTGCGGAGTCTTTGTGAATCTCTCCTTGAGTCCTGCAATATCTTTGTCCATATCTTCGACACAATCTTGTGTCGTTTCAAGCATGACTTGAGTAATCATGGGGTCTTCTGTGCTATCAATTTGACTCTTGCTTACAGTGAACTCCTTGACCTTCTGCTAAACTGCATTGACCAGCTCTACGATTTGTTCCTGATACGCTTGAAGCATATTATTGAATTGTATGTCTTTTTCTCGCAACCGCTGCGCTTTCTGTTGCAAACGGTTCATCTCTGTCATCTTCTTCATCTTTGCAAGAGCTCCTAATCTCTTGACTTCTTCCTTTATTGTTGCTATTGCATTCTCCATGTTCTGGATTCTCTGCTGTAAATCCAGTCTATCTGGGAGCTCTTCTAGCTCTGACCATGTCTTCGTTGCATCAGCTAGCAGTGACTCTGCATCATCTATATGACACTTCATCTGCATTGAAGTGAGTCTAAAGGCCTGCGCCCTTGCTTCCTTGTCTGCCTCAGGCGTGCCTGGTGCTTGAGCCTCAAGCTCAGCAATTTACACCTTGTGGTCTTCCTCCATTTTGGCCATTGTCTCTTCCAGAGCCTTTGCTCTATCTGTGATTCTTCTTACTTTCTGTGTTAGAGGCAAGGCAAAGTCTATGTTACACTCGGGTAACTCCAATGCGATGTTCTGTAGGACCTGACTGAGAGCCTGTTCTCTTTCTTCATATTGTCCGAGATCCTCTGCCTTTTTCTAAAAGCCTGTGGTGAGCTCTGCATTCTATTGTCTCAGCTGAGTGTTCTAGTTATAAGTCACAAGCTCTCTATCCCTTTCAAAAATTGTCTTAATTGCATGGGGAACATCGCCTCGCTGCGATGTCACATCGCATCGTCCTTAACCAAAAAGTTGGCATGAACTCTGCAACGTTCAAAAACTCCACACCCGTCCTATGACTTGCGCAAAATAAACTTTCCTACTGCGATTCCTCCTACTTAGAACTTTTTCAGCTGGTGTAGACTAGTTATGGGTGCGATGCCTCCTTTCAACTACACTGGACATCTGCACCACTTAGTTCTCTGAGTTAGGGCTGGGAGGTAGAGTGGCTATCACTATAAAGCTTAAGCCTACTGCCATTAATCAAAGTAAGAACAAGCTCCTCGTTCAGTTTATTGAGCTGAACAGCACCTCCGTCTGTGACTTGCTGAATTTGATATGGCCCCAACCAATGTGTCTTGAACTTCCCTGGAAACTTAGCAAACTTGCTATCATAAAGGAGCACTAGGTCTCCAGTCTGAAAAATCTTTCTCTTGATGTGCCTGTCATGCTAAGCTTTTTCTCATGCCTTCTACACTTTTTGATGAAATCCTGCGATGAATCTGTCTTCTTCTAAGGCAAGCAGCTACGCTAATCTTTCATTCATCGTATATGTATCAACGATCTCAGTAATTTGAGCAACTCTTAAACTAGGAATAATATATTCCATAGGCATAACAGCCTCTTATCCATACACCAAGCTGAAAGGTGTGTGTCCTGTAAGTTTCTTACATGTAGTCCTATAAGCCCATAACACAGCATTAACCCTGAGGTCCCAATCATCTCTTTGGTTGTTACAGATCTTAGAAAGAGAATTTTCTAGAATCTTAAAATCCTCCACCATATAATTAGCTTGTGGGTGGTAGGGAGTGCTTTTTTGGTGCTGTATCTGAAATTCCTCCGTCAAGGCCTCAATAGTGCGATTCAAAAAGTGTGTGCCTTGATCACTCATCAAAATTGCTGGACATCCAAATCTACTTATGATGTTTTCAAAAATGAACTGTGCAGCTGTAGTAGCATCACAATTCCTTACTGCTTTGGCCTTTGCCCACCTGGTGAGGTATTTTGTTCCTGTGATGATGCATCTCGCACCAGTTCGCTTCCCTGGTGGATTGATAGGACCCACGAAATCTATAGCCCACTTGTCAAATGCCCGCAACATAATCTATGGTCGCAGCGGCATTTCATCTCTCCGCGAAGGTTTTCCTACCCTCTGGAAGATATCGCAGCATTTGCAAAACCCCTTAGTGTCTTTGTGCAAAGTAGGCCACCATAATCCTCCAGCTAGAATTTTCTGAGGAGTCGGCTTTCCTGCGAAATGTCCTCCTGCAGTACATGAATGTGCTTCTTTGATAATGGCCTCTTTCTCGTGCGGCATAACGCATCTGCGCAGGACTTCATCTGGACCTAACTTATATAAATGTCCTACGATCAAAGTGAAATCTGCTGCTTTAACAACTAACTATTTTTTTTGCTGCTTAGTAAACTCAACTGGTGCCCACCCTGTAGTGAGAAAGTGAATAATATCCGCGTAATACTCATCTGCGATCTGGATAGAGAACAATTGTGCATCTAGCAAATTATCTTCTAAATTACTTGGTTCTTCTCCTGAGTCTATCCGCGATAGGTGATCGGGTCTGGCATTCAATCTTCCTGGTTTTACAATAATTTCAAAATCATACTCATGAAATAGGAGTAACCATCTGCATATCCTTCCCCTTAACACTGGCTTATTAACCAAATACTTTAAAGCGGAATGGTCAGTGAACATATTGAATGGGGCACCCAACAGGTAGTGCCTAAACTTCTGTAGAGCATACACCATAGCTAATCCTTCTCTTTCTGTAGTGGTGTAGTTATTTTCTGTGGTAGATAACTTTCTGCTTAAGTACGCGATAGGGTGATCGATACCCCCTTCTCCTGGCTGTGTTAAGACAATCCCCAGTGCGATGCCAGATGCATCCACATGTACATGAAATGGCTTGTTCCAATCTAGAAATACTAAGATGGGTGTTGTAACCATCTTCTCTTTAAGAGTGTCTAAACTTTGTTGGCATTCCTCATTCCATAGGAATTTCACTTCTTTCTTTAATAGCTTTTCCATAGGTGTTGTGATCTTTGCATAGCCCTTGATGAATTTTCTATAATACCCTGTATGACCAAGCACTGTCCTCAATTGCTTGACTGAGTTGGGTGCTGGGAGATTTACAATGATGGCAATCTTTGCAGGATCTACCATCAAGCCTTGTCTGCAAACAATATGACCCAACAAAATACCAAATGGCGCACATAATATACATTTCTTCAAGTTAAGAGAAATCTGATATTGCCTACATTTCTCAAACATGAGCCTTAAATCTCCTATATGCTTTTTGATTAATCCAAATAGACTTCTAAGAATTTATGGATGTATTCCTTAAAGACAGCAACTACTACTCTAGAAAAAATAGCTGGTGCATTTTTAAGACCAAAGCGCATTACCGGATACTGGAATGAGCCCCATTCTGTCGCAAAGGTGGTCTTATGTCGATCCTCTGGATGGATTCTTATATGGTGATAGACTAAAAAGTCATTAGTGAATGAGTAGATCTCTTGTCCTCCCACATTGTCTAAAACTTCATCAGTAAAAGGTGTCGGAAATGGGTCATGAAGTGATGCGTCGTTGAGTTTGCGCAAATCGACACAAATCCTGATTTCTTCTTTAGTTTTCTTTTCCTGCACAACCATGGGACTAACCCATTCGCTCTCTTCTACTGGTTCAATGATGCCTGCTGCTAGCATCTTATCAATCTCATCTTTAACTTTTTCTTTATAACGAGGATTTAATCTGTATGGACGCTGCTTAACTGGCCTAGCATCCTCTTTCAAATGTATCCTCATGACTCCCAAATCTCCTACTATTCCCTTCATCTCTATAAACTTAGTGGGAAATAAGTCCTGATAGTCATGTAACAGATCTGCGATGTGTCCTACCGTTTCATCATCCCAATAGTCTCCAATAGAGGCAAACTTTGGTTCTGTTTCTATGCCAATATTGATCTTTTTAATCTTAATAGGCTCTGTGACAGCTGGAATCTCTAGCTTTGGTCCATCAACTTCGTGAGTCCCTTCTGACTATGGAATGTTGATACTACGAGGATTCTCATCCTCATCACCTGGCTCTTCTGCGAAGTTGTAACACTCTAGCGCATGTTCTAACTTGATGGCCCAATCAGGCTGAGCATACACTGGTGGGGTGCAGTCATCAAATATCTTAGTCTTTATAATCTCTACAGCCTAATCAATGCTTGGATACTCAGATTCAAAAGTGAAAGTGAGTAGAAAGCTGTCTATCATAACTGGCCATGTAATCGTTCCTCTGCGCAACTCTGTCTCAGTGTACCAGTTCCTTGGGACTGTGTCTAAAGTGTGAATGAATAGGTGAACCCATTCATCCTCTGGAATGTCCGACCAATTCTGTTCACAAATCTTAATATGTGACCTGGGGTCACTTTCTCCTGTATATTTCTGTTGGAAACGCTCCTTGTCATTAGAGAATCTGATCGCCATCAATATCTTAAAATCATCCCATGATGTGATATTTTCTTTATGTGCATGCCACCATCTTGTAAGTGTGGCTCTTACTGCAAGGTCAATAGCTGCCATCCTCTGCTCATGAGGGATTTCCTGCTCAAACTGCTGTAAAAAGTCTTTGACATCTGCTAAGCCATCAAACGATGGAATATCCTTAATCTCTATTCCAATCCATCGCAGTGACTTAGTCATAAATGCACGTCTGCGAGCTGAAACTTCATAAAGTCTATTCTGCCAATTTTCTAAACCAACATCCGAATCCGATGCACATGAGCTGTCGCATCGCCAACTAATATTTCCTTCTACGGTGGGATTGATATAATCACTCTGGTTAGCATTCATCTGATAGAGGCTCTCCATATTACGCACCTCTTCCTCTGCTCTAATAGGTTCAATGTATCGGGGACCCTAAAAAGGATCCAACGGTACGATGACTCGAATCTGTTTATCCTCAAAGGTCATTTGTCTTTTCTTCAAATTGATAATAGCCATGTTTTCAATTGCCCAATCAATACCTAATAAAGTTGGATACGGTCTGCTATCGCCAATAATTTCTCTGACTTCAAAATCTGCAAAGCTGGGAATTCCATCAATATCAACTGGTACTTGCGGTAATCGGCCTAGTGGCGATACCCTCTGCTGATTGGCTAATCGTAGATGGATAGGTGATATGGCTAACTTAGGGCTACCCATCTGTTCCCATGTCTGCTTGGTAAGAACATTTACCTCTGATCCTAAATCTAGGATTACCTCATCCATTTCAAACTCTCCAATTTGTGTTGTGAGTCTCATTTCTCTTCCTGTTCTTGTATGGCCCATAATATTATGAACAGCACACTGCGTACTACTCACGGAAGAATTCTACTGATACTGATCTATGATGCATTGAATCTCTCCTATGGCTTTCTCATTTCTTATGAGTTTCAAGGAGCTCCGCAGGAAGGATTGTACACTTCCTGTCAACTCATCCTCCTCGCACCTTCCAGATGTGGTATCCTGTGATATCTGCACAGGACTAACGCCACAAGGTTTTTTCTGCGGTACACCCCTACAAGGAAATATCTGTGATCCTGATGGTGTAGGGTTAGTAAAGAAAGTTTTAGCTTGCTGAAATGTTTCTTTGTTCTTCTGCAGGTCAAGTGGTGTAGATTTATTAGTGGCTTTACGCACCCACTTCAGACCTGTATTCTTTTCAGCATCCTGCGATGTCCTGCTAGTAGAAGCACCGCTGCGAGTCACAATATTGACTCTTGGTTTTGGTTCTTTCTGCTCATCAGCGATAAGCTGAATATTCTAGTTTACTACTGGCTTAGGATCCTTAATCTTGTCTATCAAGATAGGACATTCTTCTATAGTATGATCATAGGACTTGCAATACTTACATGTTGTAGTAGGGTTCTGACAATCCCTAGCATAATGTCCTATGGCTCCATAGTTGTAACAAACAATTGGTCCACGGCCATGGACAAAGCCTCCACCACGACCTCTTCCTCTGAATCCTCCACCACGGCCATCATGAGCTGGTTCATGCGGTGGGCCTGTTGCTGGTCTTGATGTCTCTAACTGGACTCTGTAGAAGTCATGTTTTCTCTCTATCATAATATCATAAGCTCTGCAATTATTTTCATCATGTCCTACTGACTTACAGAAGTTACAGTATAAATTCTTAAGAGTTTGTACATACTTCTGAAGTAAAGGGCATTCCTGTGGTCTATGTCCTCTTGTTCTACAGATTTCACACCATGGCCCTTGATTCTGTACTAAGGGGTTAGGAGCCCCACTTGCTAGATACTCAACAAATACTGGACAGTTATCTTTGGTATGGCCATGTCCTTTACACTTTGTACACCATATTTCTTGTTCAACCTCTTTTCCTTTCTTAATTTCATGTAGCTGTAAAGTGAGATTGGCTAACTGATTATGTAAATTTGTCATACCTGCACTAGTCTCAGCTAGAGGTGAAGCCTCTAGTTTCATTGCCATATCCAATGCTTCATCCTGTGTATGGATTTTTTGTTGCATTGGTGGAAGTCTGATATGAGGGAGCAGTGCTACGATGAACCATTCCTTATGCTGCTCCAACGCAAACTCAAAACTAACTTGGTCTATAAGAGCTTTAAATTTCTGATCGAAATCCCATACTGACTATGTGGGTAACTGTTTGATGTCTTTAAGTTCTGTGATACATTGTGACTCAGACTTGGGTTTCTTACATTCCTTAATCATTGTAGTCCTGACCTCTACGAGTGTTTTGTTCTGCGTTGATGTATACTTCATATACCATGTTAAAGCTCTTTCTCTAAGTGTAGTGGCCAACTGGACAAGCTTATTATTGCCATCCTGGATCTGTTTAATGGTCCATACAGCTTCACATAGGAACCAATGTTGTTCTAGGTCTTCTACCCCTGTACCCCTAAAGGTAGGTAATTTCATGTCATCCCCCATTCTATTTCTATGAGGCGGATTCTGATTTGCTGTATTACTACCACTTGGCGGTATAAATGTAGATGGTGTAGAGGTAGTATGTACTGTGTGTGAACTACTAGATGGAGTTCCTACAGGATTATTCTAAGTCCTGGTTGGTTTCTGTGGGGTATAAGGGTGGTAAGGGATACCCCCTGCTGTTCTTTCTCTATTACTTTGACTTTGTTCTCTAGTACTATCTGAACTGTCTTCAAAGAAGGAAGATCTGAAATCTACTTTATATCTCTTACCGCTACGTGTACATCTAATTTCTTCATAATCACTCTCAAACTCTTGTGACATTATACTTACTTAACTTATTCATCTGAGAATATATCTAGTACTCCTTTTTCATACAATAACATCTTAAGGAACAGATTTAAAGAGTTCAAGTACTTACCACGATATCCTTTGAAGAAGTACCTCTCTGCTTCGCTGAAACTCTTTCTTTGATCAACTGCAAACTTTGTAATGAAACCTTCCAGCAACCTCGCAAGCCAGAATTCTACTGCTCGCGAAATGGGATTATCTACGCTTTTCACAGTGTGAATCAGATTCAGTGTCCAGACAATGTTTCTTTTCTTCTTGAAGACATGCTTATCAGTCAACTTTGACAACCAATCGTACAACTCATTTGCATAGGTCACAAAAAATATCTCATGCAGGTCTATGAAGATATGTTTCTGTAACCAGTCCTCTGTACTCAGCCTAGGACTCTTGTTTTATTTCTCAGCAAATTCTCTTTCCTTAGACTCAACCCACTAGTTAAGTTCTTCTTTAGTAGGATGCCAACAGAACATCAGCTCTTTAATTTGTTCAAAACCGGCGACGGAACCATTTGTTGGTCTTCTCTAGGAAGACCCGGGTTTACTTTATTGTACCAACAAAACCCCTAGCTCACTGGCCCTTTCGGCGATAGACTGTAGAACGGCCTGAAGTCTCACCCGAAGTGATCCTAGATGGGGTGGCTGAAGAATCAGGTTTCCTCAACCAGGTTCTGTAGCATCCTAGGTTCTCTGGCTCTACTTAACCAGCTGAATCTCTCAGCAAGGGTTGTTTCTCTCTTTCTAGCTAACTCTGCTATGGGACGGACTCTTATCATGTCGCGGCTTCTAGGGCACTACGCGAACCTTCCCTTCTGCCCAACTTTTAACCTGCAATATCTCACACCGCAGCTCCCCCAACAGTGCGATATCACCCTTTCTATGCTACTATATTTCCTACAGTAAGACTCAATATACTCAACAACTCTCAAGGTCTAGAGACTTCCCTTTTGGGTATAATAGCTCCATTAACATTCATTAAGGTGTTAAACAACCTCACTTAAGCTTCTACAGTTTAACATGCTTAACATCAATTACACTCAACTCGCTGAACTAAATATGCAGAAGTCACTTAACACAGTAGCTGCTACTGTCGTGAATCAAGCACTGATAAACTCATATACAGAGTACTCAACACATTCAACTTGCATTTGACCTTCTATGTTACTGTAAACTGAAGGATAGCATGCATACATTCATTAACTGATAGCAAAGTTCATGTAACAGATAATAGATAGCAAATAAGTAGAGCACAATCACATGAAACAGTCGCACAACACACGGATGTACATGGTTCACTTCCAGGGGGGAAGCTACGTCCACGGGAACTGTGTTTATATTATATCTTGAGAGAGTAACACAGTTTCGCTGCAAACTCTTATGCAGCTTGAGATCTTCTGGGAAACTCCACGCACACAGCTGGGAGCCCTTCTCTCTTAGATCTCTTCTCTTCCTATATTGATTTATTCTTACAATATACTCTTTCTCTCTCTCTCTCTCTCTCTCAATCCCTGCGGATTGTTACATTCAGGCTCAAGGAGCCAACCGCTGGTTACAGTAAGATAACTACAGACTTAAAGACAGAACCAGAGCTTGACTCTTCCTCAATGTCTCACTATAATGACGACAACAGTTACAACCTTATCAACCAACTACCTAACTAGCTAGCTAGCTAGCTAACCCTTCATAATACAAAATACATGCTTAAATAGGTGGCCCGAAGGTCTCACCGTGATACAAAACTATGGGCCTATCCCAACAGTAACCCAAAACCCTAACTGTGACAGTCGGCCTTTCTGTACTTTGTACTGCCGCTTTCTGGTCACACCGCAGCTTCCTGCAGTCTTCCACGATTTTCGGCGTTGATCGCGAGTATGGACACTGCTTCCTCGGTCGCTCCCCTTCTGTCCTTTGTCTTTAATACCTCGACCCATTGCTCCTTCTTCCTTTATGAGGGTAGCTGAGCCCTCCTGTCGTCGCCACTGCCTTAAATGCAATGGTTGAGCTCTCTTCTCGGTCGCTTCAAATATTATTTCCCTTTGACTTTCTTGTTCCAACCGTCGTGATTTTTGGCCCACGATCTACAACGGGAAATGCACTATGGCATCGTACCTTTATCGCATCACCAAAACTGTCTTTCCTCCAAAAATTGTCCATCTTCTACCAAAAATAGTAGCTTTTCCTCTAGCTGCGGGACCCTACTCCAACAAAAGGCCTAGTTACATTTGAGAGGAAGGATGTTACGTCTTTAGGAAATTTACATTTATTTTCTTTCTAAATAAAATTTCACATAACTCATAGTTAAAAAGAACCTACATGTGTGGTCATTTACCCTAAACTGACATGACACATATCACTCACTTTGCACCATTTTACGTATGTTGTGGTTAGCATATTTTTGCATTTGTTCAATTGTGTTTATTCTCAACATAAATCTCACTTGTCACACAAAACTTCCACCGTCGAGGAATAAAACCACCTAAGGTATTACCCTAGACTGTAAGGCATTTCTCCTCTCTTGAGTGGTGTTTTCCCATTCTCTCCCTGTGGTTCATGAGGGAGATACTCTAGTTGGGGCCACTCTTAAGCCACATTGATTGGATCCTTTAGGTGAGGTTGCACCTTGCTTGATTCATTTTATCCCCTTGGAGAGAGTTTCGATCATTTTTCCTCATCCTGTTATGGAAGAGGCATCCCTTTATTTCCACCCCGTGGAGGAAATAACCCCCTCCCCTTCCCCCTTTCTTCTCCCTCTTTGAGAAGATGCCACACAACATCCTCTTCTTCACATCAAAAACAAAAATCATCCCCACATACCCCACAGGGCCCCTCCTCAGGAAAAAATACACAACATATAATGGAAACAACTAATACAAACCTACCTTTCATGGCTAGCTTGAATCTCCCTAATCTAGCTAAGTTGATCAATGACCCCATAGATAACAATCGAGCATGGCCTGATATTCCCAATAAGATCCCCTCAAACATCCCTAAGTTTGAAGGGAAACAAGGAGACAATCCCACCAACCATGCCACGTCTTTCCACTTATGGTGCTCCTCCAATAGCATAGTGAATTAATCAATGAGGCTTCGTCTCTTTCATAGAACCCTTACATGAACAACTTCCAAATGCTATGTGAGTTTATCGAGGGCATCCCATGCCACCTTTGGGATGATTTCCACCTCATTTCTCACTTATTTTCAACTTCTCATACACCACGATTTAGATCTCAATATTCTCATAGAATTTTGGCATAATACTTCTAGCCACACAGTGTATCACATCCATGAGTAGCGTAGACATCACACACTACAAAATCGGCATACAACCACATTTCCTATTGGATTGGTTCAACAAATTAGTCCAACCAACTTTTGTAAAGGATGTGGCAACCTCGTTGTCCCAAATTGAGGAAGAGGCCATCTTGAAGGCCCAATATTTTGATCTGATCTATGCATAATCTGTGTACCTATACACCATCCTAAAAGATGCCCCTCGACATCGATCATTGGACCCCCCCCCCCATGCGGGGTCGTCACATTCAATGAATGGGCTTATTGGGTACATTTTCCAACATGTAAAATTTCCCCCTCAATTGAATTCTATGCCACGCCCTATGGCAATGCAGTACCCACCAATCCCCCTAGTGTTAGCACCTCCTATTACTGTACCAAATGCTCAATTTGGACAACTACAGTATGGAACCTATAGTTGTACCTACCCCAATGCAAGCCAAGTGGTGTCGATACCTCGACCACAAAGGGAACAACAAGCTCCTGCATCTAGTGACATCGTATGGAGCACAAACTACATATATACCACCATAGGGTATAATCCTTATTACTTGTTTCTATGTACTCCTGCTTCTGCACCCATGCCTCACACAGGGATCAATTTAGAACAACCTTCTTTCACACAACGAGCTCAACGGTTTGAGCATTTGAACACCCCTAATCCCTAGTATCCCCAAAATCAAGGGAGGAAGAAAGGTAAAAATAAGTAGAACCAGTAGCAGAGATAAGGGGGAAACCCCCCTCCCCAACCGAATCAAATCCCAAGTAACCAAAATGTAAGGGCTAATATCCCACCCAAATAAGGAAAAAATGCTAACATGAGGAAAAATTATTCTTGCTTGATTTGTGGAGAGTATGGTTACTATACTCACCATTGTCTGCTCAGCCCTAACCGCCAACAACTGGTGGAATTTCCATTCGTCAGTCGAGTACTCGTCAACATAGGGCCAAGGCATGGTTAGGGAAGTAAATCACCAGGAAAATTGCAAAGAGGGAAAAGCTACTACTGCATGCAGCATGAACTGCAACTCGAAGATGATCAAGAAGAGCAAGGCAGTGTGCCAACCCACACAGAATATCCAAAACAAAACCCCTATCAAAGCTTGAAAGAAACACAAACAACAAAAAGAAACTATAAAAAAAAACAAAGAACACGATGCACAATAGAAAAAACCTCGCTACAAAACTCAAAGACAAGTAACATGAACACCACCTTTTGGTAAAAAAATTTGTTTAGCATAAACCCCTGCAATTTTGGTTGTCATTCCATTGCAACAATGGCACTCTGACAAAGAACAACAATTAACAACAGCTGAATCCCTATGTACCGTCTATTTGCAACACAAATGCAATGACAACCCAACTCAAGCACAACCAAAAACATGGTAGATAAAACAATAGAAATGCATTATTATCCATGGAATTGTGAACGCTAAATGCCCACTTGATTGCCAGCACGTTGATTTGAGCACTCCCAAGGAATTTGTACATGCAACATTAATTGCTTTCCAACAACTCAACACAACTAATAAACACCAACCCATCTGACTATTGTCATACTATTTGAGTTGCACGCAATCATTAAAAAGTCTCTTAGACTAGTTGTCATTGAAACTTAGATATTAAACCTCGGGAAGTATATGATCTAAATCAATGACATATATCCTTTTGAACAGACACCCATTCAATCTAAAATATTATATAGCCTATGTCATAATGCCACATCCCACAAGATAGATGTCACACACTCAACAACCAATCACACATAAGAAAATTCACCATTTTTTAAAACAATTTAATATGAACCACCCTAACCTTAGCTCCAACATTGCCAATTCGAAAAATCACCCAATGTAAGATGTAGACTAATTGGGTGAGTGTTATCCACCCTGCTGCAAACTCCATACATGGGTTATGGCATCCATCTAAGGCGCGCCTTCATCCACCATCAGCACATGGACACCATGTCACGACATACATCATAGCATCATCAGCATCCATCCAGCATCAGCACATGGAGACCATGTCACGGCATACATCCAGCATCAACGGTATCCATCCTGCATCAAATACCATCCACCCCTTTCTCCATTCGCCTTCCCTCCGTTGTGATGTCAGGCAAGCCGATATGACGGTGCCCTGATATGACCGCATGGTATCAGCATTTAATCCTTCCCAATCCTCCCAAATCCGTAGATCTGCACAAATCGACAGGTCCAGATCCATGTATCTCTCCAAGTAGGCGCCATTAATCCATGCTTAGGTATTTTTCAAACTTCATGCCTTCCTCTCAGAAATCGAACGCTCTGAGCTCTGAACCAACCTAGTCAGATTAGCAGGTATCTTGGATTAGCCTAAAACTCTCGTATTTCTATCCAAACCAATTTTTGCTCTGCTTTAATGTTGCGATGGATGAAAATTATGCAGTTTAATAAAAAAATTGGTTTATTGTGTGATAGGTAATGTCCAGGTGGATTTAATACGATAGTCATCTTCGTATACCAAAGGTATTTCACATTCCTTTTGCCTCAATTTGACTATCATCTAGGCTAGTTTTATGCCTAGCTTTTATGAAATTGTTGTCTGCGTGTTTCGAACCTCTCCATGGATAACAACTGAAGCCTTCCATTTTCCATGTCCTGGATTTCGCAGTATTCCCAACAGTCTGCAGCCTGCTAACTTTTTGTTGGGTTCATTGGGCAAGGCCGCACTTGCAAGCTTGTCCATGTAATATCATTGTCCATGGTCATTTTTTTAGATTTCTGCGATTTCGCTCCCCTTCTAAAGAAAAAAAAAAGCATACTACACACTGCATATATTTCAATTTAACCCTTTGTGTTTTGCAACGTTTTACGTTGCATAATTGTTCTGTTGTGCTAATTCACAATGATATTGGGTGACCCAAGTTGTGTAATCTGATCTTTGAAGGATCAAACGCCCACACGGTACCATTGTATCTCTCAGGAAAATGACATGCCCATTCATAAAAACCCATTGTAGATTGTCTACAAACAAGAACACTGGGTTAATCCATAATGTAATATTTCTTGTTAAAGATAAAACCGTATCTCCTTGCCAGGAAAAGTAACTGAACATGTCCAAAAACGACTGTGTTAGTTCTGAGTTCTGGTTGCTTTTATTTATTTCTCCATCTCAAATTTCAAATTCATTGTCAACTTTTCCAAGTATTTATTGATAGACTCTTTGTATGTACAATTTGTTATGACTCTTTGTATGTAATATTTCTAGCTATGATTGACTCTCGGCAGACCCACCAGCAATAAGTGTCTCCTCTCTCGTCTTTTATTGTTTTCTTGCTGCAAAGATCTTGGTTTCTATTGCTCTTCACCTCCTCTCTCATCTTTTATTGTTTTCTTGCTCCTTTGAAGTTGGCAGGTAACCACCTAAAGTCATATCGACAACAAACTCTGAGCAATGTAACATCCCCATACCCCATAACGCGGATTATTAAAAGAAATTGCTTAAAGAAACTCTTTGCTCTTCTAATAAACATCGGGTATGGGCATTAAACCATTCACCAACCTTCATCTCAGGCTTAGAACCATTATACCATTCGTTTCGCCCTTCAATTATCTATTCTGCGTCTAGAACAACCATTTCCAAACTAACCTTGCCCTTTCTGCACCTCTGCTTCCGTACTATCGACATCAGAAGTCAGAAATCGAAACTTCAACATTTCCATGAAACATTCTACCAACCTTCTGGTTTTGCCTTTCAACCTCTGAAGTAGGAAATTGGAAATCGAAAACATAAATGTGCAAAGAAACATTTAACGGTATTTCCGCCTTCCACACTTCCGCTTTCCGCCTTTCGCACTTCGGAACTCGGAAATCGGAAACTCAAGGTTCCAAGTAAATTTCGACGGCCTTTCTACCTTCCACCTTATGCACTTTCGCTTTCCGCCTTCTGCACTTCGGAACTCAGAAATAGGAAACCAATATTCGGCCTAATCAACTTTCATTTTCCCACCTTCTGACTTCTGCCCTCCCACTGTGGAACTCAAAAACCGGGAACTTACACTTTTGACTTAACTTTTCTTTGTCCTTTCGACTCCCACTTTCCTCCTTCCGGCCTCAGAATTCGGAAATTGGAACATTAACTTTTCCTTAGACTTTTTTTTTGCCTTTCCGCTTACCACTTCCTACCTTCTGTGGGCGTATCCCATAAATAGGAAAGTCACCCTTCTGCCTTAGAATCCTTTTACGCTTCCACCTTTCGACCTCGGACATTAGAAGTCAGAAAACCCATTTCTTGCCTTATCTTTTCTCCTGATTTCTTCCTTCCGCCTTCCGCATGCGAATCTCAGAAGTCATAAATCCCACATTCTGCTCCAATAGAACTTCTTTCTCCCACCTCCCACATTCCACCTTCCACTGTGGATCCTGGGGTGCGGAAACACCATAATCTACCTTGTCCAACTTTTCCCTTTTCTGGTTTTCACCTTCCGCAGGCGGATTCCAAGGGGCGGAAACACTAAGTTAGATGCATTCTGACCTCTGTAACAGGCTTCTAGCCTCTATGAACTTAGGCATTTGCATTTCAAAAACACAAGGCATATACAGAAGTGAAATGCATGTAACATACAAGGCATAAACAAGAAGTTATAGGGACATTCTTACACAAGTAAACCTCTACTTGATCATCAACAAGCATTCAACATGAACATAGCAATTCATCATATTCATAAGCATTCTACACAACTAGTATAGTCATTCATAAGCAAATACAATGCATAAAAAAGTAACAGAGATACCTATCTTGATGATTAAGTTGTTTTGCAACTAGCTATGTCGCGCCTGCATTGCTCCACCCAACCATAGGCCAGTATGTTCATTAATATCTCAACACACTTCCACCCCCGAGCTGGGCATGATTTCCACAAGGAACTAGGGAACAACAGGCTTGTACACATCCAACACACTTCAAAACACATTCAATCAACTAACATTTGGGTTTCACAGACTTTCTAGCTAGGCCAATAAACAATTGGGATCCACAAGATACTAAGGAAAAACAAGCCAAAACACAACACGACACAACCAAACAAACCAACAATTGGGATAATCAGACTGCTAAGGAAATGGATAGGTAGAAGTGTTGGGATAGTGAGCTCAACCCCAGAGCTAAGGATACCTACACTAGATCTGGCTTGGTCTCCATGAATCCACCTCACCCTACACAAGGAATTATTCCTTTCTCTGCTTGTACAGTCCTTTAGGCCATACCTTCCCTCTAGTGCTCACACGGGTGTGCAAGCCAGATTTACCAGCCCCTTTGATCTTTTTATGTGGTTCCTCTCTTTACTAGGCTTATCATCCAATTCTGGCCCTACTCCACTCCTAAGCCTTCAAACGAAAATAGGGATGCACTACACAGCAATCCACAAAGAAAACCCATCCCACTAGCTTCACTTTAAAAAACAACCAGCACCCTGTAACACAGAGAAGACCACTGCGGAAACACCTTCTGCGACTCATGAGAGTGAAAAAAACCATTCAAGAAAATGGAACATTGGGGAAAACTCAGAGGAACACTCTTTCATGAAATCGAGTGATCTTCATTGCCCTTAACTCAGCAAGGGAAAATACTTGCTGATAACCAGTTCCGCGACTCTAGACATTGAACAAACACGACTGTCGGATCCAAGGTAAACGGTTCAGAAAATAACACAGAGCAAGGGCACGGTTCTTGCTGCAGGATGAACAACTCAAAAGAAAACATGAGTCTCAAACAGCAGGATGGACGCACAACGCGCACGAATAAAACATGACTCTCCCCAACAGCTCCATGAACAATGTAACTTGATGAATGCCCCAACACTCAGCGCGACTCAGGGGATGAGGGAACGGGAACGCATTCCCATGCATTTTTACTTGCTACATAAGCAAGAACCTGGCCTCCCAAGTTGAATACTTGCAGGCTTGCTCAGTTAATCCATCAGACTGCCATTCCTTGCTTTACCCAAGGCATTAACTGCTTCAACCAACTTCTGGAAGAAATTGATGATTGAGGACAGAGGACAAAAGTAGCTAAGGGTTCATGGGTTTCCCCATTGACATCTAGTCACACCCTATTGGATCAAGGGTTGACTCACTCCCCACCCTATCCCTTGTGGAATCATGCCCCCATCTCTTTCATGTTGTAGTTCCATAACTAACTGTGGTGTTTTATTAATTTGTGCATTTACATGATATATCAAAATATATATTATGCTTGACTTAGCACTATCACCATAGGTATCATCCTTGATCCCCTATCCATAAAATATTCATCCATGGTAGGGCCTTGGCCTTGAGCTCCATGCCATGATCTCAATACAATATTTACATCATGTACAATTAAATACCATGGGGTCAAAACTGGGGTATTACAATCCCCTCCCCTTACAACAACACTGTCCTCAGTGTTTTACTTTCTTAAATAAAATGCTACACTAGCACCGCCTCAGTGCTCCGCACACTTAAACAAAAAATGGGTGCGCCAATTGCATGGCATCCTCCAGCTCCCATGTAGCCTTATTAAGATTGTGGTTCTCCTTCTGCACCTTTATCTGTTTAACGGTACAATATGGAACTCTTCCAGGTCCTTGATTGCATGCATCATTCCATACCACCAATATCTTTCCGGTCTTGGAGAATCCTTCTCCATAGCTTGGAACATCTCCAATGTCTTTGGCATCCAGCAATACCTATGCTCAAGCTCCAAGCAATGAGTCAATTCTCATGTCAGATTCACAAGATTTTTCAAAAATCATGGATGGATAAAATGCACATGTATATTGACATAAAATCAACAAGTAATTCAAATACTTATGTGCATAAATATCTTATTTTGGTTGGTGGTGGTGCCCTCTTTTTTTCCAGTATCTTCTCTGAATCTGGAGTTAGGGAAAACATAGACAGGTTTCATATTTTTATTAAATTAACCTCTGGGAAGTCAATTTTGGTGTGGGTTCATGGTTCTAATTCAGTGGGGTCTCTAAAAGTTGCACTAGAACGAAGAGAGGGTTTTCCTATAACCTCTTTTTTCTTTCTACATGAAGGTAAAGTGTTGTAGGAAGATTCTAGGCTAGTAGATTTTCAGCCAAGAACTCAACTATTTCTTTGAAGCATCGTTTGCGAGGGGGAGCAGAAGGAAAAAGAGGACCCTTCGGTCCTTCATATTATAAGGAGTCTGCTCACCCTAAGGGGTCACAAACAACGATCTCATCTTCTTCCAATCCCAACCCATATTTAGTGGAAAAGTTGGAATCCACACCAAACCTAGAGATCAAGAATCCACAGGTAAAACAACTTTTCAGTACGCTACAAAATGTAGTTCTCATTTGTCATTTTAATAGGTTTAGGCCCAGATACTTTGATCTTCATCAATGGATTTTCACAAATTGGACAACCAATTGTCAAATCCTCCTATGTTACAAGGGCTTCTTTGTAGTTCAATTCAAATCCCAAGATGGTTATAAGAAGATGTTATCGCAAGGTACTTGGTTTTGGGGGAGAGCTGGGCTCTTCATAACCCCTTGGTTTCCTGAGTTTGATGCAATCTCCATGGTGGTAACCAAGATGGCGGTATGGGTGAGGATGCCAAATTTACCTCTACCATTCTGGTATCATTTAGTATTGGAAGACATTGGAAATCTTCTTGGGAGGTTTATCAAAAGTGATATCGATAGGAAAGAGCAGGGTGTATTTACTTATGCAAGAATTTGTGTGGAGATAGACCTCAACAAAGGTCTCCCTGGTATATTACAACTGAAACATGAATATTTCAATTGGATTTAGAGTTTGGACTATGAAAATACTGCTTTTAGGTGTAGATTCTGTCATTTGGTAGTTCACCTTCAGGACTCATGCCCCCTTCCTAAAATGTTTACAAAGAAGAAAAAGGGGCAGACTACAAATCGCAAAAATTGGAAAACAGACTATGTTCCACCTCTAGATGAGGAGGAGGAGAGTGATGATGAAGAAAAACATGATCTACAGAAAAATGAGGAAAATGTGATGAAATATGAATCAGTGGATGCACAAACATTAGAACAAAAGAACTATGGTGCGGAAACATTAACAAATGTTGTGAATATTATGGATGTTTCTTTAAGTGGACTAAAGTGTGCACATGAAACAGAAAGTTCAGATTCTGATAAGGAACAAGTTTTTGTTCAAAAATCAGAGGAGGTGGTAGGTAAATAATTGATTGTAGCTGCCTCAACTCAGGAAGGATGGACCGAAGTGAAATCAAAGAAGTCGAGGAAAAGGGGGAAAATAGAGGCATATTTTAACCCTTGATTTCTATGTCCTGTGATGTAGTATAGTTTGTTTTCTTTATTTTTCTTTTTCGGAGACCTTTGGTCTGTTTTTTGACCATGTGCTATGACACAGAGCTGATTGCTCATAATGCATTTACATCTACAAAATGCAATTTTGTTCGCCTTGGCTGAAAGAAAATTATGCTTTTTTTTCTAGGAAAAAAAAATCTTCTTTTGGTTCCACAGGTATCCGCCTTGGATTTATACAACCCTGGAACCCATAAAACCTTCCGCACCCCTCGCAGGGGTGTGCATTAAAAGGTATCCAAGTTTCTACACACCTTGGATCACCTGCAAATATCTCTCAACCGAGGTTTGGCAGCTCTCCTTCAGAGCCCAACACTTCCTCTAGGTGCTCACCAAGCTCATGTGCTTCCATTCCAAACACCACAATGAATTAATTCACATGTCAGATTCATTCCTAAAGGAATGAATCTATAACAATATTTTCAAAACCATGGTTGCATCATATGCTCATGTGTATTTACAGAAAATAAACAACAACAAAAGTTGATAAGTAAACCAAATACTTATATGTATAGCATCTCTCAACTGATATCTGGTATCCCTACTCCAGAGCCCAACACTTCTCTGGGTGCTTAATGGAAGCTCTTCTTAAGGGCTCAACACATCCTCCCATTGCTTACCAATGCTCAGGCACTTCTTTTCCGGACACCATAATACCTAGGGGTTATTCTCACAGATCCCCCACTCTAGTGATAGTCCCCTTACGGCGTGAATGTGTGCAAAAAGAAGTCTATCATGATGTCTTTCACCCTGGGCGTCCCCAGTGATGCATACTGATGCCTAGATGACCGAAGGAAAAATCTATGTACCCTCGTACATCCTTCTAAAGCAGCCATCTTTCTCAAACACGTCCTCCCGAGGAGATATGTACTCCAAGGGCATATTCCCATCATCTCACATGTGTTACATAATAGCAGGCAGTTCACATGAGATGTTATCATAAAATTTCAATCATAGATTTTCAAATCTATTTCATGCATGGATAAATTTCCAAATATCAAACGATCAATAACATTGATAGTCAAATCAAAATATGGGTTCACAATTCTGCTTCCTACAGAAAATCATATTTTTTTTTTTTGCAACCATGAGGCCATCCTCATATTGTTTGGATTTTACAAGTGGGATCACTTATCCCCTACTTACACATACCGCTAAAAACCTGGACATTCACATACAGCATGTCATCTTGACACCATTTTAAATCATCCAAACAGTCAATTAGCAATCAACAACAAAATTTAAAAACTATTATGTTTAGAAGTTAGATTTCAGTCATGAGATCCTTCTCATAGCACGTGGCAGTTTCCTTCCTTGGTTTCATTGGGCACAACCATACTTCTTTGTTCAGGTCATTCTACCTATAGTCTTCAGGAAGTCCCGATATGATTGTACACACATACGAGGGTTATCTCCTCATGGAACTATAAGTTCACGTGTAAGCCTCCTCAACCTATACATAGGCTCCACTTTACCTGCAGAATATCCTTCAATGAACTTCCTGCAATACCCTGCAAGTCCCGCAAAATATCTTACATCTGTCATCTTTCTTGGAGCAGGCCAACTCATAATGGCCTCAATCTCTTCAAGGTCTACAGATATTCCTCTATCTAAGATAATGTGACCCAAATAATGAATTCTATCTTCATAGAAGTCGCATCTACTCAGCTTTGCATACAACTTATGCTTCCTGAGCAATTTCAAAATCAGACTCAACTGTTCCACATGTTCTTCCTCATTCTTTGAATAAGTAAGAATGTCATCAAGGGAAACAAGAAAAAACTTGTCCAAGTACCTGCTGGAAACATTATTGCTGAGGCACATAAACGTAGCCAGTGCATTTGTGAAACCAAATGGTACCACTACAAACTCATGAGATCCATAACTTACTCTGAAGGTTGTCTTATGAACATCTTCATCCTTGATTCTTACCTGCTGGTAACCATAGCTTAAGTCAATCAAACAACTTTGCTCCTCTCATTTGATCAAAGAGGTCATCCCTTCTAGGCAAAGGGTATTGGTTATTCTCAGTGACTTTGCTCAGTTGCCTGTGATCAATACACAACCAGAGTGTATCATCCTTCTTCTTCAAAAACATAGATGGTGCTCCCCAAGGAGACATACTTGGCTTGATGTACTTCTTTTCCAACAACTCCTGCATGTGCATCTTCAGTTCTAGCATTTCTAGTATGCTCGTCCTGCAGGGTATCTGGGACACTGGTGCTGCTCTAGTCACAAGTTCAAAGGTAAAATTATTGTCCCTGTTTGGAGGAAGCCCTAGAATTCATATCAGGAAAAACATTCATGAATTCATGCAACACATGAAAGCCCTCCAACCTAGGAGTATCATTCTTTGTTTCCTCCAAAACATGAGCTGCATACACTTTGCAACCTTTCCCATAGAACTTCTTCCTCTGCATTGTTGAATCTTGTCTTCCAGAGATCACTTTTGGAATACCTTTCACCACCTTTAGTTTCCCTTCTTCATCTAAGCACTTAAAAGTCTTGTTGTAACAATCAAGCTTTGCTCTATGAGCTTCCAACCAATCCATTCCAATGAGAACATCATAGGAAACAAATGGCAGACCATTCAGATCTGCACAAGTGACTAACCCATCCATGACAAATGGACATTTCCTTACCACCTTACTGGCCTTCTTCTTGGCTCCAGTGGCTAGTTGGACCAACCATGATCTTCTATGCTTTGAATTCTTCAAAGTGCACATATAAACAGGTCTAGGGGTGATATAGTTGTGAGTGGATCCAGGGTCAATCAAAACAAAAACATTATGTTCAGAAATCTCACCTCAACTTCCACCACAGTTGAGTTATGACCTGCATGGTGTTCTTCTAACACTGCACAAATTTTAGGAATGGTCCCTGCTCCCTAACCCACAGTTTCATATTCTTGGGTGCTGTGGACTTGACCTTCATTCCTATTTTCAAGTGGACAATTCCTGTGAAGATGGGGTCCTCCACATCCCCAACATTTAAGTGGTTTCCTTGGATTCTCCCTCATCACTCTGGCTAGCTCAATCACAGCTTATGATGACTCTTTTTGTTGATCCAGGATGTGAGAAGGTTTAAAACCTTTCTTCCTTGGGTTAAGCTTCTCATTCTTCTTGTGGGGATTTATCCTACTCCCTTTTATCTCTGTTAACTAATGCCCAGAGTTTTTCTACCTTCAGAGGTCTTCCAAACTCTCTAGCATGATTATAGTCAACTGGTTTTGCTCTACCGGAGCCTTGATCATCCTTTTATTTTCTTCTTTGCAACCTTGCAACTCTACCCTCATGATTCTTATGGTAGCTGCAGCATCTAGGGAACTCTCTTGTTCCCTCTTCCCATCAGCTTTAGTTTCATTTTCTTGGATATTGTAAGCTGGCCTTACATACCCTTCCCCATGTGGACAAATCCTACGTAAATGGGGTCCTCCACATCTCCAGCATTGGAGTGGCTTTATGTTCTCTTATGGATATCTTGGATTTTCCCCCATTGCATCTTCCTCATGTCTACAAGGATCCTGTGCATCATCCATGTTGTTAATCCTTTTGGTGATAATCTTCTTTGACCTTCTTGGTCGGACCAAGACCAACTTTTCAATTTGCACTATTACTCTGCAAAATGTGTTAACAACATCATTTGTTAGACAATATCAGAAATTCAAAAATTACTTACCAACTGCTTATTGCAGGCATGAACAGTCAAGATCGCAGTAGAATACATATCTACGGTCACGGTGCATTTCGTCGGGTTGGCTAAGTTTAGCAATTATGATAAATACCCCTCTTTCTCACTATAGTTTTCTTTTTGCAACTAATTACCTTGGCACATTTATACCAATGTTGCAACTAGAAACTCTGTTAAACCACAACCTGGGTTTTATTTTCCATTTTAACTATTCAACTTGGCCCATTTAGGCCCTACTGTCGCAACCTTTGCTCTGATACCATAATGTAACATGCCCATACCCCATAACGCGGATTATTAAAAACAATTGCTTAAAGAACCTTTTGCTCTTCTGATAAACACCAAGTATGGATGTTAACACATTCACCAACCTTCATCTTAGGCTTAGAAACACTATACCAATTGTCACGTCCTTCAATTATCCATTATGCATCCAAAACGGCCATTTCCGAACTAACCTTTCCCTTTCCGCACCTCCGCTTTCGCACTGCCGACCTCGGAAGTCGAAAATTGAAACTTCAACATTTCCATGAAACGTTCTGCCAACCTTCCGCTTTTGCCTTCCGACCTCTGAAGTCAGAAATCAGAAATCAGAAACATATATGTGCGAAGAAACATTTAACGGTCTTTCCACCTTCCGCCTTCTGGACTTCCACTTTCTACCTTCTGCACTTCGGAACTCAGAAATCGAAAACTCAAGGTGCAAAGGAACTTTCAACTGCCTTTCCACCTTCCGCACTTTCGCTTTCCGCCTTTCATACTTCGAAACTCAGAAATAGGAAACCAATATTCGACCTTGATCAACTTTCATTCTCCCGCCTTCCACCCTCCCGCTGCGAAACTAGGAAACCAGTAACTTACACTTTTGACTTAAATTTTCTCTATCCTTTCGACTACCACTTTCCACCTTCCAACCTCGGAAGTCTAAAATCGGAACATTAACTTTTCCTTTGACTTTTTATGTGCCTTTCTACTTCCTGCCTTCCATAGGCGAATCCCAGAAATCAAAAAGTCACCCTTCTGCCTTAGAATCATTTTACGCTTCCGACTTCCGCCTTTCGACCTCAAACATCGAAAATTGAAAAACCCATGTTTTGCCTTATCTTTTCTCCTGATTTCTCCCTTCCACCTTCTGCCTTCCGCAGGCGGATCTTAGAAGTCAAAAATCCCACATTCTACTCTGATAGAACTTCTTTCTCTCTCCTCCCATATTCTACCTTCTACTGTGGATCTCGAGGTGCGGAAACACCATAATCTGCCTTGTCCAACTTTTCCCTTTTCTGGTTTCTGCCTTTTGCAAACAGATTCCAAGGGGAGGAAACACTAAATCAGATGCATTCTGACTTCTATAACAAACTTCTAGCCTCCATGAACTTAGGCAATTGCATTTCAAAAACACAAGGTGTATACAGAATTGAAATGCATAAAACATACAAGGCATAAAAAATCAATTACATGGACATTCATACACAAGTAAACCTCTACTTGATCATCAACAAGCATTCAACATGAACAGCGCAAATCATCATATTCATAAGCATTCTACACAACCAGTATAGTCATTCATAAGCAAATACATTACATAAACAGAGTAACATAGATACTTATCTTGATGATTAAGTTGTTCTGCAACTAGTTATGTCGCTGCAACGTTCCACCCAACCATAGGCCAGTGTGTTCATTAATCTCTCAACACACTACCACCCCCAAGCTGGGCATGATTTCCATAAGGAAATAGGGAACAACAGGCTTGCACATAGCCAACACACCTGAGAACACAGTCAACCAACTAACAGTTTGGTTTCAAAGACTATCCATCCAATCCAATAAACAATTGGGATCCTAGGCTACTAAGGCAACAAACCAAAACACAACAGGTCACAAACAAACCAACCAACCATTGGGCTTATCAGGCTGCTAAGGAAATGGACAGGTAGAAGTGATGGGCTAGTGATATCAACCCCAGAGCTAAGGATACCTACAGTAGATCTGGCTTCGTCTCCATGACTCCACCCCACCCTACATAAGGAAGTATTCCTTTCTCCACTTATATAGTCCTTCAGGCCATACCTTCCCTCTAGTGCTCACGCGGGTGTGGAGGATGGATTTACCAACCCCTTTGATCTTTTTGTGTGGTTCCTCTCTTTAATAGGATTATTAGCCAAGTCTGGCCCTACTCCACTCATAAGCCTTCAAACCAAAACAGGGATGCACTATATAGCAATCCACAAAGAAAACCCATCCCACGGGCTTCACTTTGTAAAACAACCAGCACCCTGTAACATAGAGAAGACCACTGTGGAAACTCCTTCCATGACTCAGGAGAGTGAAACAAACCATTCAAGAAAATGGAACATTACTCAACACGCTGGGGAAAACTCAGAGGAGCACTCTTTCATGAAAACGAGTGATCTCCACTGGCCTTAACTCGGCAAAGGAAATTACTTGCAAATAACCAGTTCCGTGACTCCGGACATTGAACAAACGCAACTGGTGGATCCAGGGTAAACGATTCAGAAAATAACACAGAGTAAGGGAGCGATTCTTGCTATAGGATGAACAACTCAGATCAAAAAACGGTTCTCAGGTAGTACGATGGACGCACATGGGCACAGGAACTAAACATGACTCTCCCCAGAAACTCCACGAACAATGCAAATGAACGAATTCCCCAATTCTAAGCGCGACTCAGGGGATGCGGGAACAGGAATGCATTCCCATGCAAGTTTATTTACTGTAGAAGCAATAATGTGGCCTCCCAAGCTACATACTTGCAATATTTCTCAGTCAAGACATCAGACTGCCATTCCTTGCTCTACCCAAGGAATTAACTACCTCAACCAACTTCTGGAATAAATTGATGATTGAGGATAGAGGAAAAAAGTAGCGGAGGGCTCATGGGTTTCCCCATTCACATCTGGGCACACCCTATTGGCTCAATGGTTTACTCACTCCCAACCCTATCCCTTGTGGAATCATGCCCCCATCTCTTTCATGTTGCGGTTCCATAGCTAGCTGTGGTATTTTATTCATTTGTACATTTACATGATATCTCAAAATATATATTGTGCTTGACATAGCATTATCACCATAGGTATCAGCCTTGATCACCTATCCATAAAAAATTCATCAATGGCAGGGCCTTGGCCTTGATCTCCATGCCATGATCTCAATACAATATTTACATCATGTACAATTAAATACCATGGGGTCAAAACTGGGGTATTACAAGCAAGATACAGATGGGTTGTAGAGTTCACCAAGCCGATATGATGCTAGCCAGTCCTCATACTGTCACTCCAAATTAGGAACAAAAAAAGTTAATAGTAGATCATTTTTAATTAAAAATATGGCTTATTTCCTCATGTATTATACTTCAAAACAACTTAGAGATTCTAACTTTGCAAGCATGGTTACTTTTAGTAGATGAAATAGAGAGATGAAAAAAGTATAAATAAAAAAAACTTGAATATATATGATTACTTTGTAAATAAGTGGATATGAAAATGGGATTCAAAATAAATATCTACAATACCTATTAACAAAATGTACATATGTTTGGTACAACACATGTGAAAAAATCTACATGCATCGTATTGATTGAGATTAAAATATGTATGTTTGACAGTGTTTTCAACAATTTATTATGGAGCTTCAAGACTCGAGAATTGTATTTGAAAATAGTTAAAAGACATGGTATACATCCACTCCATTATTGTATGATTGGTATATGCAAGAGTAAATATGTTGTCACTATTGTTGATGCATTGAATAAACATTGACAATGTCTCCATCAACTTGGTCCAATTCCACCTCCTCAAAAGGGTCGTGCATGTTCTCATGATTCGCATTGGCCAAAAAAATATCCTAAAAAAGTTCAAAAAAATAATGAGCTAAGGAGCTTTAGGGTTGAGTTCTGCATGGAAATGGCTATCAAAAGCTTAAGAAGACGTCTATTAGAACAGGAGATATGTAAAGAGGTATGCTCATATTCAAGCTTTTGTTAGATTTTTAACATTAAGCTAGTATAACATTAGGATCTTTAACTGAGAGAACAACAAGAATAGCAATCAAACACAAGAGACAATGAACACAGTGTTTTTCCTTGGGGAAACCATAAATGGAGAAAACCCCACAACTTCCTTAGATATAGAATCAGCACCAAAAGTAAAACCCCAAAAT
Organism: Pseudotsuga menziesii; assembly: GCA_001517045.1. Classification (NCBI taxonomy): domain Eukaryota; kingdom Viridiplantae; phylum Streptophyta; class Pinopsida; order Pinales; family Pinaceae; genus Pseudotsuga; species Pseudotsuga menziesii. The sequence goes on along the minus strand of LPNX011095256.1, from coordinate 110,506 downwards.
AGTAAGATGATCTCCCGACAACAATAACCTTCTTTCTATCTAGCCCCAATGTCTTCTCCTTCCTCAACTATGTTCTACACTTGAGTGTGTATGAGTTGTGTACTAAATGGAGATGCTAGCTCTCTATTTATAATAATCCTGACATGACTAAAACCCTCCTAGGGCCGACCTCTCTAGGAGAGTCTAATAACCCTAGTGCCCCGGAACTGCGGGGACTTTAACCCTTAGACAATAGGAAGGTTACCCACAATGACTTGACATGACTTGTTTACATTATAGATCTTCCCGATCGGAACATCGGGGCATGACATGACACAAGTACATTACAAATACATCTCGAAATAAACATCGGGTTACAATACATAAGATATACAGGTGAATACATTCCGAAGTTACATATACATCAACACTCCCTCTTAACTAGGAAGGTATTCTCTCGACACAATTTTTAGCACAAGTCTTCTTCTCTGTATCATCTGGGTCATCGTCAAGTTCTTGTCATCTTCATCTTCAAGTCATCTTCATCTGGAACTGGATCATCATCACTGGATCATACTCGATCTGGATCATCGCTGGATCTGGATCATCATCACTCGATCTGGATCATCACTCGATCTGGATCACCATCACTCGATCTGGATCACCATCATTGGATCTGGATCATCACTCGATCTAGATCACCACTGGGTCATCATCACTGGATCTGGATCATAGCTCGATCTGGATCATCACTGCTGGATCTGAATCATCACTCGATCTGGATCATCTCAAAGACATCATAACTGGATCTAGATCATAGCTCGATCTGGATCATCATTGGGTCATCATCATATGTGCTATCTCATGATTCTTCTCGTCATAGGAATTTCTATAAAGCTAGCCCTTTTTCATGCTAGGTGTAGGCCTACCTCCTCGTAGGTATTTGGTAGCCCTTACATCTGACCTACTCGTCAGAATGGCCAGCACTCACATCTAAACTTGACTCGCTAGAAAGGCACAGCACTTACATCTGACCTTGAATCGTCAGAAAAGTGCTCAGTCCTATACTGAGGGTTCCTGGTAACTGACCAGGTGCCTCCATTCAGAGAATGGCAATAGCCCTTACATCTGACCTACTCGTCAGAATGGTCGGCACTCACATCTGACCTCCTCATCAGAAAGGTGGTATCCCTTACATCTAATCATGTAGGACCTCATCCTACAATCACATCAGAATGGTTGGCACTCACATCTGACCTACTCGTCAGAAAGGCGGTAGCCCTTACATCTATGTAGGATCTCATCCTACATTAGAATGGCTGGCACTCACATCTGACCTCCTCGTCAAAAAGGCGGTAGCCCTTACATCTGTGTAGGAACTAATCCTACATCAGAATGGCCGGCACTCACATCTGACCTACTCGTCAGAAAGGCAACAGCCCTTATATCTGATCAAGTGGGAACACATCCCTCAATCACATCAGAATGGCCATGCGCTCACATCTGATCATGTAAGACTACATCTTACAATCGTCTCAGAAAGGCCCTTAGTCCAAGACCAAGTATTCCTGGTAACTCACCAGGCAGCTCCATTCCAAGAATGGCAATAGCCCTTATATATGATCATGTAGGAACCAATCCTACAGTCATATTAGAATGGCTCGGCATTCATATCTGACATGGAAGGAACCAATCCTCTTACCATGATGGAATGGCTCAGCCCTTACATATGACCTGCTCGTCAGAATGGCTTCCGGACTCATCACTTCCCCTTGGAAGGGACCTCGATCTGGAGAACACCAAACTCCTCCCTGAAGTACTCAAACTTCACTCTGGCCAATGGCTTTGTCAACACATCAGCTATCTGATCATCCGTTGCAATATACTGGAGCTTCACTGCTCCCCTCTACACCATATCCCTAATATAGTGATACTTGATCTCGATATGCTTCGACTTGTCATGGAACACTGGGTTCTCTGACAACTTCACACAATTCTGGTTGTCACAGTGTATACAAGTAGCATCCAGCTGGAGATCAAATAAATCAGACAGTAGCTTCTTGAGCCATACTACCTCACAACTAGCTGAACAAGCTGCGACATACTCTGCTTCAGCTGTACTCAGTGCCACACAGGATTACTTCCTGCTAAACCAAGAGATCACACCTGATCCCATACTGAAGCAACATCCTGAAGTGCTCTTCCTATCGATGGAACCGCCTGCCCAACCTGAATCAACATAACCCTCCAGGTTAATCTTCTAATTCGTATCATACTTGAACCCATAATCAACAGTACCTCTCAGGTATCTCAGAATATGCTTTGCAGCAATCAAGTGAACATGTCTTGGATCTGTCAAAAACTGGCTTAAGGTGTTCACAGCAAAGCAAATATCTGGTCTAGTGTTCGTCAGGTGCATCAAGGATCCAATCATCTGACGATACATCATAGCATCAACCAACTCTGATAAAGCATCGCTCAATAGCTTTAGGTTTGATGCCATAGGTGTGGCCATAGCCTTGCAGTCCATCATCCAAAACCTTTTTAGGATCTCTACTGCATACTTCCCTTGTCCAAGGGAGATTCCATCTACACTCTGCCAAACCTCCATACCTAGAAAAGAATGCATCATACCCAAGTCCTTCATTTCGAACTCAGCAGCAAGCTTTCTCTTTGTATCAGCAATCAAACCATCCATACCTGTCACAAACAGATCATCTACATATAGTAGGAGCATCATTGGGTTGCCATCTTCAACCTTGTAGTAAAGGTTGGAATCTGCTTTACTCTTGGTAAAGCCCAAACTGGATAGAAAGCTATCAATTTTTCCGTACCAAGTCATGGGTGCCTGTTTCAAACAGTACAGGGCTTTCTTCAATCTGCATACATGAGACTCTCTGTCATGTGTCTCAAAACCAAGTGGTTGTTCTACATACACTTCCTCTTCCACTACACCATTCAAGAAAGCAGTCTTGACATCCATTTGTTGTATCTTCCATTTCATCACTGCAGCCAGGGCAAGTACTAATATTATGGAAGTGTATCTGGCTATAGGTGCAAAGGTTTCTCATAATCTATTCCTTCTTTCTATGAGAAACCCTGAGCAACAAATCTTGCTTTATATTTCTCTATGCTATCGTCTGCAGCATGCTTGATCTTGTAGATCCATTTGGAAGTTACAACTGACTTCCCTTCTGATCTTGGGACAACATCCCAAACATCATTCTTCATGACCGATTGATATTCTTCGATCATAGCATCCTTCCATTCTTTTCGTTCTGCCGCTTCTTCATAACTGGAAGGTTCTTTATCAATGAAATCACATATTAATGCTACATACCCAGAGCAGGATCTGGTCCTTTTTCTTTCTCTGTGATTCTCTTCTGGAGCACCATATCTTTCTGCACCTTGGATAAGTTCTCGTACCCAAGCAGGTTTCCTCTTATGAGGATTGTTCTCTGGAAGTGGATCTATAGGTCTTTGTGGTTCTTCAAACTCTCGATCTTCTTCTTGAGTTTCTTCATTCATGGTTGTATCATGAATTCTAGGTGCTTCTGCTTCTTTAGATTCTTCAGCAGGTTTCTTTCTGGATTTGTTGTAAGTTGTGTCTTCATCAAATGTCACATCCCTACTGATGTCAATCTTCTTGTATCCTGGGAAATATATTCTAAAAGCCTTCGAGCTTTTAGAGTATCCTACAAATATACCCTTCTTTCCTAAAGGATCTAATTTTGTACTCTCTTTTCTTTTGGAATGTGTATGTACACAGGACAGCCGAATATTCTGAGATGGCTGACTTCTAGTTTCTTGTCAGAGAAGACTTCTTCAGGAGTCTTGTTCTCGAGTACTCTATGTGGAGTATAGTTCTGTACATACACCGTTGTTCTGGAATCTTCTACCCAAAGATGGATAGGAAGATCTTTATCATGAAGCATTGCTCTTGCAGCTTCCATGATAGTTCTATTCTTCCTTTCTGCAATCCCATTCTGTTGTGGATTATAAGGAGTGGACAACTCCCTCTTAATCCCGAAGTCTTTGCATAACTCTTTGAATTCATTAGATGTGAATTCTCCGCCATTATCTAATCGAAAGGTCTTGATCTTCTTGTCTGTGTGATTCTCGATCAAGGCTTTGAATTCCTTTTGAATACTTCATCTTTGTTCTTCATGAAGTAAATCCATGTCTTCCTAGAAAAGTCTTCAATAAAAGAAACATAGTATACATACCCGCTTAGTGAGCTTGATGACATAGGACCACATACATCGGAGTGGATGATTTCCAAGATTCCTTTTGCTTTGCTTTCGCTACTTGGAAATGCCTTCTTTGTATTCTTTCCTTTCGCACATCCTTTGCAAACCCCATCATGTTTTGCTTGAATTTCTGGAAGACCTTCAACAGCTTTGCTTGCAATTGGTAGTGCTCTGTAATGCACATGTGCAAGCCTTCTATGCTAAAGTTCATTTGGCTCTATTGTGTCATGGACCAAGGCTTGTTCTGGATGGCCCTTCAATTTGTATAGACCTCCTTCTTGTTCCCCAATCACTACTGCATCATTAATAGTCTTTCCCTTTGGCCACATGATGACTTGGCCATCTATGAATGCAACCCTCATGCCTTTTGCATCTAATGTAGATATGGAGAGAAGGTTCTTCTTGAGTCCTGGTACAAACAATACATCTTGCATCCTCATAGACTTTCCAGAGTCTAGTTTATAAGAAGATTCCCCACTACCTTTTATTGGATATTGGTAGTCATCTCCAAGCTTCACCTTGTGAGGTGATTCATGTTCTAAAAGTTTCACAAAGGATTCTTTGAATCTTGCCATATGCTTGGAAGCCCCACTGTCTATAAGCCAATCATTGCTTCCATGTGTGATATTTCTCGTGAGAGCAGAAATCAAGACATATTCTTCATCACTTGAAGAGTCTTCACTTTCATATCTGGTTTTCTTCATGGATGGTTCATCATCCTCTGCAGCATGAGCATGATGTCTTTTCTTGTTGCCCTTTTTCTTATTTTGTCTTTTAGGACAATCTTTTGCAAAGTGTCCTACTTCATCACAAGTATAACATCTGCCTCTAGAGAAATCTTTTCTAGAGTTATTTTTATAAAAATGCTTACCTCTGGAGTGATGAGAACTTCTTTTGGTTTTCTTGGAATGTACTGTGAGAGCTTGATATTCACTTCCCATATTCTCTTCTTTGGCTGCTATCCTAGCTTCTTCTTGAGAGAATTCTTCCCATAATCTGTTGAACTTGACTAACTTCTTTCTGGCACATATCCCTTTGGCTCTACTGTGTCATGGACCAAGGCTTGCTCTGGATGGCCCTTCAATTTGTATAGACCTCCTTCTTGTTCCCCAATCACTACTGCATCATTAATAGTCTTTCCCTTTGGCCACATGATGACTTGGCCATCTATGAATGCAACCCTCATGCCTTTTGCATCTAATGCAGATATGGAGAGAAGGTTCTTCTTGAGTCCTGGTACAAACAATACATCTTGCATCCTCATAGAATTTCCAGAGTCTAGTTTATAAGAATATTCCCCACTACCTTTTATTGGATATTAGTAGTCATCTCCAAGCTTCACCTTGTGAGGTGATTCATGTTCTGGAAGTTTCACAAAGTATTCTTTGAATCCTGACATATGCTTGGAAGCCCCACTGTCTATAAGCCAATCATTGCTTCCATGTGTGATAGTTCCCGTGAGAGCAGAAATCAAGACATATTCTTCATCACTTGAAGAGTCTTCACTTTCCTATCTGGTTTTCTTCTTGGATGGTTCATCATCCTCTGCAGCATGAGCATGATGTCTTTTCTTGTTTCCCTTTTTCTTATTTTGTCTTTTAGGACAATCTTTTGCAAAGTGTCCTACTTCATCACAAGTATAACATCTGCCTCTAGAGAAATATTTTCTAGAGTTAGTTTTAGAAAAATGATTACCTCTGGAGTGATGAGAACTTCTTTTGGTTTTCTTGGAACATACTGTGAGAGCTTGATCTTCACTTCCCATCTTCTCTTCTCTGGCTGCTATCCTAGCTTCTTCTTGAGAGCATTCTTCCCATAGTCTAGTGAACTTGACTAACTTCTTTCTGGCACATATCCCTTGAATAAAGGAGTCCCATGATCTAGGGAGACCATTCAAGGTGGTAATTACAATCTCAGCATTTTCCACTTCTTCATCTACTGCTTCCAGTTGTTCTTTGATTTGAGAAACTCTTGTGAAGTAAGACTGGATGGTTTCTGCATTCTGAATCTTCACATTCTTCAGTTGGTTTCTCAGAGTCATCTTCTGGTTTATGTTCTTCCCTTCAAACAATTTGGTTAAGGCATCAAACATAGCTTTAGGTGTCTTTAGGGAGGACACCTGTGGTATGAGATGATCCTTGATAGAATCAGCAATGATTCTCTTTTCCATAACCATCTTCTTCTTGTGTAAGGCCTTAGCCTCATCTCCCTCTGGAACTGGAACCTCCTCATTGATGTAGGAGTCCAACGCATTCTCTTCTAGGACCAGGGAAATCCTATACTTCCAGGTTCGAAAGTTATTAGCTCCCTCAAGCTTTTCATCAAGCTTGGTATGATGAGACATCTTAACTGAGAACCTCAAATGGAAATACAAAAGATTTAGATCTTACCAGTTCAAGATGTCGGATCTGGATTTGTAGCTGAAATTCTACAGTGTTGGTTCAGAAGCAGATTAGGGTTTTGCTTTTTTGGAGTTCTATCAACCAATTGCTTTGAAATTGATCCCTAACTTCGATTTTAGGGAGGAGATCAATTCAGGCCTAGGCTCACTGAAAAATTCCTCTTCTGTGAAAAGCTCTAATTTTTTGCAACAGTGTCGGGTCCAAAACTGAAAAACCTCAAAATTGGATTCTGCTTCGACAGAAAGATGCGCCCTAAGGAGGAGAGTTATTCCAACCTTCTTTTTCTGAAAAACTGTGGAGAGAGATCCACAAAGTAGGAAGCCCTAGTTCCCGCAGCTGCACAATGTCTTCTTCTAAGGTTAGCTCTGATACCATGTTAGATTTTTAACATTAAGCTAGTATAACATTAGGATCTTTAACTAAGAGAACAACAAGCACAACAATCAAACACAAGAGACAATGAACATAGTGTTTTTCCTCGGGGAAACCATAAATGGAGAAAACCCCGCAACTTCCTCAGAGATAGAACCAGCACCAAAAGTAAAACCCCAAAACAGTAAGATGATCTCTCGGTAGTAGTAACCTTCTTTCTATCTAGCCCCAGTGTCTTCTCCTTCCTCAACTATGCGCTATACTTGAGTGTGTATGAGTTGTGTACTAAATAGAGAGTCTAGCTCTCTATTTATACTAATCCCGACATGACTAAAACCCTACTAGGGCTGACCTCTCTTGGAGAGTCTAGTAACCCTAGTGCCCCGAAACTGCGGGGACTTTAACCCTTAGACAATAGGAGGGTTACCCACAATGACTTGACATGACTTGTTTACATTACAGATCTTCCCGATCGGAACATCGGGGCATGACATGACTCAAGTACATTACAAATACATCCCGAAATGAACATCAGGTTACAATACATAAGAAATACAAGTGAATACATTCCGAAGTTACATATACATCAACAACTTCATAATCTACTTTCATCTTATTTAGTTTTATAAATATTAATTATGTTACTAGTTTTCTTAATATAAAGTGAATTATGAACACGAGTTAAGTAGTGAGGCCCTCGAAAGAATTGCTCGACACTTAGATGCCTATAAATCAAAGGACATCAAAAGACGTGAAGACACATAAAAAAGGATTGAAATAAAAAAAATGTTCAATGAGTTAGATTGTTCTAATGAAGGGTTATCTTCAACCATAGGCACCAATGATGGTGCATGCAATGATTATGCTAATGAGGTAAGTGTCAGTATTTTTATATGATATTTTAATATAAATTTGTTGTTTTCATTTATTGTAATGTTGATATGACTAGTATATAAAGTTGTAGTGTTAACATGGGTACACATTATATAGATTTGTATAGAATCAGAGAAGAAAAATACCAATGAAGTACAATAAATAGTGGAAACATTCAGTGGATTGGATCTAGAAGATGAATGTTCATCTTCTATTATGGAAGGCACTAGTAATGCATCCCATGAGCATATAATTGAAGTAAGTATACTATTGTTTTTTACCACAATTTTTTTATAACATTGATCATGTTAAACTCATTTGTACATGCATATCATTATATAGGATTATGTAGAGCAAGCCAAACAACCTTCAAAAACTCCTAATTCTGGAGATCAAGATAGTAAGAAGACAATGGCATGTGAGATGAATGAATATAGCTATGTAAGTATATTTATTTTCCTTAGTATACTTTTAATTCTCATAGAAAAAGAGTATAGTTATTGTTTTTTGTATCCTTTTATTTTTGAAGTATTTACTAAACTCATATATATTATGTATATATAATGAAATTATGTAGGGTTTTATAGAAGATTGTTTTCAAAGTGATCCACAATTAGATGACACACATGACTCACCTCATATGCACATCACTAGTGATTCAAGAGTGAGTAAATATTTTGATTCATTTTTGAAGTGGTGTTATAAGTGGATTACTTAATGTTTGAAATTTATTGTGTGTTTGCTTACAATTTTTTTCTTTTATAGGTAAATGCAGAAACTCGTGCTCCAAAAGAAAGAGCCATAAAACACACAAAGCTTACACCTAAAAACCTAAGTCAAGTTGGATTTAGGAACCAAGTTGCTTGGTTGAGCCATATGCAATCCAATTACATTGGTAGATGAAAGCATATAAGAATAGTTGCTATTCATGGAAATAATTAATGTAAAAAATAGAATAGTTGTATTAACTAAGATTTTCAGATCTTTAAATTGTATTTTTTATAACTAATTAAAATTTCAAAACATGTGTTTATAACTAATTAATCCCCTTTTTAGCACTTCCCTTATGTTTTTTTCCAAATATGTGGACCAATTTATTTTGAATCAATTTAGATGTGCTTATCTTAAGAGGCTATTGATATTTATAATTAATTATTGTGAATGAAATCATAATGCCTATTACATTTTTGTTTATATACAATATATGTGTGTGTGTGTTTCATGTTTTTATTCTCTTTAATTTATATATAACATTCTTTAAACCCAATATACTAAAAAACTTAAATTGCATTGCTTAAAATTATGTTAGTTTAAAGCAATGAAGCACAAAGAATATGCCTCTCTGAGTAGGAGAAAGGGCACTCCTCAAATATCTCCTCTTTATTAGTAGTGTTTTCTCTTTGACCATTGAATGTAATGGTTTCTTTAGTATTTTTTTTCACTTTTATTTCACAAATCAGATACACAATCAAGACTAAGGATGAGAAATTATCGAGTTAATATGTCTACCATGAACTGATTCGGAGGACTATTGGGAGTATAGTTTGGAGCTTGCAAGCCCTTGAGCAAAGGGCATTTTAATGTCATGCTATTTGAGTTAATTTACTTTGTAATTATGATATGTGTTACTTTAATCTAATGGAGTATCCTTATGTTAAAATTATGTTCCACATTATTATTATTATTATTATTTTTAAAATAAAATTAACAATTGACAATTTTTAATTGTATGGGCTATATTATTGATTAAATTTTCATATTTATATCCATTTTCCAAACTTCTAGTTTAGAAAAAAAAAAGTAAAATTCTAGAAAACCACAAAATCTATATTCATAAAGTATATATATTATGTAAAACATGACTCTCAAGATAGATTATTATTAAGGAATTGTAAATTATTTATACATAAAAAAAATATTATAATTTTTCAATAAATACAAAATAAATATTTTAAATTATAGAAAATATACACATAATGTTGAAACTTATAATAGTAATTCTTCAAAGATAAGATACTATTTCTTTTTAAGTTGATTATAATTTTTAATGTGCAAAAATAGCTATAATATTTTTTCTTACTAAATTAAATAGTAATAATGATAAGAAAAAAATCAAAATCAATAAATCAATAAAAAAAGTCTCAACAAATTTGAACAAAATTGATAAATACACAAGACTTTAGAAAATGATTTATACACAACTTCAAAAAATAATCAATAAACAAATAAATAATTAAGATCAAGTTGCGTGAAAATATTCAAAATATATATATTTATAATAAAAAAATAGAAAAAATATAATACTATATTCTTTTCAAAATAAGTTTGAAAATCAAACAAACATCAAATATCAAGAGATGATGACACACTAAAAGTAGTAAAGATAGAAAATTACAAATTACAAAGATATTCAAACATGTGTTCAACGAAGAAAAAAATGATAGAATCATAAATTCATAATGACTTAAACCAATTTGTCAAATTATAGACATACAAATCCAAGATCAAATAACTATATTATGAAGATAAATTATCAAAGATTGAGCCTTTTCTTTAGATAAACAAATTCTTACAAAATGACAATCTCCATTTAACTTGCAAAAATCTTGAATTTCATATATTATTTGTGGAGGACAAAACGTTCTTTCAAATCAAAAAATTATTATATACCTGATATTATATAAACTATTACATATATTGAATATTATTATAGTCATTCACGCAATAATGTATCATCATCTGGTATTGTTACCTTTCAGTTTATAGTACTTTCTATATCACTATAATTAATATTTTACAAAAAAATAGACTTATGGCTATCTTTTTAACAACCTTGATATGAAACAAAATTATAAAATATGTGAAATATGGACATTGAATATGTTAGTACCTGTGCTAAAATTTGAGGATTTTTACATATCTGCAATAAATTATCCTGCAAAAGTTTAGACCAGTGAAAGAAAGAGTTGAAATCTGACTAGAATAGACGGCCTAGATGCACAGCGGAGAAGATCAAAGGTTGCAAATCATTTTCGCCAAGGAAAAATCAGAAGCGAAAAAGCGGAAAAGGAAAAGATTTGGTTGTGAAAGTTGGTAAAGCCGACTTCCACTTTCCGCAGCCTGAGATTCGACGGTTAAGGATGACTCTGGGATATATCAACGTTCCAAGAAAGGCGAGAAGTAAAAGGGTGAAAGCAAAAAGGCGGAAGTGGAAAGGGCCAAATTTGGTTATAAAAGTTGGTAAATCCGCCTTCCGCTTTCCGCTACTCTGCGGAAAGGAAAAAGTGGAAAGCGAAAGATATATAATTTGGTCATAAAAAAGTTAGAATCCTGCTTTTCGCGATCCGCAGGATCGACAGTCCGGAAAGCTTCCCGCCAAAGATCAACGCCTCGTAAAGAAGCAGAAAGGCGATAACGAAAATACAAAGAATTCGGTCATGGAAAGTTGGAAGCCCACTTTCCGCTTTCTGCCAACCTGTGAGATCGACGGTTTAGAGATAGTCCAAACAGATCAGCGTCTCGGAAGGGACCAGAAAGGCGAAAAGCAGAAATATGAAAATTTGGGTATGAAAAGTCGGAATCCCGCATTCTGTTTTTCGCAGCCCACAGCTTGATGTCAGATCAACAGTTGGGAAAGTTTATGTCTAATATTGACGGTGTGAAAAATGGAAACATGTACACGGGATAAGTAGATCTCTTGATATGTGAAATTTGGTAGACCCCGCAACTTTCAACGACCAAGATCAAAGGTAGAATCATATCTGCGGTGGAAAATATTTCTGCTTGTTCAACTTGCACTAACCAAATAACTTTTCAAATTTGCGGAATGTTGTAGGACTTGCATTTTTCAATGGTCAAGATTGATGGTGGAGTAATATCAACGAAGGAGATGAATTTCGATAATCTAACAAGCACGGGGAAATTAAGTTTTAAGATCTTCGAAATTACTCAGGGCCCGCATATTTCAACAGTGACGACATGTAGGAAAAATGATCTATGATGGAGGTTAATTCCGCTCATCTAACATGCGTGGATAAATGAACATTTGAAATCTGCGGAATGTGGTAGGCACGGCAAGGAAGAACAGTGGATATCTGAGCAGATTCTTGATCCACAGCCCATGATGATTTCACAATGAGAACTAGCAAGGGATAAGTCTAGTTGGTAAATTGAGAAATTGTGTATGAGCTTTATCTTTCGACAGCTCATATTAAGTTCCTATCCAGATCAACAATCCAGAACAATTTCGTAGGTGGAATATGCAAGGAAGATTAAAACTATTACAGGTCATTTGAAGATCCTCTGAACAGTCGTTTTAATCAAGCAGGCCTAAGTCCCAGGTGTCTAATTTTCGCAAATTGATCCACCATGCACATTCGAGCGTGCTTTCCTGGTTTTTTTTTATCATGGCGAATCGACCAGATCAGAATTTGTTAGGATCTTGTGTGTGTGGGTTTGATTCCCATGCTGTAACTGAATTTGGATCTATTTTGAGATTGATCTTGGGAGCCCATGACACTATAAATGTAGCCTCAAGAGAGGAACAAAGGGTTCGACATTGATTTTTTAAGAAGCCTCTGCGTTTGGTTTTTGTAGTGCTGAAACCTTCTTAGAAGTAATTAATGAAAAATATTCTTCTGAGTTTCTGAGATTCATCAAGGTGTTCATGGTCAGTCTGTGTTTCTTGTTTGCATCACTTTTTGTATATGTAAGATTCTACTAATGCTTTCTATTTGTATGTGAGGAATTCATTTTATTAAGCGCTCCTTTAATTAGAAATAACATTCGTAATGTGTTTATAATGATTGTTGTGGAATTCATCATGTGTTAGATGCTCCATTTTGGTCATTATTGTTAGCACTCAGAATGTACCCATGTTGTGGAAGGTAAATCTCAAGGTAACAACAGAACCACTTTAAGTAAGAAAGTTGGATTCTTTCTTCCCAGAGAGGGATCTCTCACTGATTTGTTTTGATGAGGCCATATGTATAAATAAAATAAAAATTCAGATTGTGTTTGTGGTTGAAACTAGGCAAGCATACATTGGGCTATGGAGTCACAAATATTTTTATGAATCACAGAACTGTTTACATGGGAAAATTCTACAAATTAAAGATAATACTCGGTCACAGTCAAAATGTAGTTTTTCTGGTGATAAAGAAGAAACAAGGACATGCCATCAATATAGAGCACCAAAAAGATGAATTCTGCATTAACTTTAGTAAGAAAGATTGGTGAATATCTGAAACAATAGCCAGAGCATAACAATATGAATTCTGAAACTATTACACATTCATTCCAGATATGAAAGAACACATAATGGAAAGATTAACAGGAAAGACATGCACATAAGAAAGGAAATAGCAAACTATAACTACGAAATACGCATGAAACTTTGCAGCAAAAGGCCAGCATTCGGCTCTGTAATTTTATTAATGGTAGATCTCAAAATACATAACACAAAATATCATGGGTTCCAGCCATTTTGTCATAAAATGTAGAAGTACTTATACATTGCTCCATGAGCTGAAAATATAACTAACTGCCAAAAAAAGCTCTCTAAACTGTCTATCTTATGGGCTGGCGGAAAACGAAAAGCGAGATTCCAACTTTTTTACGACCAAATTATGTATTTCCGCTTTTCGATTTACACCCTTTTTCTTCCCACTTTTTCCTGGACCATTGATTTATCCCAGATCTCAAACTACGGAAAGCGGAAGTCGGGTTTACCAAATTTTCACAATCAAAAATTTCCTTTTATGCTTTTCCGCTCCTAACTTTTCCTTTCAGGAAAATAGTGGAAAGCAGATTCACCAACTTTTATAACCAAATTTTTTCCTTTTTTCGCTCCCGATTTTCCCTTGGAGGAAATTTTTGTGGCCTTTGATCTTCTCCGCTGAGCATCCAGGCCATCCATTCCCTGTCATCATTCAACTTGGAACAGACTTTCTCATTCTCATTCATTAGCAAAGTTGAAAACTGGAAATTTTCAAATGTTTTATATTTCCAATTTAGAAATGCCCCTTCAAAATACTTTCAGAACCTCATTTACATCCTTCAAGGTCACATGATAAGAAAATTTTCATACCTTATTCTTCCTTTCACTGATCTAATCCCCTCCAACTACTTAGCTCAAAAATAGTGCTAACAATTATCCTTATTGTTGCTTCTGCTAAAGGTGTTTTCAAGAGATTCATCCATATATAGGTGCCTCTTGCTGCATTGGGATTTTTCTCCTTTCCCCTACAACCACTTGAATATATTTGACCGAATATGACACCCACTTTGCCTCATATTACAAAGGGAAAATCATTGATCATTATTTACTGTAAAACCCTTGAATGGTTCAAGCTATGACTCCATCGCCCAATGGTATTTAATATTTGTCTGTCTTACACTCTTTAAAACCTAAAAATCAGTTCCCTTCATAAACCTAGCCTTCTGAATGCTTGTTTAAATCCAAATGTGTATGTGAATGACCCTGTGACAAAGGGAGAGCCCTCTCTGACTGTATATGCTAGAATACAGTCTAAAGATTGGTTTGAAATGGTTGCCCTAGTGATTCTCCTACCACAACCATAGGAAAATTATTGGGTGATAACAGAATAAACTAAGTCTTGAGCATTTACATACCACAGCCAAAAGATGATGAGAGTAATGACTTACGAACATAGGATCCATGTATTATACTAGTAGGTATCTACTAAAGCATAATATTGTTGTTTTATTGACTTTTCTCATCAATCAAGTGGTCCAAATGTAATTATCATGTTCCAAATATAAAAATTCAATCATTAAATCTTAAAAACAATAGAAAATAATGAGTCTTTCAATTCTACAATATTGTTTATTCATAAGAAAAAAATAGTATATAAAAAAAATACCAGGATATTGCCATATGCCATTCATTTTTGACAATGAAGTTGATAGAGATGTAATATATATTTAATTTTTTTTGGAGTATTCATCAATATATATTGGTATGAGGATTTAATTGTCAACTTTTATTTTATTGATCTAAATATAATATGCCACCTCGTATTAAACACATAAAGGGTATGACTCAAACAATTACAACACATTTATTTCTATATATGGCAAACATGACTTACTATCAAATTTCATTATAAAAATGCATTAGTTTAAAAAATAATTAAAATTATTAATAAAGTAAATATAATATAAATTGATAATTTGAATAAGACCTTGTACTGTAAATTAATTACATATGATTATATAAACATGCTCTACATTAACTAAATTACAAAGGATTATGTGAGTGTAAAAGAAACAATAAAAGGCAAGTACATTATTGAAAAGTTTTAGAAAACTCCTCATGATTTTTTTATCATAGAGTTTACCTTTATTTTGATAATCATATTAGTTTTAGTTTGTTCCAAATATTTGTTAGGCCAAGTTTTTCTACTTCAGGAATGTTCTTAATCTTTGAGATGGAATAAACAATTTCTTTTATTGAAATTTAAGTAACTAATTAATTTTGATAATCGCAATTGAAGTTTTGTATTATTTGATTGTACTTCTACAAATTAGAATGATTTCAATGTGTTAAATCACTTGAAGTTTTTCATCAAAATAAGATTCCAAGTCAAATATCTTCAACCAATTCGTTTATATTTTCTTATCTAAATGTGCAATGCTTAAAATATGAAAACCAACATCATTATTATATTCACAAATTTGACAACATAGGGCGTTTATATTATTCCAATATTTGACAATTTTAAAATAGACAAAGACTCTATAAGTAAGGTATTAGTTTATTCAAAATGCATAGCAACTTTTAAGTGAAATAATAAGTTTATATTTTTTTATTTTTTATAATACTATAAGATACAATAATTTAAAAGTGTTTTTAGTTAGTGCTTATATTTTGAGGCTCCAACCAATTAGGAATTTGGTTTGCAAATTTTATTGTGTTTTCTAAAATCTTCATGTCTCATTATTATTCTTATGGGAATTTTATGCAATAGGATTGACATTATTTTTGTGATCATGATGTTATTAGGCTTGACCATTTGGTGAAATTGATAGATTGCTTATATGTTCAAGCTAATTAAATTTTTATTGTACAAGGTTGAATTCTCCCCGAGTCACCCCATAAAGCATAGTTGAAGGCCCGGTTTGTAGGTTGTTGGATAAAACTACAATGCAATACACCAAAGGAAAAAGTCTAACCATAAATGCTTCGAATCAATCCTATCCCCGAGTTGTTTGGGATGACTAATTCCTATGGATACAAGGCCTCCACTGGAACAAGGGTTTGTCATATCGATGATATCTGCTTTTAAGGACGAGTGAAGAAAGTGTTATCACCCAATGGTTTTCCTATGATTGTGGTAGGATATCACTGGGGTAACCATTTCAAACAAATCTTTAGATTGTATTCTAGCCTATACAATTAGAGAGGGCTCTCTCTTTGTCACGGGGTCATTCACATACAGATATGGATTTAAGCAAGTGATCAGAAGGTTAGATATCTGATAAGAACATGATATTTGTAATTTTAAAGATGGTAAGACAAACAAACAAGAAGTACCATTGGGAAATGGAGTCACATCCTGAAAATATTCAAGGGGCTTAAAACAATAATGAATGTTGATTCTCTTATGTAATCTGAGGCAATGTGGTTATTATATTCAGTCTAATAACTTGATGTAATGACAAATTGAAATGAAGAAAGCCCAATGAAACAAGAGGCACTTGTCTATGGATGAATCTCTTGGAACACCTTTAGTAGAAACAACAATAGAGGGTAATAACTGAAACATAACATCTATTTAAAGATGAATTCCATATCAATCATCATACACACATAACGAATGCAATTTATGATATAAGGAGCATCTAACAAGGACGAATTCCTTACATACAATCTAGAAATGCATTGGCAGCAATGCACATAAATAGAAATGTGAAATACAGGAAAGCACAACTGAACATGGAACAACTTGATGAATCTCAAAAAACTCAGAAAATACTTTTCATTAATGCTTCCAAGAAAATGACAGAGCTACAAAAACGCAAGCACAGAATGCTTCTGAATGAAATTTCCAACCCTTACTCCTCTGTAGAGGTTACATTTAGAGTGCAATTTATCCTCAAGTCGACATATCTAGAAACAGGGCATCAAAATTAGTTACATTGTGAGAATCAAACCTGAAAGTACATCCTAAATCCTAACAAACTCTGACGTGGCAGATGCGTAGTGCCCACAAAAATTTCAGGAAGGCACGTTGTGCAGCGTGTGATCGATCAAAAAGGGAAATATCGACATCTGGAGCTTTCTGGCTCGCTTGGTGAAAGGGACTGCTTAGAATACCTTTGCATGACCTTTTGTTGACTTAGTTGTTGGCCGCTCCCATGAGTTGTTGACTGCTCAACTTATGTATGTCCTTCTATAGCTGATCTATATGGATTTTCATTTCAAATAGCTCCTTCGGGACAACATCCATATCAATCAAAGGATTATGATTGATAGTAGGAAGACTTGATGTGATCATTCGAAACTAAGTCAGCAACTCAAAGTCCTCACTGAGTTTGCTAACAACTACTTCTCCCATTAGCCCTCCATCCATACCCTCAAATTTAGCATGGTTCACTCTTTCTTGATTCAGCAGCTCAAGGTACTTGCCCTGAGGGATCAGATTTCCCATCAATACCCCAAAACTTGGGCAATCCTTTCTGAAACAGGGGTTGGAATAATTTGTTGAACTTCTCCTACCCTTGATGCATAATTTCAATCTTTGCAAGTGCATTCTGCAACATGTTGTGCTTTGTACACATCCTCATTGCTGCCACTAGAAGTGCGATCATGTCAATGACCCCCATAGTAATTAGTTTCTCCACAGATGTTGTGTTTAGGACAGTAATTGCCTTTTGGGCCTCCTCCCTAGGCCTTCTTGCTAGAATTTCTTGTAGGGATTTACATCTCTTCCTTGCTGCCATAGAAGCTTGCTTCTGTTCATCCAACATGACCAGGTGTTTCCCTAATGGGTATGTCTCTTTTATCAATGCCTCCCAAAGTAGATGCTTAGCACCCTGCAGGGGAATTCGGCCTATGATCCTTTCTTCAAACTTGGCTATCTTCTCTTTCAGTGTCTTAATCTCTCTATCAGAGTCTTCACTTTCCTTTGTAGTGATCCTGTCCTTAAGCTCTCGGTTTGCTTCCTTTAATAGAGTGATCTCCATGTCCTTTAGGGACATGTTAGACATGTTTTTTATCACCATAGAAGTGGGTGACTTATCTTCATAGGTGTTGTATTCATTTAACTCATTGATCATTTCCTTCATTTGTCACTTCTCTTCTTCCCACGTACGCTTGTCATCCTCCAACACAGCAAGGGGGCCTTTCAGATCCAAAACTTGATGCTGCAGTGTCTCAATCTCTCCTTGCAATTGCACAATTTGAGGAGGGAGTTGGATGTCCTTGATAGGTATCTTGCTCCTCTTTTTGTAAGCCTAGATATTTTCTAGAGGCTTAGCTGATGAGGTCGGCTTCCCTGTAGGAACATGTTGCTTTGTTGAATTAGGTTGTTCCGTTGAAATAGGGTGCTATGTTTAAATGGGTTGTAGCAAAGAGTTTTGTGCAGTGAGATCTTCCACCTGGTCCTGTAGGATTTTTTCCTTCAGGTTCCAAGCCCTATTTGTTGTCATTTCCTGCTTCAGCTGGGTTTCCAATTTAGCCACCCTCTATTGGGACTTGAGATGGGCCAATGCCTCCTTTTCCAGGTTAGCATAGATGATATCACTAACTCCCTTATGGAAAATAATTTTGTCTGGGATTAAGAACTGGTCCATCTTGAACTCGACCTCTGCCACTCCTTCCTCATTAGCGATGGCCAGATTCAAAGAGCTATTTGTAAGATTCCTTGAAGTGGTGAAGAAGACCTTGCTACCTGAAAACTTCCTCAACTCTTTGAATTGCCTCTGAGTCTCAGTTTTGGCCTGCTCCTTGAGTTTCCCATGTATATCCAACATCTACTTCTCAGTCTTGAATTGTCCTTCAGCAACATAGGTGAAGGAGTATGTCTGATATTTGAGGAAAGCATCCTCAACTCCCTTCTTCTTTGATTGTGAATCTCCTGATGGATTTCCCTCTGTTTGTCTAGTGACTGGTTTACCAACCACTAGTGGTCATGCAACCACTGCCTGATTTGCAACCTACCCTACAGCAGGTCTTTCAGTAGCAGGCTCTTCTTCTATCATTGTCTTGAGGGAACCAAACTCAAAACTAAACTGTTTCTCCAGGTCGATTATGAACTCCTCTATGTCTATCATAGGCTTCTTGCTAGGAGTCTTTTCATCACATTCCATATCCTCCACCTCTGACCATGACCTTTTGCTTCTACCATCATTGTTTAGGGGTGAGGGAGTAGTTGGGACCGTACCTTGCACTTCTTTAGGAGCCTAAATTTTCTCTGTAGGAGTCCAATCAAAATCATAGGCAAGAGAATTTTCCTCCTAGGACAAGTCAGGGATCATGGAGTGAAGAAATATTGAATTTTGCACTTGGACCATCCTCTGATAAATGATCCCATTAGGATCGTAATTCTATGCATGAGTCACCTGAAAGTTCATGGCCTTCAAAACTTTATCCGCCAGTGGTAACGTTGTTGGCTTATTCACAACGAAGGGCCTGAAATTAATAGGGTATTTGATCCAAGAGTCCTTCCTGTGAGCAGTAAAATGAACCTCATCAACAGAAATCCTTTGCCTGATCAATTCTAGTGCGAATACTGAGGGAGTTAGGAAAATGGGTAGCATGAAAGGGGCAACTGAAAAATCATATACCCTGATAACTTAATACTTTTGCATCAGGAACCAATCTCCAATACCCTCTTGTTGCAAGGCAGCCTTCATGTCTTCTCATATCCTCTTCTCTTTAGGGTTGAACAGCCTAGAGATTCTAAGGACAATTCTATCAATGAATAGGGTGTAAGACCAGTCCTGGATCCTCTAGAGAGACCGGGGCCAGTCTTTGAACACCTTTGAATCCATGTCCTCAAGGGTCTACCGATTGGAACTGACTATGATGGAAAATAGATGCACCTGGTATCTAAAGTGCTTATCCAAATGAAACTTATCAAGCTTATAATTGATTTCTGTAGCCAAGAACTCATCAAACTTAAATCCTACTTCATATTGGGTCAGGTAAAGGAGAATGCCTAGAATTACTTCAGAGACCATGATATCACTATCAAGACCTAGGATTTGACTCAAGAGGGAGATGGCTTATACGACGGAATTTATGAATAATTCAGAGGAAAGTGGGGTGATAAGGGTCTCTGAGGGAACTAGGGTCTTCAAAATGGTCTAGAAAAATTATTCTTGGATTCTAGGTCGGCTTTTTCGAACACCTGCAGAACCTCTGATTCAGTGAAGGGGATCAGGGCCTAACATTGGGCTTTGAAGAGACCCAGGGCATCCCTGATAGCTTCTGGTGTAATTTTGCAAACGACACGGGAGTGGGTATCATCTAAGATGACCTTCCTAGTGGTGGAGTAATTAGAGGCTACCCTTTGGACAATATCTAAGAAATGGGGCAATTGTTATAATGTGAACCCTATTAAGGATGACTTTAAATTTACCAACAATTTTGAATGGTTTCGGAAGGTGATAACAAAGCATTATGGGCATCGCTAACACTAGACAAGTAAAAATGAGGATCGTAAGTGTCGTAAAGTCGATCACAGATGATCTCCTCAAATAGGTCAAGGCTTTTTACAGACAAGGCCATGGTGAAACTGTTAATTGGATGAATTACATAACACAACAGGGTTGATAAACGATGAACGAGTAACTGGTGGTGACGTTCAATACTTCTAGAGGTTGCAGTTGTATCCATCTGACTCGTGCTTAGTGGACGTCGGAGTTGCAAGGTGGAGGGAGTAGTAATGGACTATTTTATTTTCAAATCCCAGGTTACATGGTTAATGTCAAGTTGATTAGCCTTATAAACCATCGCGCTCTGTAACCGTGTCTTTTGCACCTCCAATCTTCGAGCGCGATATCCAATGGGGAGGGGACACGTCATTTGCGCATGTTCCCCATCGCGCAGGCCCACTCCGACTTTGAGTGTGCAAGTTGTCTCGGAGATTTGCATGTACACTATTGGATATCATCGGAGATGCATGAATGAATGAGAGTCGTTGATATTCCTCTGTGTTTACCGTGGAAGCGCTTTCGGGCCCACCAGATTTGGAAATTTTGTTTCCATCTTCAGAGTGAGCATGTCTCCCTCGTGAAATGATTCTGAACCCTAGATCTACCTCAGATGAAATATGCACCATTGATTTTATCCACGCTTTATCTCCATTTCACACATAAACTTATCTTCTTCCTCCTCGCACCTTTGTCTTGCGAAATCATTTTTGGCCATAGATCTTCATCATCGTTATATCTCAACCGTTGAAATATGTTTCTCATACCGGATTTCGCAAAGGTGAATATTTTGTATGTCCATGCATGTTTACTATGTGAAATCCTTATACATCGTCGATCTACCTCTCCCTGTCCATCCAACAGTCACTCTTTCCAGCAAATTAATCTCCTTCCGTCAATTTAGAATTTATTTAAAATCGTGCATTTGTCCTTAGCAAAATTAATCTGCAGACTTGGTTTCCTCCACTTATGCATCTAAGCTATTTATTTCTTTCACCATTTAACCTGGAGCAGATTTCTCATTCATACACATTTGCAAAGTTAAAAAAAATCAGAAATCTTTCAATTATTTGACATTTCTAACCTAGGAATGGTCCTTCGAACATCTTCAGAACCTTATTACCATTCTTCAAGGTCATGTGATATGAAAATTTACAGACCTTATTCCTCCTTTCACTGGCCTAATCCCTTGCCAACTACTTAGCCCAAAAATAGTGCTAACACATCTATGAAAATTTTCAAATTTTAGCACAGGTGCTAACAGAAAGATTCAAGGTAACCATTTCATGAACTAACTTCTTAAGAAAACTTAAACAGGGTGAAAAATGGACTTAATGTTGGACAATTGTAAAACATAAAAGGTAAAAGGATTTGATTACTCAACGTACAGACATGCAAATTAAGATCAATTCCTTTAACCAGCTTCAAATAAAGCTTACACAAAACATTGCAAAGGTTTATCTAAAGATTATAAATATACATTCTATCAAATATGCAATACTAATTGGCAAATTAGTACCATATATTATTAACTAACCATCAGTTTTGAAATAGATCTCGTAGATAAAACAAAGACATTTATTCAACATACATTCAACACGTCAATAGTGTAATGAAAAATCAATACATAGATCGACACATTAATAGATACAACCGATAATCAACATGCCATAAAGATGAAAGAATGATTGGAATTCGTTAAAGACATTTAATGAACAACCATGAAACATAGCATGAAACAACTACAATTTTATTAACTTGTAAGAAATTACAAAGTACAAAATCACAAACTTTCCTGTAATGAAACTTGGCAGTCTGTTCTTCAATATAATCCTAGGATTAATCTCCACCAAAGTTCCTCCCTCTACTTGGGAAAACCTTCCCTTTAAATAGTATTACAATTTTTACAAAAAAGGAAAATTCCCAAGATGTAGGATTACAAAATAAAACAGTTTAAGATTTGTGAAAAAATCATCATATGCAGTGAATGTTTTTCATAAGGAGGAAATTGCATTCATGCTTTTTAAAGCTCGACGTTTTGACCTGATGATGATCTCAGAGTGAGATCGAAACGTCGAGCTTTAAAAAGCATGAATGCAATTTCCTCCTTACAAAAAAGTTTAAGATTTGCCAAGGGCGGAAAGCCACTTGGCATATAAGTCCATCAAATAATCAACATCCTAGCTTACCTCCTGAATCTGTTCCTTACCTGCAGCAAAATTCTGTTCTGTCTACCCTAATTTGAGCTTGGGGGAGGGCAACTGGTCAATCGGATCTAACAAAGGAAATTCCAAAAAATCAAGCAAAACCTTCGGAGCCGACCATCTACGTTTGCATGTTTCTTGTCCATATTTGATGCTAGAGTCCACAGCATCACGGATGCTTCCCCAAGTCTCCATTGTAACTTCGGTTTTCTTGGCCCGAAGCTTATCCATTACTGAAAAATCTTGTGGTTTGTCTTTAATGTGTTTTTTCCAATCCAGTACGTCTTTAAACACTTTGACTGCTATTATTCTTCGAGCATGATGATCGTGAAGGATATCAGCTTGTCGTTCAAACGAATTAAAAAATTTGTTCATTTCATTGAACCCTGTATACAAAATCGAAATGGGTTGACAGAATTGGTCATAAAATCTGCAAGCTAACTGCTTAAATTCTTCAGTTGTTAATCTGGAAAAAAGATGAAGTGGCTTAAGCTAGTTGTGATTCCTTTAGCTCTTCGTCAAGGGTAGCAATCTGATTAGTTTGTTGATGGTTGAGCAAATCTGACTTCTCAAGCTTATGCTTGAGATAGTCATTCTCCTTCTGTGATTTTTTTTTGTCTATCTTCATGCTCTTGTTTGAGGAGTCTGACTTCTTCTCACTGGCATGCCTCAGCTATCACCAAGTATTGTTTGATTGTCTGCAGTTATTGTTCCTTGTTCAAGAGATCTTTATTCAGTTGTAAAACTGAATCATAATTTACACCTACAAAAGCTCCTATGGCAGATGTTGTGTCTAAGGCCCCTTGTTTGATGTCGGGGGAGTTTGTCTTCTAGATAACTTTATTTAGGGGAGGCACATGTTTGAATGAGCCTTCCCTTGTCCTCTTTTTTCCTTTCTTCATTATTGCTTTATCTTTTTTGCTCCAAAAGTATTTTCCAAAGGAGACGAGAGCACCTTCTCCAAAATCAGCCATCACTTCAGAAGATGATAGGGTTTCTGGTTGGGGGGTGACCAAGGGATCAGATTGTGACATGGAAACTGGGATTTCCATACTGATGGATGAAATAATCATGGGGGAAGTGGGAAACACAGATACAAGGAATGAAGAAGAAGTGGGGGCAGGGGTATTGGTTTGGGGGGGAAGAACTGTAGAAATGGAGGGGATTTCTACTTGTGAAAATTGAATATGTGAATATGTAGGGGTAGTTGGGGATGTATGAGAGGTTAATGAAATAGGTGGTGAATAAGGGGGAGTGGGGTTGGGAATTTTTGCCAATACCGATGGGTTTCTAGTGGTATCCTCAAAAATTGGTTTTAAATTTAACTCTGAAAAAGAGGGTTGAAGAAATAAAGAATCAAGAATATTTTCGGACAATTATGTACCAGGTATTGAATATGTGAGAGAGGTGAGAATATTTACAGGGCATGTGGAAGGCCTAACTTCTTCTTCTAGGTCACTATGAATTTCAGGCTGGGGTGGAAGTTCTACCTATTGGATCGGAGGAATATGGAGAGGCACTTATTCTTGAAGAGCAAGTGGAGCTATTTTCATTGTATGTTCTTCTTTGGGAACTTGCTGAGGTATGTGCTCAATTCGAGAAACCGATGTTTTTGGTACCTGTTCCTGTTGGAGAACAAATTGAGTTCTTTGATTCTTGGGTTGAGGTTCATCCTCTTGTATCTGGAGATGAGAAATGAGCTTGACCAGATTCTGCTTAAATTCAACCCCTTTGTGCAGAGCTTCCAAAATTTGTGAAGAGTGAGTGCTCACAGGGGCTTCCATGACAACTTTACCCTTATCTTTGGACTGAGAGGTTGAGGCAGAGGAAGAGCTTGCCGCTGCCTGCTGCCTGCTCCCTTGCTTCTTTCTCTATATTTTCCCTTTCAATTTTTTCTGCTACGTCCAGCTTTATTTTCCTGAAGTGGAAAGTGGATTCGTTCAGGTCCTTCAGATATTTGAATACATGCACCTTGACATATGTATCAGTGATCTTACCTAATGCTTCCCGAAATTCAACAACTGCTTTGTACATAGATTCATCAAGTAGATATTCGTGTGCATATTGAAACTTAGCCCGTTCATGAGCAAAGAGGATAGCCAAGTAGGCCTTAGGATCATGCATTATTCATAAGGCTCACAGGGCCTTATGATCTTTACCCAGTAGAGTTGCATGTGTAGAATTATGCAAGACTAGAGAATCTAAAGTCAATGGAAACTTAGGCCAACCCTTCCTTTTTTCTTTTCCAATTTGGGGAAGGCACCATAAATGATCGTCTAAAAGGCGATTTCCTGCAATACCATGCGGTCTGGAACTATTCTTGGCTGCAAATCTACTATATTGCTGCCCCAAAGTCTGATGTAGGAGAAATATTCCCCAACATACCAATATTCGTGCAACACAATCAGTGCTCTGGCTCTCTCTGAAAATGTCAGAGCGTTGGCCTTGAAGATTTTGTGATACATGGACCCTAGGAAAAGGTCACAAATCTCATACACTCGAGGGACAAAGTTGTCCTACCACATATCAGAATAGTAGATATGCACCAGCGGGGAATCCTTCTGTCAATTCCAACCTAGAGCAGGAAATGCAGAAGTCACACAAAAAACATCCATTACATACCTTGACATGAAAAATGTCAGTTTTCTATTTGTTGCGATCTTCTCATACTTCTTGATTTCCTCCTTGAGATTCACATATAAAATATGTGCCCAATTGAAAGACTCGCCTGTAAGTATGATGTGGTGAGATGTCAGAACCCATTCGGCCTTAAACAACGAACAATTTGTTGTTCCATACAACTGGCAGAACATGGCTGCAAGCAATGAATATGGTTCCCTGAACAAAGAAATAGGGTAAGAATTACCTGGTCGAGGAGTAAACAAAGCTAGATTCTCCCTCCATGATTTCACCACCTCTTCATAATTGTAGTGGGAAATGGCTTTGTCTATAAACTTATGGCTCAAGACCTATTTAGGGGGTCCAAGTGCATAAGCCTTGGAAAGAGTGTCAGGATTGAAAGTGGCCTGAAAGGTACCAATATGGTCATTAAACATGTGGTCATTAGGGTTAGCATGAACCAACGCCCACTTAACCAGGTCGGTGTATGGCATAAACAGAGGTCTTGAAGCAATAAGATGTAGTTGTGAACTCTAAATCCTAACATAAGCAGGCTGGTCATTGGGGACTGACGATAATTCGTCATTGTTGAAAATAGAGTAAAATCTCAAGCAGTCTAGATGCAAGGTTTCAGAAACGTGCCCATTAGTATCCGTTAAAATTCCAGCGTTGGGGTCTTTGCTCTTCTGCTCCTGCTGAGCAGTTTTGGACCTTGTGCTTCTCGATATAGCAGATGTCGTCTTTGTTCAAAATTTAGCAACCATGGTCAAAGGTTTACTACAATTGAGAAATAACAAAATAAACGGTCGTGAAGCGTAAAACTTACCGGCAAGAAGCTTTGAAAACCAGGGAAATCGTGAGCTCGAGCGAGAAAAATGCACAGTAAAAATCTCCAAGTGCATTAAAAATGCAAGCAAAAATGGTAAAAACTTCATAAATTTGAATAGACTAAATAGCCCAAACCTCAACGGAAAAACAGATCTAAGTCGTAGATCTAGCATGAACAGAAGGCTGAGATGAAGGCGCAAAACTCAAAATGCGGGAGTAAAAGTTGAAAAAGTTTGTATTTTTGGTGTTTCCAACTTCCGTGTTCCGCCTTCGGAAAGCATAAGTCGAAAAGAGATTTATTTGAACATGAAAAATATTGAAGTTTCGCATTTCGCATTCTGCATAGGCGAAAAGCGAAAAAATAAGAAAGCAGAAAATTGCGAAATATGACTTTCCGAATTCCGCAAACCGCTTTTAGCGGAAGGTGGAAGTCAGAAACAAGCATAATAGTTTTATTGCAAATAAAATATTTCCAATTTCCATATTCCGTATAGCGGAAAGCGGAAGTCGGAAAATCAACTTTTTATTGAACAAAAAATGATACTTCCATGGTCCTCCTTAGCAGAAAGTGAAAGTCGAAAAATCAACCTTTTATCAAACAAAACATGGTACTTCTGGGATCCATCTTAGCGGAAAGCGGAAGTCAAAAAAACAATTTCTTGAAAACCAACAAAAAAGGATTTCTGCGATCCAGCTTAGCGGAAACTGGAATGTGGAAAGTAGAAACATAAGAAAACAATACTTAAAGGAAGAAGGTGCTTCCGAAATCCACAAAACAAAACAAAAATGAGGCTAACAAGGAACTTTAGTTATTCCAAAACATGATACTTATGGTTTAAGGATTCCCATAAGGAGATCAGGGCTTCAGAAACCAATTAAAAATTGCTGGGGGCTCCCATTTTGATGGCTCAAAATGGGATTTGTTGCAGGTAGCAACAAACATTTCTTGTTGGAATTGAGTTTAACTTTTCAATAGACAATGTCATGAGAGGCAAGATTCTTAAATTAGAAAATTATTCCCAATTCTCTTCACTAGTTTGAGAAGCAATAAAATTCTTTACTCTTGTCAATTATTGCCTTATTTTAGTCATACTGCATCAATAATGTAAAAGTGGATTTCCTAAGTCATAGTCACACTCTTGATTTCAAAAGTGGATTTGCATGATACTTATTCTTTTGGGAGTATATTCTTTGGGATACTTAGGAAAGTGAAATCACAAGTTCCTTGCATGATTTCAAAAGTGGATTTGCATGATACTTATTCTTTTGGGAGTATGATTTGTAGTTGGCAAGCCCTAGAGAAAAAGACATGTTGCTTTGAAGCTTGCAATTTTGAATGCAATTGTCTTAATGTGCAATAGGAAGAAGGTCAGAGTTGTACGCATAGTAAAAATATAAGGTGCTTGTGTGCCAATACTTGTAACATAAATATACTTTATAGTTTATTGCTTAATTTATATATATGGTTATAATTTTTAATCTAGGTAGTACTTAAAAGCTTTCTACTCTTGAAATATTTTAATATTTTATTGTTAAATATATTATCCAACCACTACAAAGAAAACACCTTCTCGTGGAGGTATATTAGGTACTACTATTCTAGTCTTAGGTACTAGGTATATTAGGTACTACTAGTCTAGTCATATCTAGATACTATATAAACTAGTGCATAGTATGTAGTGATGTAGTGTATATACTAGTGTAATACACTAGTGTATATACTATATATACTAGTGTATACACTAGAGTATACACTAGTGTATATACCATATAAACTAGTGCATAGTATGTAGTGATGTAGTGTATATACTAGTGTATATATTAGAGTATACACTAGTGCATATACTAGAGTATACACTAGTGTATATACTATATATACTAGTGCTTAGTATGTAGTGTATATACTAGTGTATATACTAGAGTATACACTAGTGTATATACTAGTGCATAGCATGTAGTGTATATACTTGTGTGTATACTAGAGTATACATTAGTGTATATACTATATATAATAGTGCACAGTATGTAGTGTATATACTAGTGTATACACTAGTGTCTATACTAGAGTATACACTAGCGTATATAATATACTACTCCAAGAGGGCATGGCTCTTCGATGTGTTAGCACCTTGTAATTTTCCTATGGTTGTGGTAGGAATTCACAGGGGTAACCATTTCAACCAATATTTAGACTGTATTCTAGCCTATATAGTCAGAGAGGGCTCTCTCTATGTCACAAATTCATTCACATATACATATGGCTTTAAGAAAGCGATCAGAAAGCTAGATATCTAATAGGGGCATGATATTTTCATATTTAAAGATGGTGAAACAGACAGACGAGAAATACCTTTGGGAAATGGAGTCACAGCCAGAAAATATTCAAGGGGCTTACAACAATAATGAGTGGTGATTTTCCTATAAAATCTGAGGCAACATGGCTATTATGTTCAGTCAAATTATCCTGAAGTGATGACAAATGGAAATGAGGGAAGAGCCCAGTGAAAACCAGAGGCATTTATCAATGGATGAATCTTTGGGAACACCTTTAGCAGAAATATAACAAGGGACAATAAATGAAAACAAAGCATCTATCAGTGGATGAATTCTATCATAGTCATTACCAACACATAACAAATACGATTTATGATGGAAGGAGTGTTATCAGAAACGAATTCCTTGCATACAACCTATAAATGTATTGGCAGAAAACACATACATGAAAATGGAAATACAAGAAACATAGACTGAACAGGAAACAACTTGACGAATCTCAGAAAACTCGGAGCATACTTTTCATTAAAGCTTCCAATAAAATAACAGAGATACAAAACACGAGCACTAAGGCTTCTGAATGAAAGTGTTCAACCCATTCTTCCTCTATCGAGGTTATATTTATAGTGTCATCGGCTCCCAAGACCAACCTCGAAACAGAGTCGAATTCAGTTACAAAATTGGGAATCAATCCTGAATCATCATTTCAAATCCTAACAAAATCTTGAGGTGGCCGATTCACCATGATTTACACATAAAACAGGAAATATTGGGTAATAGACATGCTGGATAAAAAATGGCAATGCGGCGTCTGGGATGCAGGCTCGCTTGACTGAAAATGATGTTTCAGAGCACCTCTTAACGATTTTACTCTCCTAGGAAAAATCTACACCATCGAATTTATCCATGCTTCATCTCCATTTTGCACATACACTCATCTTCCTCCTCCTCGTACATTTGCCTTGCGACATAAACCACAACTATAGATCCTTTCTATGAGGAATCTCAATTGTCCCATGATGTGGCCCCTACCCAATTTCGCAATCCCTTCTCTTGCTAACTTTTGTGCATGTTTTCATCGTAAAATTAACCTGGACCATAGATCTAATCTGCGCCAAGATCTTCGTCATCCAAAGCTATAGGGTCGACCAGATTTTGCAGCGCTTCATCCTGCTAAACTTCGTGCACATTCTCACCGTGAAATCAACTAGGACCCTTGATCAACTCTCAGCCAGATCTTCGTCGTTCAAAGGTGCGGGGTCTACCAACTTTCACAGCGCCAATTTATTTTATCTTTCACGCATGTTTGGGTTGCGAAATACATCTCATCCGTAGATCTCCTCCATCTAAAATCCTGAACGTTCAATTGTGTGGGTCCTATGAGATTTCACGGCCCTGACATGTTTTATCCTCTGTGTGTGTTGTCGTTGTGAAATCCATTTCAACTGTAGATCTTCAACATCCTTAGATCTCAGTCGTGAAACTTTGAAGAATATATTAAAATTCACAATCCTCCAGAACTTATTTCTCCGCACATATTTGCTCAGTGAAATATTCTTCATCCGTCGATCTACATTACCTGTTCATCTAATGCTCGATCCTGCATGCCATTTAACCTTTTCCTGCCAATGTCAAGATTCCTTTAAAACCATGCATATTTTCTTTAGAAAAATATTTAACAATCATTGATTTTCTCTGCTATGTATCTATGCCATTCTTTTTCACCACCGCATAACCTGGAGGACCTCATTTACATCCTTCAAGGTCCTGTGATAAGAAATTTTCAGACCTTGTTCCTCCTTTCATTGGCATACTCCCCTGCCAATTATTTAGCCCAAAATAGTGCTAACACATCTGCAAAATATTTTCAATATTTAGCGCTGGTGCTAACCATGTGCTAACAGTGACTCCAACTCGGGGATGCTATCATCCCTGTGAGGTAGCAAAGAACTCCGTAGACCAAGTGCCTTATCCATTGGGTTGGTCCCAATCTTTCCTAAAATTCTCAAACTATGTTCTAGTGTCTACAACTTCAAAATTTTCCTAGGAGGAAAAACCAAATGACAAGACCTCTTGGGGACCTTACTGCCTTCACCTCGGGCTTTAAGTCTTTCATAGAGTTATCCACACATGCCATGTTAAAAACAAAACGGTGTATACAATGACATGAAACTGAACTTACTTTACAAAAAATATTGTTTGAGGAGCCTCCCATTTACAAGATCCCCAGATACCAGTCCACCCTCCATCTCTTCCAATATATAGACATTATTTCCCCTGAAAGCTGCAATTTTATAAGGTCCCTTCCATAGGTGATCAAATTTTCCATGCTTCCCCTTCTCCTCAGGAGGTGCATCCCATTGCAACACTACATCCCATATCTGGAAATCATCAGGTTTCATCCTTCTGTCAAAAATCTCTTTCATCTTGTCCTGAAATTTTTTAGTTCTATAAAAAAGTTACTCCCTCTGCTGCTGTTGCTCAACCAACTGATACATCCTTCTCTAGTTTGCTTGGGTTTTAGCATATTCTTCCTGCAACAATCTCATCACTGGCAAGCTCAGGGAGCTAAGAAATATTACCTCGGAGCCATAGACCAACTGAAATGGTGAAGTGCCAATAATATTCTTCACACTAATTCTGTCAACCCACAAAGCATGGATTAGCTTTGTGTGCCAAGCTTTCTTACTATCTTGCAACAGCTTCTTTATGATCCTCATAAGACTCTTGTTTGAATATTCTTCCAACCCATTTCCCTGTGGGTAATAGGATGTGGAATGCCCCAGTTGTATTTGGTATTTGAAACAAAAGGAAACCATATTCTTTGACTTAAAAATTGCAACATTATCAGTGATTATATTCCTGGGAACCCAAAATCTTGACAAGATATCCTCTTCCAAAAACTGCATGATCACCGTTTCGATAGCTTGTCTCATGGGGATGGATTCGATCCATTTAGTAAAATAGTCAGTGGCTATGAGGATCCACCTATGTTGTCCTGAGGAGGATGGATTTATTTCTACAATAAAATATAGCCCCCGTTGTTGGAAAGGGGCTTCAACCTGTATAGGTTTTAAAGGCAATGGCAACAACTTCCTTCTTCCTTCAAAAATCTGACATTTATGGCAGGCAACAACCCTCTTATGAGTATCCGAAAAGATAGTGGGCTAATAAAACCATGCCCTCATAATCTTATTTACCATGGTATTCCAGTAGTGATTCCCCCCACATTCTCCTGCATGGAAATCTTCGATGAGCTTCTTAGCCTCATGTTCATCCACATAGTTCAGTAGGACTCATCCTGGCTCTTTCCAATACAACTTCTCGTTTAAGATGCAGAACCTCGTTGCCTTTCTCTTGAGAATCTATTCCTTGTTCTATCCATACCATGTGGAGCTTGGAGATGTTGTAACACGAAGATGATGTCAAAGTACCATGGGGATGACAGGAAACGCTCAACCACTAGTGTTTCCAGGTGTTCCCTAGGGTTTTGGTCCTCCGTGAACAACTCAGCAATCATGTGAAGGCTAAGAGCATCGCAGTTAGATTGTGCCATGAGCTTGGCTAGTACTTGGCCTTTAATCAACTTTATGGGATTAATTTCCATGTCACATTCGAGTAGGATGACAATCCATTTTCCCCTTCTAACCTCAGGATCCGGTTGAGTCAGAATATCCTTCATGGCACTGGTGGGAACATGGGCAATGATGTGAGAATGTAGGATGTACACTCGAAACTCCTTTAAGGCCTGCACTAGGGCATAAGCCTGCTTGTCCAAGATGTTGTATTTCATAGGAGAATCCCTCAAGGTTTTGTTGTAAAAAGAAAAGGGTTGCTTGTGTCCCTTCTGATTCTTCTGTAGCAATACCCTTGCCGCTATGTGCTCTAAGGAAAATGAAAATATGAGGAAATCTTTAGAAAAATCGGAGTTGGCCAGCACAGGGGCTTCAGAAATGGCCTTCTTTATGTCTTCAAAGGATTGTTTGGATTCAGGTGTCCACCTGATCTCTTTATCCTTTCCCAGCATATCAATTATATACCTCACTATCTTAGCAAAGGCAACAATGAATCTTCTCAAAAAATTTACCTTTCCCAGAAAGGGGTGAACCTCCACCTTATTCCGAGGGAGCTTAATTTTGTGAATCACCTCAACCATCTTTGGATCTATCTTGATGCCTTCCTAAGAAATCATATTCCCCAACAACTTCCCTTCTTTCATAGCAAATAACGACTTCTTCGGATTCAGGGATATGCCAACTTTCTGCATTTTCTAAACATTCTCAGTAGGTGTGCGACATGTTCTTCATCAAATTTTGAAAAAATAGTGATGTCGTCCAAATAGATGACCAGAATTTTGTCCTTTTCATCAATGAAGGTTATGTCCATGTCCCACTAGAAATTTTCCCCCGCATTCATGAGCCCAAATGACATTTTAGCATACATGAAAGTGCCCAGGGTGTGGTGAAGGTTGCCTTCTCTTGATCCTCTGGCTGCACCACGATCTGATTATAGCCCGAGAAGCCATCCAAGGTGGAGATCCTCTGGGAACCCACTACCCTCTGTAAGATATGGTCCATTTTAGGAAATGGGTAATGATCCTTCAAATAAACTCTCTTCAAGTTCCTGACATCAATACATATTCTTATTTCTCCATTCTTCTTCCTAACCGGGACCAGATTTGCCACCCAGCGTGAGAATCTAAGGGCCACAATGATTTTGGACTCAAATAGCTTCTTGATCTCCTTTTCTATCAGGGGCAGTAGCTTGGGGTTCATCATTCACAACTTTTTCTTTAAAGGAATCCCATCCTTTTTTATTAGTGTAGTATGTTGGATTATGCTTGTGTCATAAGCCTTCAGATCGTCGTAGCTCCAAGCAAAAACATCTGAGTATTCTGTCATCAGTGAGATGTATTTTTGCTTGGCTTCTGATGAGATGGTTCTTGATATTTTGATGACCTTGGGATGATCTTATGACCCAATATTTACATCTTCACAACTCGGGACAAGCCGGGGTTCCTTGGAAACATCATTATAATCAAAATGCTTTTCTAAAGGAACTAAACCTTTGGGGATAGAGTTACCTTTTAGCTGGAGGATTTCCTTGCCACAGAGATTGTTTACATATTCCTGCTGTCCATCAGCCTCCTGCAACTCTAGCTCCCAACCTTCCTCAATTTCCCAGACCTCGGTAGGATCAATAGGGACGGCAATCTCGACCTACGACATGTCTCTTGGAGTGTCAGCCTGACTTGACAGGGATTCCTGGGCGAGAAGAGACCACTCTGGGAGTGCATTATTTTCATCAATGTTCAAACCATCAAACCACACCGTGAGAGTGAGTAAGTCCTGAATCTATTTGTCATCCTCGAATACTTGCCAACTCTTGGCATTGTCTGGGATAGAAGGTCTGTTCTTAACTTCAACTTCATATTTCCCACCAGGGTGCATAGGGACCTTGAAAACCGCCGCAGAAGTGGCCAGGGAATTAGCTATACAATTTTGCAATCTGGGGATCAGATTAAAATTGCATTCTTCAAAGAATTCTATGATGTCATGAGCAGCATTTCTATAGCTCCTCATCCTAGGATGTTTGGCCTGATACTCACCTATCATTTGTTTAATCACTATCTCAGAATTCCCATGTATCGCTACCCTCCTAACTTGGAGCTCCTTCAATATTTGAATCACTAACATCATAGCCTCATACTCTGCCTCATTGTTTGTGCATTCGAAGGCAAGTTTGTAAGAGTAATTCAAAGCTCTCCCTCCTAGGGGTCTCACCCCCACTCCAGCTCATGCCCCCTCTCTGCATGTTTCCCCGTCAAAGATTACATCCCACACCCCCTCTAGCTCCTCCCAAGTAGGCACAAAGGCCTCGTTCTGTGAACTGGAACTGTCTTCGCCTCATTCTGTGAAGAAAATAACAAATCCCATCCCCGTGTCCAGCAAATATATGGGGTGATTGTGTGGCCTCTCAGCGCTCATCACCATGTATGCCAACTTTTGTTCTATGAAAATCCTTCTCTGTACCCCAAAGATAGGTATAGTAGCATATGACATGTCCATTTGGAGGGCACCTTTGAGTTTGGCTACCCAAGATCTTGACAACAGCATTCCGAACTTCGAAGGGATGTCAGCCACAACTACATCCATGATAAGGGTTTTGGTAGGGATCTGGGCTAAAGAGATGACCAATTCTTTGATCAAGCCCAGACACTTGACTTTATTAGAATCCAATCCCAGCTCATCCATGATTCTCCTGGGAATCATATTGTGAGAGGCTCCTGAATCAAGCATGGCATTGTGTAGGATGGCATTATGGGCTTTCAGACTAACATAGAAAGGCGGGACTTCTTCATCGGAAGCCTCATATACATGGGGTCTAAATAGGATGGTGGGCCTGTCATCTTGAAGATTCAGGGAATTTGATATAGCAGAGATTTCCCCTGGGGACTTCAACACTATGGAAATTTTGGAATGATATTCATAGCTTTTTAATCATTCAGTGAGAGGGACAAAGATCTTGATCTTGGCAATTTCAGCCTCCATGCTAAAATAAGTTTGTCCCTCATTAGCACTTCTTGGATTATCTTCTCTTCTTTCCTTCCCTTTGGGATTTGGCACATTTTTGGAGCCCTCCTTGGAGGGTGTGTCACCTTTCGGCTTGCTGGTAGATGCCTTGTTTCCTGCGTCTTTATTTGTCATGATAGGGACATCTCTGCTTCTTAGGCCAATCTGTCTCTACGCATCCAAGACAGTGAGTTGATATCCTCTCTTGAAGTCCTCTGTCTCATCTGGGGGTATCTCTCCCCTTACAAGACAAGCGTTGTCGTGTTCTTATTTGGTCAGAAAGGTGGTGGGCGAGTTAGTGTCCAGCTAATGGATTTCATCTTCGGATTGATTTTCACCATCCTGATCCACATAATTTTCTTGAAATGGAGGGCTGACAAGTGGATCGGGAGGGTTTCATTAGTCTCTCTACTTGTTCTGGAGAATTTGTGTCCTTGTAGCATTCTGATTCCTATTCTGCTGCTCTTGATTTTCCCTGGGAGGTGGTCTACCATCTACAAAGAGTCTCTCCATCATCGTTTCTGTGGTTCTCAACATCATGTCGATTATGGCCTCTTGTGAGCTAGATGTAGAGGGTTTTTCAGGTTCTTTATATTTTCTTCTCTCTCATCTTTCTCCTTCCTCTCTTCTCCATTCTCCCCCGTATTTTCTCCATTCTCCCTTCTCTCTTCTCTACGCTCCCTCCTCCCTTCTCCATTCTTCCTCATCCCTTTTCTTCTTTCTTGCAGCAGTCAAATTTACCTCCACCTCTATCGCATATTTGATCATAGCTGCCAAGGAGGTCGATCTCCTTTCACTTAGCCACAAGGTAAACTCACTATCAAAAGCTTCAGCATATTGGAGTTGGGCAGGAACCAATGGGAGGTATGAACTGGGCAAGAAGGGCATTGTATACATTCATAAGCCTGTCAGAAAACTATTGGCTAGATTCACTCTCCTTACTCCTCATGGAATGATATTGAGAGAGATATTTCTTAGGGTTCTTCTTGTTTGCCCATTGGTCCTTGAAAGAATCTCAAAGGCTTGATAGCTCAGGATAGAGTCGTCTGGGAGGTTTTTGTACCATTTTCTTTCTCCTCCCGCCAGAATTTGGGAAAATAATCTGACCTTAACATCATCATGGTCCACGTCCTCCATGTCTATCCAATCTAAAAACCATCCCAAGTGTTCTTCAGTTGAATACCCCCTCTCCCCATTGAACTGTTTAATCCTTTGGGAGTATCCCAGAGGGAGGCCGTGAAGAGCAGCGGGAAGACGAAGAGGGGCAAACCTATTTGCCATCCTTGGAGGTATAAAAAGGTTTCCAAGGGGGATTAGGACTGGTGTAACAAAAATTGGTAAGTTGTGAAGAACTGTAGGAATGTGGGGAGTTGTGAAACTAGAAGATGAATGTTGATTCTATTTTGAAACAGTGGGAGACAAATTTGTGAGGGTAGACTTATTTAGGACAGTGAAACTTAACAGGGCTAACTCAGAGGTAAATGTGGGTCACTCTTGGTCAGACAAGTATCAAAAATTCCCACCCAAAGACTCTGAGATCTCAAGCGACCAGGATGCATGAGAGAATTTGAACGAGGAGGGGTCCAAGATAACTTCAGATAGGATGGATTCAGACTTAGTCCTAGGAAGAACTAGCTCCAATTCTTCACCACAATGTTCAGATTTATCATTAATGGAAACAACACCTTTAGTAGGTAAAGAGAAAGTTTTGTCTAACCTCTGCAGCTTGTTGGCTTTCTGAATCAAGCTCTCTGGATCGAATATTTCTTGAAACAACTCAGTGGCAGGGTTGCTCCTTGTATTAGTTCTTCTGGTCACCAGCATTTCCAGTGGAGTCACCTTCTAAACGTTTTAGAGTGGAGTTTCCAGAGCATATACAACCAATGGTGTGTCTAAAACTGGTTGCTCAACCAGGTCATAGAGCGCCAAGATGTTAGCACCTTGTAATTTTCCTATGGTTGTGGTAGAAAGTCACAGGGGTAACCATTTCAACCCATCTTTAGATTCTATTCTAGCCTATACATTTAGAGAGGGCTCTCTATATGTCACAAATTCATTCACATATACATATGGCTTTAAGCAAGCGGTCAGAAGGCTAGTTATCTAATAGGGACAGGAGATTTGCAGATTTAAAGAAGGTGAAACATACAGACGAGAAATACCATAGGGAAATGGAGTCACAGCCAGAAAATATTCAAGGGGATTACAACAATAGTGAGTGGTGATTTTCC
This sequence comes from Pseudotsuga menziesii, assembly GCA_001517045.1. Taxonomy (NCBI): domain Eukaryota; kingdom Viridiplantae; phylum Streptophyta; class Pinopsida; order Pinales; family Pinaceae; genus Pseudotsuga; species Pseudotsuga menziesii. The sequence continues at coordinate 73,221 of LPNX011095256.1, read as the reverse complement.
TATGAAATTTGAGGGAATGTGGCTATTATGTTTAGTCAAATTATCTTGAAGTGATGACAGATGGAAATGAGGGAAGAGCCCAGTGAAAACCAGAGGCATCTATCAACGGATGAATCTCTAGGAACACTTTTAGAAAAAATATAACATGGGACAATAACTGAAACAGAGCACCTATCAGTGGATGAATTCTATCACAGTCATTACCAACACATAACAAATACGATTTATGATGGAAGGAGTGTTATCATAAACGAATTCCTTGCAAACAACCTAGAAATGTACTGGCAGAAAACACATACATGAAAATGGAAATACAAGAAACGAACTGAACAAGAAACAGCTTGATGAATCTCATAAAACTCAGAGCATACTTTTCATTAAAGCTTCCAAGAAAATAACAGAGCTACAAAACCCGAGCACTAAGGCTTCTTAATGAAAGTTTTCAACCCATTCTTCCTCTATCGATGTTATATTTATAGTGTCATGGGCTCTCGAGACCAACCTTGAAACAGATCTGAATTCAGTTACAAAATTGGGAATCAATCCTGAATCACCATTTCAAATCCTAACAAACTCCTGAGGTGGTCGATTCTCCATGATTTACACATAAAACAAGAAATATGGCGTAACAGACATGCTAGATACAAAATGTCAATGCGACATCTGGAATGCAGGCTCTCTTGATTGAAAATGATGTTTCAGAGCACCTCTTAATGATTTTACTCTCCCAGGCAAAATCTGCACCATCGAATTTATCCATGCTTCATCTCCATTTCACACATTCACTGATATTCCTCCTCCTTGCACCTTTGGCTTGTGACATAAACCACAGCCGTAGATCCTTTCTACAAGGAATCTCAACCATCCCATGATGTGGCCCCTACCCAATTTCGCAATCCCTTCTCTTGCTAACTTGTGTGCATGTTTTCATCGTGAATTTAACATGGACCATAGATCCAACCTACACCAAGATCTCCATCGTCCAAAGGCGTAGGGTCGAACAGATTTCGTAGCGCCTCATCCTGCTAAACTTCGTGCACATTCTCATCGTGAAATCAACTAGGACCCTTGATCAACTCTCTGCCAGATCTCTGTCGTTCAAAGGTGCGGGGTCTACCAAATTTTGAAGTGCTAATTTGTTTTATCTTTCACACATGTTTGGGCTGCTAAATACATCTCATCTGTAGATCTTCTCCATCTAAAATCCCGACCTTTCTGTTAGGATTATTAATCCTCCCTTGGTCAAATGTCTATTAGATTAATTATTGCCAAACTTAGGAACCTTAAATTAATTAAATTGGGTCCACTGGTACAATTGGGTCCACTTGGCCCAATTGGGACACATGTACCAGTCATTGAAGTGTGGGGAATATTGCTAGAGGTTAATTGCCACTTATTGCATGTGCATGCATCAGTTAGGGTGCCTCCTAGACCAATCCCTACATTTTAGGAGCCACTGGGAGACCCGGCACCAACCTACTTCAGTCAGTTGGTGTTAGCACTAGTTAGTCTTAGTTAGTCCTCAGTTACAATCAATTACTTCACATTCAGTTAGGCTAGCGCTACTAATGCATGGATATTGCATGGTTACATGGGGAGGAGCACTTTTCCTACCCACCTCACTCTCAGTTGCACTGAGTTAACTAGTTGTTACTACATGTTGGAGTTATTGGTCATCGGGGAGTTGTCTATTTGGACTCCGATATTGATTGGGAGACCTTGAGTTAGAGATTCAGCTAGATACAGTCTTATCCACTTGGAGGATTCAAATTCATTACTCATGCCTTTGAATTCTACCTATTTGTAATCTATTGTACAACAGATATTATTATGATGAATATACTATAAATTCCTGAGAAATACTTGTCCATTTCCTGTGTGGTTTGTCTTATTGGATTTGTATTTTCATTCTCCATTCAATTGCTGCAACATAATCAGAACTCTCTGCCTGAAGATCTAAATGGCATTCAAATTCTAACATGGTATCAAAGCCTTCTTAGGCAGGTTTCATGCTTGTTTCTACTCATCGAACATCAGAAGCAGCTGGGTTTCCACAGAAGTCCCCTATGAAAATTTGCTAGCTTTGGATTCATTGAGAGCAGCAGAGAGGGAGTGACGGACCCTGAAAATATGTTCATGTTTGGAGGAAAATCATGATTCTAACAGTTCTTATGTTTTAGTGTTATTTGCAGTGAAACTGGCAGGTGCTATGTAGCTTGAAAGAAGTATTTGTAGTCTCCTTTCCGGAGCAATTATGAGTTCTCAAATTCCTGAGCCACGAATCCTCACAACTTCCAATTACCTTGATTGGAGGATTGATATGCAGTTGGCCTTGCGCAAGCATGGCTACCACAGGATCATACATGGATGGGAGGCTGAGCCTCATCAACTGGTAGAGTGGAACAAGTTCCTAAACCATTTTGATGAAGAATTCAGGTACTTACATACTTATATTTCCAGAGATATCCTCTTTCATCTAGAAGGATTAAGGACTCCCAGAGAAGCCTGGGAGAAGCTTGATAGCTTGTTTAACAAACAAGATGAACTTCGGGGACACATTCTGGAGAATGAGTTGGTATCTTTACATCTTAGCAGTTTCAAGACTATTGAGCAATTATTCTCCAAATTCAAGTCTCTAGTGCTATAATGCAGATAGCGTGGGATAGAGTGGAAGGATGAGCAGAATGTCCTTTCAATACTCAGCAAACTAGGTCCTGAGTACTTTGTCTATGTCTCTATGTTTCATTCCAAGTGGGAAAGCTTTCCTTATTGGAAAATTCCTTATTTAGATTCATTCTCCGAGTCCTTAATCAAGGAACAAGACAAATTGATTCGAATGGGAGTCATCCAGACTTCAAAAGATCAAGCACTCTTGGTTATTGACTCCTCCAGAGCACAAGCAAAGGGGAAATCAAAGAAGAAGGAGCCCAAGGCAACTAATTCGAAGCCTAAACCAAATCAGCAAGCTTTCGAAGGGGCCTCAGGCTGTAAATAGAAGAATTTTGAAAATAAGTTATGTTCGTATTGTGAAAAGGGATACCATCTTGAAGAACATTGTATGAGGCAGCAACGTGATGAGATGTCCACTCTTCTCAAGCACCACAACATTGCTCCTCCAAGAGCAAAGAAGCCTGATGAAGAAGCACCGACAAAAGATGTCGAAAGGTGTCATGCTTTGAAAGCAACTCTCTCTCCATCCTCAGCATACATTATAGATTCTAGAGCCTCCAACCACATGGTTGCCTCCAAAGAATCCTTCTCTACTCTTTCACTATCAAAGGGGCCTAATATTCACATGGGAGACGATCCCCAGATTCCAGCAGAAGGGGCTCAGTCAGAGCGAAGCATGGTGAGTTCAAAAATGTCTTATATGTGCCCTCCCTTGCTGCTAACCTATTATATGTTTACCAGATGACTCATACAGGCTCTCCCAAGAGGGTCACATTCGATTCAAACTTAGTTGAGATTACAGAAAAAGCCACTAGAAAGCTTGTAGCAAAAGGTGTTCCAAATCACTCTACCAAAGCTTATGAGTTTTCACATTTCTTGCATGTTTCTCCTCCTACACCTTTATTGTCTCATGCTAACAACACCAACAAGATTTTCCCATATCAATTTCAAATATCTGAAGCAACTCCACAATGATAACATGCTTGAAGGTTTTCCCTCCATCCAAACTTCCGATGGAGTATGTGTTGGGTGCTTGGTAGGTAAGCATCCATAAAAGAAGTATGATGTTGGGAAGGCTCATAGATCTATCTCTACACTTGATTTGATACACAGTGATGTAGCTGGACCTATGCCAACAAACTCCATTAATGGTTGCAGGTATTTTCTGACCTTTATTGATGATTGTTCTAGGTACTATTGGATCTACTTCATGAAGCTAAAATCAGAATTTTTTGAGACTTTTAAAATTTTTAAAGCTATGGTTGAGAACAACTTCAATAAGAAGATCAAGTCAATAAGATTCGATGGAGGAAGAGAATATGTCAAAAGATATTTCCAGAATTTATGTGAATCATAGGGGATTTGAATGGAACACTCAGTTCCATACACACCACAACAAAATGGTGTGGCTAAGAGGAATAACAGATCATTGAAAGAGATGGCAACATGCCTTCTCCATGGCAAGCATCTACCTCCTTCTCTTTGGGCTGAAGCAGTAAACTATGCTTCGTATTTGCAGAATAGGGTGCCCCACAATTCAGTGGTTGGGGTGACTCCATTCAAAGCATTGCATGGGTATAATCCCAATGTCTCTCATCTGATAGTTTTTGGTTCCAAAGCTTGGGCCAGGATACCACTTGACAAGAGAAAGGCCTTCCAAGTCCAAAGTAGCGAATGCATTCTGCTGGGATATGCAGATGATGCAAAAGCTTACAAACTGATGGAGGTTTCTACCAGAAGATGCTTCATTGAAAGAAGTGTCCAGTTTGAAGAAGATCAGCTGCATGATACTCCTCCAGCAACACAAGAAGGTATAACCATTTCTCCTCCTATTTTTGATGATGATGATGATGTGCTACAGGTTTTAGATTCAGATGAAGAAGATCACATACAGCATGATCCTGGTATTGAGACTGAATCTCAAGAGATTCTAGATCCAGATCCAGTACCCATTCAAAATCAGAAGCCTAAACCCAGATGGGCTCAAAATCTTCTTGATGCACTTGGAAGTGGTGTTGGAGTTCCAAAAGACAAAAGAAGAACTAGGTCCCAGTATCAGAATGAGCATCCTGCATTATATCTCACAAAATGGTGCAACAAAGTTCCAGGTTGGGGCTACTTGATGATGGAAAATGATCAGCTACATGGCCCACAGAAGCAGAGATTTGATCATTCCCTACCTTTACCATCTAGCAGAACCAACCAAACTCATCAGTTCAAAAGTACATTGAGAGGTCCACTGATGGACCATGCTGCTACATAGAGCTGCAGTTTTTTGCAGCAGTGTTTTGCTCAAGTTATTTTTCTAAGGAGGAAGCTTCTTTCTTCTAAAGATAGCTTGCATATTTCTATTTTCCTGCTTATTTTTTGAGGGGGGGGGGGGAGGTTCCCATGAGGTTTTCCCCTGTTTCCTCAATTGTACTAAGCAACATTTTTTCTTATTATCTTCTAGACTGTATTTGGGTGACCTATGGTCTTCTTACCAGGGCCCACAGTTATCCAAGTTAGGATTCAGGGGGGGTGTTAGGATTATTAATCCTCCCTTGGTCAAATGTCTATTAGATTAATTATTTCCTATCTTAGGAACCTTAAATTAATTAAATGGGTCCACTGGTACAATTGGGTCCACTTGGCCCAATTGGGACACATGTACCAATCATTGAAGTGTGGGGAAGACTGCTGGAGGTTAACTGCCACTTACTTCATGTGCATGCATTAGTTAGGGCACCTCCTAGACCAATCCCTACATTTTAGGAGCCACTGGGAGTCCTGACACCAACCTACTTCAGTCAGTTGGTGTTAGCACTAGTTAGTCTTAGTTATCCCTCAGTTACAATCAGTTACTTCACATTCAGTTAGGCTAGAGCTACTAATGCCTGGATAATGCATGTTTGCATGGGGAGGAGCGCTTTTCCTACATACCTCACTCTCAGTTGCATTGAGTTAACTAGTTGTTACTGCATGTTGGAGTTATTGGTCATTGGGGAGTTGTCTATTTGGACTCCGATATTGATTGGGAGACCTTGAGTTAGAGATTCAGTTAGACACAGTCTTATCCACTTGGAGGATTTGAATTCATTACTCATGCATTCGAATTCTACCTATTTGTAATCTATTGTACACCAGATATTATTATGATGAATATACTGTAAATTACTGAGCAATACTTATCCATTTCTTGTGTCGTTTGTCTTGTTGGATTTGTATTTTCATTCTCCATTCAATTGTTACAACATAATCAGAACTCTCTGCCTGAAGATCTAAATGGTATTCAAATTCTAACACATTCAACTGCGCGGGTCCTATGAGATTTCATGGCCTCGACATGTTTTATCCTCCTTGCATGTTTCCGCTACGAAATCCATTTCAACCGTAGATCTTCAACATCCTTAAATCTCGGTCATTGAAACTTTGAAGAATATATCAAATTTCGCAATCCTCCACAACTTATTTCTCCGCGCATATTTTCTCAGCGAAATCTTCTTCATCCATCGACCTACATTACCTGTTCATCCGACGGTCGATCTTGCACGCCATTTAACCTTGTCCCGCCAATGTCAAGCTTCCTTTATAATTGTGCATCTTTTCTTCAGCAAAATCTTTAACAACCATTGATTTTCTCTGCTATGTATCTATGCCATTCATTTTCACCACACAATAACCTGCAGGATCTCATTTACGTCCTTCAAGGTCCTATGATAAGGAATTTTCAGACCTTGTTCCTCCTTTCGTTGGCCTACTCCCCTGCCAACTATTTAGCCCAAAATAATGCTAACACATGTGCAAAATATTTTCAAGATTTAGCATTGGTGCTAACCAGGTGTTAACACGGTGTTGTTATTTCAATAACATTTTATGAGGGTTGACAAAATTATTGATCCTATATAGTGCACTCACAAGCATTGGCATGCCAATCTAGTCCTCTATGATGGTTTAGCAAGCATTCAACATATTATATTATTTACTCAATATTGATCTATATTACATTATAATATGAGTTTTTTTATATCCTTTTTATAACCAATGTTTAGTTTAATAAAGAAAGACTTCTGATTATGACTAGGGAGTTCCTCCTATAAATTCAAGTTCAGTTAAGGTAACCTCTTTCAAGGTAAGAGCTTTTTTAGATAAACCATCAACATGAATATTAGGTAACCTCTTGCAAGATAATGCACTATTGTATATACTAGTGTATGTTGTACTAGTGTATGTTGCACTAGTGTATTCAAGTTCAGTTAAGGTAACCTCTTTCAAGATAAGAGCTTGTTTAGATAAATCATCAACATGAATATTAGGTAACCTCTTGCAAGATAATGCACTGTTGTTGTGGATGGCTGAAAGATATTAGGTAACCCCTTGATGGAAAAACAAAATAGTTCATCTTTCAGCCATCCACAGCAAAACATTTGAAAATGCCACCAAATCTTCCTCCAACAGGCAAACAATACTTCTTTATTGCAAAGAGAAATAGTTCTTCTTACAATATAGCTTTTCCTGTCTAACTGGGAAAAAGTCCCTTTCCCTTCTAAGCTTTCTATCTTTATACAAAAGGATGAGACGGTTGGGTTGCTCAAAGTGACCTTTGGGCTTCCCAACTCTTCGTTTCCCAACGCTTAACTTTTCTCAAAATGCTTTTTTACAAAATATTACACATTACAAAAGTGGCCAATCCTTTTACGAGGAGGGTCCCACTTGGGTGTCTAAAAACTTCCTCCACGCTGAAGCTTCAGTAGCAATGCCTTCAAAGGCACAAGGCTCCAAAAACTGAATATTTATCTCAAACTTCTCAGCCTGGTTCTTGATAGCCTCGATCCTGGCTGCACTCAATCGAAGCTGATCTTCCAGAAGCTGTACACTGACAGCTGAATGATCTACTTTGCTTCTCAAGATCTGATCATCTAGGGCTTTGATATCCTGTACCTTAGCTTCTTCCTCCTGGTATCTCTTCTGCAATAGCTCCACAAAGGCATTATGATCCGGGAAAGCTTCAAGCCTCTGCTCAGCTTCTATCTGGCACCGGTTCTAGGTAATGAGAAGTCTTCTAAAAAACTCGATGCATAATCCCTTTGTCTTTTCAACTACCTTCTTGAAATCTTCAGCGGTGTTGATGGCAAACTCCACTAGGTTATAGTCCCGCTTGAGGACCTGTTGGTCTTTTGACGGTAGCTCTGCTAGAGTTTCTTCGTTGTTCTCCAACCTCGCCATTCTTGTAGTCAAGACCTCTAGGACATCCTGAGATCTGTCCATAAAGTAAGATGCAGTTTCCAAGATCTCTTCCAATCGTCCATCGATCTGCAGCACTCTACATCTTTCTTCTTCAACAGCAGTCTGTAGCTGCAGCATCTTGGCCTTTTGGGCCAAGACATGCTCTTTGAACGGCTGGAGTTTAACCTGTTGTTCTCTTGCTTCCTCCAGAGTAGTTGTTAGCGAGGAAATCTGTTCTTGGTGTTCCTTCTTCAGTTCTTGGGTGTGCAGATCATTGGCCTCCAAGAGGATCTTTTGCTGCTCTTCTATCTCCTCCACCTTTGCCAGTAGTTGTTCCTTTTCAATTCTTAACTCTTGGTATTCTTTCTATACTCTCTCCAGAGACTCCTGTGTCATTTCCAGCACTTGTATTTCTCCTTGGAGGGCTTGTACGTCAGCTCTTGAGGACTTCATTTCCCTTTGCATATCTTCATATTTATTCTTGAGCCTGTTGCTTTCTTCCCTCTCTTTCCTCAATGTATCTTTCAACTAAGCAGAGTATTTCTTGGACTGCTCCAAGTCAGTTATTATCTTGCCTACATTATCCTTTGAAGCTTGGATAAATGCAGATCCGACTCTTAGGGTGAATCTTGGATCTTGGTCTGTTCCTAACATAACAGCCGTATCCGTTATCATTTTACCAGGTAGACCTTCCGCCTCAACTTTCCTCTCTGTTCTCTTTATTATTCTCTTTATTGCCCTATCATAATATACAGTGTTAAAATCAGGGATTTCTTCCCCTCTTTTTTGAACAAAAGGAACCAGCTTCAGAGTGGGGACCAAGGGAGTGCTGGCAGCAGGTACTTGTGGGTCCTGAACCTCGGGGTTCTCAACATCTTGGGTCTTCCCTCCAGCTATGTCAGAAGCTGATTGTTCTGTCTCAGTCTGTGTCAACTTCAACCTCTCTTCCTCCTGCTTTTGCAGCTCCTCATCGAGCTTTCTCTTCACTTCTTCAGCTACTTTTCTAGCTGCTTCTTCTGCCTCTTTAGCTGCTTCCTGGGATTTCTCAGCTGCTTCTTGGGCAGCTTTTATTTTCCCTTCCTCTTCGCTGTGTAGCCACCCTGCAGCTTCTTTTGCCAATCTTTGAGCCTCTTCATTTCTCATTTTGGCTTCTTCCTCTGCCTTAGCCTGTTCATCCCCTTTCCCACCTTTGGTGGTAATCTTCTTCTTGAATCTTCTCTTCAGTGCTGTCATGTTCGGAGCATTTCGGAAGACAAATTCATCCCTATCAAAATGGTGGGTATACTCAAAATGCACCTTGTTTTCCTTACAATGCTCTGCAACTTTACCATGGGATTCATTTCTGTGGTAGGGCATCTCGCCAAAGTGGAACCTCTGTATCTCTTCTACGAATTCATCATCTTGTTTCACCCTAGTGAACCTGTAACTTCCTAGTTTGAAGGGCAAGGGAGGATAAGCAGTCTTCTTATGTTCGAACAGAAAGTTGCCTATTCCATCCAGGAACACTTGTCTGATTGCCTCCTTGTGGATAACGTAATCAGTTGCGTACTTGGGCAGCAGGGAAGGGGCTCTTGATCCTCCAAACATCCGGAAGTATAGGCCATTTTCAGTCAAGTAGTAATCTGCGTACTCTCCTATCACTTGCATGGTCTCCTCCGACATACAATCACACTCCTTCAGAAAAATGAGTGTGTATAGAGGCATAAGGAAGTGTTCACAGATTTCTCTGTAGTGGCTATGATATTTATGTGCCCACAATGGTTTGTAAGCAGCATAGACAAGCATTCTTTCCCTGTCCCGGATGCACCTGAGACCAGGGAAAGGCTGGTTGCATAATATGCAGTCTATAAGTATTGAACTGATATAAAATTCAGACCTTTTTTGGGACTCTCCTCCCAAGGCTGAGGCCAAGCAAGCAGAAAGACTATTTGAGACAAGGTTGGTTCAGTTGAAAATTGTCCCCTGGGTTGCAACATAAAAAATGATAGGTATCCACTCTAGTTTGAAAAACCTGCCATGAGCTCTTCCAAATATTCTGTTGAGCTTCAAGGCTATGAATCTGTATGGAGCTCTTAAACTTGCAGTATCATATTCTCCTGTTACTCTGGTCCTGAAATGTTTTCCAGTCAACATCATTTTTTTCATGGTTTCTTCCAAGTCCATTCTGATGTTGTTTAACCAGTCATCAGATAAGAACACTTGGACCTCTAGCAAGTGGTAGGCCAGGGCAACATATCCGGGGCTGTATGCAGCATAGCCCTGTTTGTTAACATCTTCCAGGATCATTGTTGTGACATCTGCCTGGGGCAGGATCCAACCGATTACTTCAGCGTACGGGAATACCTCAGGTCAAGTGGCGATCCTCATCAGTGAAGATCTTTCTATGTTTGCATATATGGACTCTTCTTCTAAGCCCATGTTAGGGACCTCTCTTCTGGTGATCAGTCTGTATATTTCACCCCACTGGTACTCCGGTTTAACACCATAAATACATTTAGTGTCCTCATATATGTATTATGTCTTGGTGACCACTTCTACTTCTGGCTCTTCTTCGACCACAAGGGCCTTCTTCTTTTGTTTTTTTGACATTGTGAGCTCAAATTCTTCCTGCCATATATAACATTGTAACATTAAGCAATTCCAGTTGTAGACACTTATATGACAATGTGCAGCGTTTTGCTTCTTTTATGTGCATCATGACAGCAATTAGTTAACGAAGCTAACATATGTGTGTACCTAGGCTGAAATGACCTTACTAACAGAGCTATTGAAACATGATGTGCATTGTTCAGTGACTTAGTCTATGTCTCGCATAATTGAAAAGAGTTATATACATTAAAATGTGCAATCTATCATTTCTGTAGGATATTAAACAATTCCATCAATCAATTGAAGACGGCAATAAATCTACATTAATGTGCAACAAATCTCGGCTCTCTGCGCACACCATGGTCACTTCGTTGTGCGGTAAAGATAGTGGAAGGCCACAAAATTCCAATGGCATTCTAACAAAACCAACCCACGCAATTTTATGACTAACAGGTTAACAGCCGTGACATATCCATTTCCCTCCGGCCCGGTATCAAAAACGACTGCGCACGAGACGGCGCAGCGGAAAACCACTGGTTTCTAAGGGGTAGGAACATGCAAGAGGAGGGCAATAATCTAAAAATCACCGGCAGACCACGACAACCCCTCCCCAACTAACATATTGCCACACAGGGTAGTTTGGTGCAGACGGCGTAACGGCCGTCCGCACCAAACCCCATCCTCTATGTGCAGGATCGCAACAAAGGCCGCGGATAAATTTCACTCAATGAGTCAAAACGCCCCCTCCCAAGATAGTTAAGATAAAAAACCCCAACTAAAAAGGCGCATACTTAACAGGCCAAAGGAAACGGCCGCACCCGACACCCTAACCGCAGCAAACAATCAATCAAACGGAAACGAGAAAAGGCAAACGAGCCTACCTGGAAAACGCAACGTAATCAACGGGAAGATGAGCGGTCAAACGTCCACAGTCGAGCCACCTAGACGTGGGTACCAGCAACGAGATCCATCGCAGCTCGTGAGAACGACATGCACGACAAAGACAGTGCTCAACAGTCGAAAATAACAATAAAAAAAAAACCCTTTGACCCGTATATATAGTCAACCACCACGGGCGCGAAAAACATTGGACGTCGAAGAGTTTTCTAATCGGAGGTTGAAAGCAATCGTCCTTCCGCAACGGCGGATGGCCAAAGCGTAGAGCCAGCCGCAGAGGCGTGCATGGCGGGAAAACTTAGAAGATCGGACGTCGTAGAGCTTCTGAATCGGAGGCTAAAAGCTTATTTTGCTCCGTAACGGCGGAAGGCCGAACCAAAAATCCTTCCGCAACGATGGGGATAACGGAGAGTAAAGCCTGAATCGGAAGAAAACTATTAACATATCGGGAAGATTGGCACTTCCCTCATCCGCAACGGCGGAAACGTAAAGCCTCCCACCATCCGCAATGAGACTTAAGCCGGAAGCAACAACACTTAAAGGCTTGAAAAGTTTAGAGCTTTGGCAGCCGCAACGGCAGAAAAGAAAAGACTTCAGGCAAGCGACTAAAGGCTGACGCGTCGGCTGGTGGATCACTTTATACATCGGGCGTTAAACCTCTTTGGGAGCCGCAACGGCGGAAGAGGAAAGGATAAACCGTTCCCTAATGCAAGGCTTAAATCGGAAGCAGCAAGACTAAAGGTTCAGAAAAGTTAGGCCTTTGGCAGCCACAACGACGAACAAATAAAGGGTGTGGCCCTCCGCGACGGCGTGTTTAAACGAAACAACCATTGCAGCCGCAACAGCGGAAGAAATGATTAGAAAAAATTCCGATGCAAAACCAAAAAACATCCGACGTGAAAATAAAGAAATCGAAAAAAATAATTGAAGTCAAACCGAAAATCTATCCGCAACGGCGGAAGAAGAAGTGACAATGGTTCCGATGCAAAACCAAAACCCAGCCGATTTCGCCAACCGAATCAGGAGAAAATTCGAAGTTAAAACTAAACATCCATCTGCAACGGCGGAGAAAGAAATGACAAGTCTTTCTGATCTAAACCAAAAAAAACCGATGATTAAAACCAATGTATCGGGAGTGAAACCAACGTTAGGACTGGCTATTCAGCCGAAACGACGGAGGCTTTAACCAAACACTTTCCGATTCAGACATGCTGAACATGCATCCCAAGGGAGCGATAAAGTCTGATCAAACCTTATATTTCTTCAAGCATCAGAGGGATAATCAAAACAAGTGGTAAATTAATTCAATCATAGGAAAACAAAGAAGAAAATCAACTAATCCAAAGCAAAGGAGGGTCCCAAAAAAATTTGGAATTTTGGGAAATTGTTGCAGCTGCAACACAGTGGTATCATAGCTATCTTATTGTCCAGCTGTTGGCTTAAGAAATGAGAAGTAGATGAGTACAAAAGATGACACTTTTGTAACCTATAGAAAAAGAAGGAGTAGGCACACAGAGGAATTTGAGGATATCCAACTAGAAGATACCAACTCAGATATGGACCCAACAGCTATATACTCTGAAATGGGAAAAGGAACAGGAGAAGATGAGGACAGGATGGAGTTTCACAACTTAGTATCTACATTGCAAGACTTAGCCAAAGGGAAAAAAATATGTACTTAATGCAATCAACAGAGTATCAGCGAAACCAGAACCAGGTAAGAGCAGTACATCTCCTTCACCGATAGATAGAGGGTCTACAGGCAACAGTGGGAAGGTTGTATATACTAATATACAGAATACACCCCACATATATACCAGACCTTCCAACAGGCCTACTATGCGTCACTTCTTGGCAGATGCAATAGGAGGTCCAGTCATGTAGGTAGAGCCTAGTGAACCCTTTGGGGTTTATTTGCAGGAATACAGGGACTTAGGGGATGAGTTTCATGCAACCATGTCTTTTTCGGATTTTCACAACATGAAGAGTAGGAACAAGCCCAGGAATTTCAATAAGGGATTCGGTCATAACTATGAGTTGCAGAAAACCTTGGGCAGGTTGACCATCCCAAACTTTGATGGGACTCCCAGAGGTTCAACGAGGATATGGATTCAAAAGTTGGATACCTAATTCCAACTCAATCCCATGACAGAGACAGATGCCATTAAATTCGCTACACTCCACCTGGACGGAGAGGCTCATGAGTGGTGGTACCAAGGATTAGTGACATTGGGTCACAACACCATTCATTCATATGGTGAGTTCACTCAGAAACTCATGGAGAGGTTCGACAGGAAGGAACCGGAGATACATTTCAGAGAGTTGGCTCAACTCAAACAGACAGGTAGCGCAGAGGCCTGTTGCAGCTGCAACAAATTCCCCAAAATTCCAAAAAAAATTAGGACCCTCCTTTTGCTTGAATTAGTTTGATTGTCTTCTTGGATTTGGTTTGAGAACGTTCAGAAAGACTTGCTTATGCTTGGATTGATCTACAGCTGTTTTTCAATTTTCTAAAATGATTAAGAATTTCAAGGATTGATCAAACCTTCATCATTTGCCTTTAACTGCGTTTGAAGCCTGCTTGAATCGGAAGGTATTTTGTTTTGATCTTCCGTCGTTACGGATGAGCCTTTGTTTTGGTATTCCGCCGTTGCGGAAGGAAATGCATTTTCGTCTTCCGATCCGTCGGTCTTTCACATCGGCTAATTTTTGGGTTTATGTCGGAAGGTTTTGGTCATGTTTTTCTCCGCCGTTGCGGATGGATGTTTAGTTTTAACTTCGACTTTTGTCCCGATTCGGTTGGCGAAATCGGTTGGGTTTTGGTTTTGCATCGAAACCATTGTCACTTCTTCTTCCGCCGTTGCGGAAAGATTTTCGGTTTGACTTCGATTATTTTTTCCGATTTCTTTGTTTTCACGTCGGATGCTTTTTGGTTTTGCATTGAAAGTTTTCTGATCATTTCTTCCACCGTTGCGGCTCCCAAAAAGGTTTAACGCCTGATGTATAAAGCGATCCGCCAGCCGACGTGTCATCCTTTAGTCGCTTGCCCGAAGTCTTTTCTTTTCCGCCGTTGCAGCTGCCAGAGCTCTAAAATTTCCGAGCTTTTAAGTATTGTTGCTTCCAGTTTAAGTCCTGTTGCGGACGTTGGAATGCCTTACGGTTCCGCCGTTGCGGATGAAGGAAGCACCGATCTTGCCGACGTGTTAATCGTTTTCTTCCGATTCAAGCTTTACTCCCAGTTATCCCTACCGTTGCGGAAGGATTTTTGGTTCGGCCTTCCGCCGTTGCGGAGAAAAATAAGCTTTCAGCCTCCGATTCAAAACTCTCAGCCGTCTGATGTTTTCTTCGCCATGTTATCCCCACCGTCGCGGATGATGTTATGTTTTGGTCGATCGCCGTTGCGGAAGTAGTTATACTTTCAACCTCCGATTAGAAAACTCTCCGACGTCCGATTTTTAGTTTTTCCCGCCATGCATATTTCCGCGGATGGATTAACGCTCTCGCCGTCCACCATTGTGGAAGGAAGTTGTCTTTCAACTTCCGACCCCAAGGCGGTCCGCCATCCGATCTTTTTCCCACCGCTAAATTTTGGTCGTGTGTATATAAACGGAGTCGAGTTGTTGGATTATTCTATTGTTTTTTTTCGACTGTCGAGCATTGTCATTGTCGCGCTGTCGTGTTCTCAAGCTAGTGAAGGACCCCTCGGTCGATGTACTTGCATCTAGGTGGCAATTGTGGAATCCTGACCGTCGTCGACCCGCCATACTCACCGTATTGACAGGTAGGCTCTTCATTTTTCCCCTTTCGTTTGAACTGTTCGTGGTTTTATATGATGGTTTGCTTCCCCAGCCGTTTTCCTCGTCCCGTTCAATTAGATGCCTATAAAGGTGGAGTTTTTATCCTTTTGACCATGGGGTGGGGCATTTTAACCCCGAAGCAGTATTTTGCCCACGGCTTTCCATTTGCAACCTCATGCGTAGTGGATGGGGGTTTGGTGCAAGCAGTCGTTACGCCGTCTGCGCCAAGCCACCCTGTGTGTAATGATAGGTTTGCAGGGGGGAGGGTTTTGTGGTTTTCTGTAGCATTTGGGGGTTGCCCTTTAACCCGCATCCTCGAATAGCCAGCATTTAGCCGAACTGTTCCGCGCGTAGTTATTTTTAAACCCTAACCTGTGGAGGGGATACGTCACGGCGTTCAGTTTGTTAACCAGAATTCGCAAGGGTAGTGGTGTTGTTAAAAGCTTCATTTGAGGGCTTGCGTAATTTTCCCTATCTGTCCCGTGCAGTGTTTTGATAATGGCACCCATAGAGAGCGGGAGTTTTCTTCGCGATAATGTAGATGTTTTTCCATCCGATTGCATTATGAGAAATGTTTGGTACTGGAAAACAGTGGTAGCTTGCATAATCTTACTGCATATAACTCTTTTCAATCGTGCTAGACATAGACAAATTCACTAAACAATGCACATCATGTTTCAACAGCTCTGTTAGTAAGGTCATACACATATGTTAGCTTCGTTAACTAATTGTTGTCATGATACACATAAAAGAAGTAAAACGCTGCACATTGTCATATAAGTGTCTGCAACTGGAATTTCTTAATGTTACAATGTTATATATGGCAGGAAGAATTCAAGCTCACAATGTCAAAGAGACAAAAGAAGAAGGCCCCTGTGGTCGAAGAAGAGCCAGAAGTAGAAGTGGTCACCAAGACAAAATACATATATGAATACACTAAATGCATTTCTGGTGTGGAACCTGAATACCAGTGGGGGGAAATCTATAGGCTGATTACCCGAAGAGAAGTTCCCGACATGGGCTTAGAAGAAGAGTCCATATATCCAAACATTGAAAGATCTTCCCTTATGAAGGTCGCCACCAGGCCAGAGTTGTTCCCATGCTCTGAGGTAATTGGCTGGATTCTGCCCCGGGTAGATCTAACCACAATGATTCTGGAAAATATTGAGAGACAGGGCTATGCTGCATTTAGCCCTGGATATGTGGCGTTGGCTTATCGCCTGCCAGAAGCCCAAGTATTCTTATCTGATGATTGGCTGAATAGCATTAGAATGGACCTGGTAGAGACTCTTAAGAGAATGTTGTTGCAGGGAAAACATTACCAATACAGACCCACGGGTGAGTATGATACAACGAGCTTGAGGGCTCCCTATAGATTTATAGCTCTGATGCTTAATAGGATCTTTGGGAGAGCTCATGGAATATTCTTCAAGCTAGAGTGGATACCCATCATTTTTCATGTGGCAACCCAAGGGACAATCTTCAACTAGACCAGCCTTGTATCAAGCAGTCTTTCTTCTTGCTTGGCCTCAGCCTTGGAAGGAGAGTCCCAGGTCTGAATTTTATATGAGTTCAATACTCATAGATTGTATACTATGCAACCAGCCTTTCCCTGGTATCAAGTGCATCTGGGACAAGGAAAGAATGCTTGTCTATGCTGCTTATAGACCATTGTGGGCACACCAGTACCACAGCCATTACAGAGAAGTCTGTGAGCACTTCATTATGCCACTATACACACTCATTTTCCGGAAAGAATGTGATTGTATGTCGGAGGAGGCCATGCAAGTAATAGAAGACTATGCAGACTACTATTTGACACAAAATGGCATGTACTTCAGAATGTTTGGAGGCTCGAGAGCGCTTTCCCTACTGCCAAGATACGCAACTGATTACATTGTCCATAAGGAGGCAGTCAAACAAGTGTTTTTGGATGGAATAAGCAGCTTCCTATTCGAACATAAGAACACTGCTTATCCTCCCCTGCCATTCAGACTAGGAAGCTACAGGTTCACTAAGGTGAAACAAGCTGGTGAATTCGTAGAGGAGCTTGAGAAGTTCCACTTTGGCGAGATGCCCTACCACAGAAATGAATTCCATGGTAAAGTTGCGGAGCATTGTAAGGAAAACAAGGTGCATTTTGAGTATACCCACCATTTTGATAGGGATGAATCTATCTTCCGAAATGCCCCGAACATGACAGCACTGAAGAGAAGATTGAAGAAGAAGATTACCACCAAAGGTGGGAAAGGGGATGAACAGGCTAAGGCAGAGGAAGAAGCCAAAAGGAGAAATGAAGAGGCTCAAAGATTGGCCAAAGAAGCTGCAGGGTGGCTACACAGCAAAAAGGAAGGGAAAAGAAAAGCTGCCCAAGAAGCAGCTCAGAAAGCCCAGGAAGTAGCTAAAGAGGCAGAAGAAGCAGCTAGAAAAGCAGCTGAAGAAGCGAAGAGAAAGCTCGATGAGGAGCTGCAAAAGCAGGAGGCAGAGAGGTTGAAGCTGACACAGACTGAGACCGAACAGTCAGCTTCTGACATAGCTGGTGGGCAAACCCAAGATGTTGAGAACCCCGAGGTTCATGACCCACAAGTACCTGCTGCCAGCACTCCCACGGTCTCCACTCTCAAGCTGGTTCCTTTTGTTCTGAAAAAAAGGGGAAGAAATCCCTGATTTCAACACTATATATTATGATAGGGCAATAAAGAGAATAATAAAGAGGACAGAGAGGAAAGTTGAGGCGGAAGGTCTACCTGGTAAAATGATAACCGATACGGTTGTCATGTTAGGAACAGACCAAGATCCAAGATTCACCCTAAGAGCCGGGTCTGCATTTATCCAAGCTTCAGAGGATAATGTAGGAAAGATAATAACTGACTTGGAGTAGTCCAAGAAATCCTCTGCTCAGTTGAAAGATACATTGAGGAAAGAGAGGGAAGAAAGCAACAGGCTCAAGAGGAAATATGAAGATATGCAAAGGGAAATGAAGTCCTCAAGAGCTGAAGTACAGGCCCTCCAAGGAGAAATACAAGTGCTGGAAACGACACAGGAGTCTCTGGAGAGAGTACCGAAAGAATACCAAGAGTTAAGAACTGAAAAGGAACAACTACCGGCAAAGGTGGAGGAGCTAGAAGAGCAGCAAAAGATCCTCTTGGAGGCAAATGATCTGCACACCCAAGAACTGAACAAGGAACACCAGGAATAGATTTCCTCCCTAACAACTGCTCTGGAGGAAGCAAGAGAACAGCAGGTTAACCTCCATCCGTTCAAAGAGCATGTCTTGGCCTAAAAGGCCAAGATGCTGCAGCTACAGACTGCTGTTGAAGAAGAAAGATGTAGAGTGCTGCAGATCAATGGACGATTGGAAGAGATCTTAGAAACAGCATCTTACTTTGTGGACAGATCTCAGGACATCCTCGAGGTCCTGACTGCAAGAATGGCGAGGTTGGAAAGCAACGAAGAAGCTCCAACAGAGCTGCCATCAAAAGATAAACACGCCCTTAAGCGGGATTATGACCTGGTAGAGTTCGCCATCAACACCGCTAAAGATTTCAAGAAGGCAGTTAAAAAGACAAAGGGATTATGCACCGAGTTTTTCAGAAGACTTCTCATTACCTACAACCGGTGCCAAATAGAGGCTGAGCAGAGGCTCGAGGCTTTCCTAGACCATGACTCATTTTTGCAGTTTTTGCAGAAGAAATATCAGGATGAAGAAGCAAGAATGCAGCACATTAAGGCCATTGATGACCAGATTCTGAGAAGCGAAGTAGGGCATTCAGCAGTTAGTGTGTAGATCCTGGAAGACCAGCTTCGGTTAAGCGCAGCCAGAGTGGAAGCCATAAAGAACCAAGCCGAAAAATTTGAAATCAACATTCAATTTTTGGAACCCTGTGCATTTGAGGGCATTGCCTCTGATGCTGCGTCATGGAAGAAGTTTCTAGATGCTCAAGTGGGACCCTCCTCATGAAGGATCGGTCATTATTGTAATTTGTAATTATTTTTTTTAAAACATTTAAGAAAAGCAGAACGTTGGGAAACGAGGAGTTGGGAAGCCCAAAGTTCACTTTGGGCAGCCCAACAGTCTCACCCTTTTGTATAAAGATAGAAATCTTAGAAGGGAAAGGGGACTTTTTCCCAGTTAGATTGGTGAAGACATATTGTAAGAAGAACTATTTCCTTTTGCAATAGATAATTACAGTTTGCCTGTTGGAGAAAGCTTGGTGGAATATTCAAATGTTGTGCTATGGATTTGTTGAAGAGGAACTATTTTGTTTTCAACTTTGTATCCATTAACTGTGAGACCGTTCTAACTCTTTGAACCTAGTTCCTGTATGAATGTTCTCTGGTTTATTTTATGAAGCTTTCCACCATGAGTAATGAATGTCGTTCATAAACAATTGGCTATCTGGTTGTGGAAATATCTTTAATTGTTCATGCATTGTGGGAAGAGATATCAGCTAACTGTAATTTCTCTCTATGTTGCATGCACACTTTACATTACTCATAATTAAATTTCAGTTTGCTCCCCGGGGATAGATAGATAGATAGATAGTTAGGTAGATAGTTAGTTCATTTCATTGCTGCATATGTGATTTAGATGCAGGTGAGTCTAAGACGAGAGGTAAGAACCTGCGCATCACGTTGTGACTGCTCCCGGCATCCGAATCATCCTGCATTGTTAATTAGGCGTTTGCATTTCATACATTAAGTCAAAAATACAAAAACTCGGTGGACCGGGCCGCAACCGGTGAAACCTTTGTTTTGTTACTTGACCTATGGTAGCTGGATAGTAAACCGGATGGATTCCCTATACCAAATAGTCAACGGGCTAGTTGGGAACGTTGATTGGGGAGAATCCCTTACTGTTGTCGCCTGAGAATCTCCAAGCCTCAACAGTTTTGGCACTAGAAGGAGGGCCACCAGTGAATGGCTGGCCGTGGAAACTTATTTTGTCCCAAGATTACCCCACCAGCAGATGTTTTGAAGCTTGTAATCTGACTCAAGTACTTACAAGTTTCGGTTATACCTTTGAAGTAAGAAAGCCTGTTCTCACCCTACGTTGCTCTTTGCTTAGTTTTGTGTTCTTTTGCCTGTACTCATGGCTGGTGTGATTGTGAACCAGCCCAACCCATTACCTGCTTGGAGAGCTAGATCACCTTTGAACCTTACGCCTCCATTGCATAACTTACCTCAGGGTTTTGATAAGCTGCTGCCTAAGTTTGACCCTGAGGAAAAGACTATTGTAGATGATCACTTGCAGAGTTTTTATTTAGGGAGTACGAAGATGTTGTCTGTAGATTATTCCCTCATACCTTGAAAGGGGCAGCTGCTTCATGGTACTTTTCCCTGCCCGTAAACTCGATCCCAGACTGGAACACTTTCGAAAGGGTTTTCAGGAGTAAATACACAGCCCAAAAAACGCATGCCTCATTGATGAAAGGTCTTGGTTTGTTAAGAAAAGAGAAGAATGACAAGGTACATAAGTTCACTCAAATATTCTCATTATACCTAAAGAATTTTTCTGAAGCTGACAGACCCTCAGACAAGGTCTTAATTGAATATTATACATCTGCCCTAGGACCTGAGTTAGCTATGTTCGCTAAAATGAAAGCCAAGCCTACATTGGTAGAGACTTACGAAGAGGCAAGAAGGGTAGAAGCTGAAATGGAAAGTGTAGAAGATTACCCTGACTTACCTGAAGAGAAGACTATCGAGAGAAGAGCTTTACTACTGTCTAAACCTAAAGAGGATCACTCACATGATTATCAGGGAATGCTGAAAATGATGCAGAATCTATCCAATAGAATAATAGACCTGGAGAAAGGGAGGGAAGTTCAGAAAACTCACAAACCCTATTATCCAAAAAAAGAGGATAACAACCAATGGCAAGTCCCTCCTTCACATCTACCATCAGTAAACATAACAGAAGTAGGGGGTGATAATTTCTGCACTTTTCACCAACAACCTCATTCAGAAAAGAAGTGCCCGCAATGGTGTAATTCGATAACACTGGTTATGAATCAGCTGCTAGATTCTAAAGTAACCAAGAACAATGGCAAGGAGGAGAAGAAAAACCAGGCTATGGAGAAATAAGATAATGACACTATACTTTCATGGAATGGTATCTCACTGTTTGACACTGAAGAGAGCGCTCTCAAAACTGAATGCACACCCACAGCGACAAAGGATATAGATTTAACAATTTCGAAGATCAAAAGACTGCAAGAGAATGTCAAGAGACAAGTAGAGGTGAAGGTTGAGGACAAAACACCTAGAGCCAATACCCTCAACCAAGAGGCAGAGCCAATCACTGAGACTATCAAACCTGTAGAAGAACTGATAGGTGTTAGTGAGGAAAACACTAATGAAATTGGAGAGCATGAAGAGGATTTGCCTACTCAAAACCAACCAGGAGAAGAAGACATAGAACCAGGTTGGGAAGATAAAGCTTGGATACCCCACCTTTTCTTTTGACCCTAGAAATGTTGAATCACAATGTGCATAATTGCTTGGTAGATTCTGGATCAGCGGTGAATGTTATGCCTCTGGAGATCTGCAAAAATATTAAGGGAAAGCCAGAGTCCACATTTTGTGAAGTAACGTAATTAGACAGCTCAGGTGTCAAAGTAGTGGGAGAAATGAAAAATGTCCTCATTCGCTTGTCTGCAAACAACAAGATTTGTCAATTTATTGACATCACTATGGCTGACATACCTACTGGATATGGGCTTATTCTCAACAGAGATTGGTCTGCCAGGTTAAAAGGCTATTTTGCTTCAAATTGGTCTCATTTTTTGTTGCCTCTCACAGGTACCCCAAATAAGATTAAGATTTTGAGAGAGCCTTACATGAAGTATACTGTCACTAAGCTAGGGGAAGGAAATGAATCTGTTGATTCTGTCCTGGGAAACTATCTGACTGAATGTAAGCTAAGACATCATACCTCAAGCAAGGCCAGTTCTATGACTGACGCTCAGCCTGAGCTCCTTCAACTTCTTCAGGCCGTAAGAGATGATTGTAGGATAGTAGACATGTGTTCAGTTTCAAAACTAGCCCAGCTAGACCATGGTTAGATATCTCATGTCTATGATCCAGCCCACCCTTTAGCTCTCTAGATTCAAATTTTTCAGTAGTGGGCGAATTTTTTCTTTCTGTTTGCTTTGTACATAAATAAATTATTTTGTGTTCTTTAATGCTTTGATTCTTTTTCTTTTGATTATTTGATTTGATGATGTTTTATTTTATTGCTTTGCTAGCATTTCTTTTGGTTTTGAATAAAGAGGCAAACTTTTGGTTGCAATGGAAACATTAGGGTTCTTTATGAACTGAATTCTTGTGCAAAAGACTGTGCTTTAAAGTATAGAATGTCTTCTAGTAGCAGTGTTCCTAACTGGCAATGCATTCATTGAAGTCTTACTTAACCCCTGCAAATAACTCAGAAGTAAAAGAGGTCTGGAATGCTATTTCGAGGCTCCATCCATTTCACATCTTAAATATCCAAGGGGGTGACAGCAAAAGACCCACGGAAAGGAAGTAGAGTAAACAGTATATCATATATAAATCATCCCATGCCATAATTTCAGAAAAGCTAAAAGCTATCAAGAGTCAAAACTCCTTAAAGATAAACAATACATATCAAAGCAAATTATCAAAGCATGAAGTACTAAATTGCCACAAGATCCTCTCCGTCCGTGAACTGAAATATGAAGTACACTGTTCACACAAAAGGACACTATGGGATAGAGGATCCTGAATTAAAATTCAGTAAGAAAGGCATGCAGGAGGACTCATATCAAAAGAACTAAAGTTCAAATGGCACAAAAGTGCAGTTGGCATGGGAATGAGGAACAAAAGGATAATAATGTTTACTATCTGTTACAATCCTGTGGTGTCCAAGCTGGAAACTACCTAAGGACTGGCAAAATAAACCTCACTTATTTGGCCTCAAAAGAGTTATTCAGAATTGCAACATTTCTGATGTTACCATTTCCCAAAGAATAGACTACTTCTCAATGGTTTAAATGCTTAAGTTGGCCAGTCCAGGGATACAAACATCTAGAAGATTTCAACTTTTATTCAAACGGTCTTGCACTGGGAAGGAGTTAATTCAGAAATCTGGGGTTCACCAGGTAGTTGCCAATTGTTGCAGCTGCAACAAATTCCCCAAAATTCCAAAAAAATTTAGGACCCTCCTTTTGCTTGAATTAGTTTGATTGTCTTCTTGGATTTGGTTTGAGAACGTTTAGAAAGACTTGCTTATGCTTGGATTGATCTACAGCTGTTTTTCAATTTTCTAAAATTATTAAGAATTTCAAGGATTGATCAAACCTTCATCATTTGCCTTTAACTGTGTTTGAAGCCTGCTTGAATCGGAACGTATTTTGTTTTGATCTTCTGCCGTTACGGATGATTCTTTGTTTTGGTCTTCCGCCGTTGCGGAAGGAAATGCGTTTTCGTCTTCCGATCCATCGGTCTTTCACATTGGCTAATTTTTGGGTTTATGTCGGAAGGTTTTGGTCATGTTTTTCTCCGCCGTTGCAGATGGATGTTTAGTTTTAACTTCGAATTTTCTCCCGATTCGGTTGGCAAAATCGGCTGGGTTTTGGTTTTGCATCGGAACCACTGTCACTTCTTCTTCCGCCATTGCGGACAGATTTTCGGTTTGACTTCGATTATTTTTTTCGATTTCTTTGTTTTCACATAGGATGCTTTTTGGTTTTGCATCAGAAGTTTTCTGATCATTTCTTTCGCTGTTGCGGCTCCCAAAAAGGTTTAACGCCCGATGTATAAAGCGATCCGTCAGCTGACGCGTCAGCCTTTAGTCGCTTGCCCGAAGTCTTTTCTTTTCCATCATTGCGGCTGCCAGAGCTCTAAACTTTTCGAGCTTTTAAGTATTGTTGCTTCTGGTTTAAGTCCCGTTGCGGACGTTGGAATGCTTTATGGTTCCGCCGTTGCGGATGAAGGAAGCGTCGATCTTGCCGACGTGTTAATCGTTTTCTTCTGATTCAGACTTTACTCCCAGTTATCCCTACCGTTGCGGAAGGATTTTTGGTTCGGCCTTCCATCGTTGCGGAGCAAAATAAGCTTTCAGCCTTCGATTCAAAACTCTCCGTCGTCCGATGTTTTCTTCGCCATGTTATCCCCACCGTCGCAGATGATGTTATGTTTTGGTCTATAGCCGTTGCGGAAGGAGTTATACTTTCAACCTCCGATTAGAAAACTCTCCGACGTCTGATTTTTAGTTTTTCCCACCATGCATATTTCCGTGGATGGATTAACACTCTGGTCGTCCGCCGTTGCCGAAGGAAGTTGTCTTTCAACTTTCGACCCCAAGGCGGTCCGCCATCCGATCTTTTTCCCGCCGCTGAAGTTTGTCCGTGTGTATATAAACGGAGTTGAGTTTTTGGATTATTCTATTGTTGTTTTTCGACTGTCGAGCATTGTCATTGTCACGCTGTCATGTTCTCAAGCTAGTGAAGGACCCCTCGACCGGTGTACTTGCATCCAGGTGGCAATTATGGAATCCTGACCGTCATCGACCTGCCATACTCGCCGTATTGACAGGTAGGCTCTTCATTTTTCCCTTTCCGTTTGAACTGTTGGTGGTTTTCTATGATGGTTTGCTTCCCCGACCATTTTCCTCATCCCGTTCAATTAGATGCCTATAAAGGTGGAGTTTTTATCCTTTTGACCATGGGGTGGGGCATTTTAACCCCGAAGCAGTATTTTGCCCACGGCTTTCCGTTTGCAACCTCGCGCATAGTGGATGGGGGTTTGGTGCAGGCGACCGTTACCCCGTCTGCGCCAAGCCACCCTGTGTGTAATGATAGGTTTGCAGGGGGGAGGGTTTTGTGGTTTTCTGTAGCATTTGGGGGTTTCCCTTTAACCCGCATCCTCGAATAGCCAGCATTTAGCCACACTGTTCCACGCGTAGTTATTTTTAAACCCTAACCTGTGGAGGGGATACGTCACGGTGTTCAGTTTGTTAACCAGAAGTCACAAGGGTAGTGGTGTTGTTAAAAGATTTATTTGAGGGCTTGCGTAATTTTCCCTATCTGTCTCGCGCAGTGTTTTGATAATGGCACTCGCAGAGAGCGGGAGTTTTCTTCGCGATAATGTAGATGTTTTTCCATCTGATTGCATTGTGAGAAATGTTTGGTACTGGCAAAGAGTGGTAGCTTGCATAATCTTACTGCATATAACTCTTTTCAATCATGCTAGACATAGACTAATTCACTGAACAATGCGCATCATGTTTCAATAGCTCTGTTAGTAAGGTCATACACATATGTTAGCTTCGTTAACTAATTGCTGTCATGATACACATAAAAGAAGTAAAACGCTGCACATTGTCATATAAGTGTCTGCAATTGGAATTGCTTAATGTTACAATGTTATATATGGCAGGAAGAATTCGAGCTCACAATGTCAAAGAGACAAAAGAAGAAGGCCCCTATGGTCGAAGAAGAGCCAGAAGTAGAAGTGGTCACCAAGACAGAATACGTATATGAAGATACTAAATGCATTTCTGGCGTGGAACCTGAATACCAGTGGGGGAAAATCTATAGACTGATTACCCGAAGAGAAGTTCCCTACATGGGCTTAGAAGAAGAGTCCATATATGCAAACATTGAAAGATATTCCCTTATGAAGGTCGCCACCAGGCCAGAGCTGTTCCCATGCTCTGAGGTAATTGGCTGGATTCTGCCCATGGCAAATGTAACCACAATGATTCTGGAAAATGTTGAGAGACAGGGCTATGCTGCATTTAGCCATGGATATGTGGCATTGGCTTAACACCAGCCAGAAGCCCAAGTATTATTATCTGATGATTGGCTGAATAGCATTAGAGTGGACCTGGTAGAGACTCTTAAGAGAATGTTGTTGTAGGGAAAACATTACCGATACAGACCCACGGGTGAGTATGATACAGCGAGCTTGAGGGCTCCCTATAGATTTATAGCTCTGATTCTTAATAGGATCTTTGGGAGAGCTCATGGCAGATTCTTCAAGCTAGAGTGGATACCCATCATTTTTCATGTGGCAACCCAAGGGACAATCTTCAACTGGACCAGCCTTGTATCAAGCAGTCTTCCTTCTTGCTTGGCCTCAGCCTTGGAAGGAGAGTCCCAGAAAAGGTCTGAATTTTATATGAGTTCAATACTCATAGACTGTATACTATGCAACCAGCCTTTCCCTGGTCTCAGGTGCATCTGGGACAGGGAAAGAATGCCTGTCTATGCTACTTATAGACCATTGTGGGCACACCAGTACCACAGCCATTACAGAGAAGTCTGTGAGAACTTCATTATGCCATTATACACACTCATTTTCTGGAAAGAGTGTGATTGTATGTCAGAGGAGGCCATGCAAGTAATAGAAGACTATGCAGACTACTATTTGACACAAAATGGCATGTACTTCAGAATGTTTAGAGGCTCGAGAGCGCCTTCCCTACTGCCAAAATACGTAACTGATTACATTGTCCATAAGGAGGCAGTCAGACAAGTGTTTTTGGATGGAATAGGCAGCTTCCTATTCGAACATAAGAAGACTGCTTATCCTCCCTTGCCATTCAGACTAGGAAGCTACAGGTTCACTAAGGTGAAACAAGCTGGTGAATTCATAGAGGAGCTGGAGAAGTTCCACTTTGGCGAGATGCCCTACCATAGAAATGACTCCCATGGTAAAGTTGCGGAGCATTGTAACGAAAACAAGGTGCATTTTGAGTATACCCACCATTTTGATAGGGATGAATCTGTCTTCCGAAATGCCCTGAACATGACAGCACTGAAGAGAATATTCAAGAAGAAGATTACCACCAAAGGTGGGAAAGGGGATGAACAGGCTAAGGCAGAGGAAGAAGCCAAAAGGAGAAATGAAGAGGCTCAAAGATTGGCCAAAGAAGCTGCAGGGTGGCTACACAAAGAAGAGGAAGGGAAAAGAAAAGTTGCCCTAGAAGCAGCTCAAAAATCCCAGGAAGCAGCTAAAGAGGTAGAAGAAGCAGCTAGAAAAGTAGCTGAAGAAGCGAAGAGAAAGCTCGATGAGGAGTTGCAAAAGCAGGAGGCAGAGAGGTTGAAGCTGACACAGACTGAGACAAAACAGTCAGCTTCTGACATAGCTGGTGGGCAGACCCAAGTTGTTGAGAACCCCGAGGTTCAGGACCCACAAGTACCTGCTTCCAGCACTCCCACGGTCTCCACTCTCAAGCTGGTTCCTTTTGTTCAGAAAAAAGGGGAAGAAATCCCTGATTTCAACACTGTATATTATGATAGGGCAACAAAGAGAATAATAAATAGGACAGAGAGGAAAGTTGAGGCGAAAGGTCTACCTGGTAAAATGACAACGGATATGGCTGTCATGTTAGGAATAGACCAAGATCCAAGATTCACCCTAAGAGTCGGGTCTGCATTTATCCAAGCTTCAGAGGATAATGTAGGCAAGATAATAACTGACTTGGACCAGTCCAAGAAATCCTCTGCTCAGTTGAAAGATACATTGAGGAAAGAGAGGGAAGAAAGCAACAGGCTCAAGAGGAAATATGAAGATATGCAAAGGGAAATGAAGTCCTCGAGAGCTGAAGTACAGGCCCTCCAAGGAGAAATACAAGTGCTGGAAACGACACAGGAGTCTCTGGAGAGAGTACAGAAAGAATACCAAGAGTTAAGAACTGAAAAGTAATAGCTACTAGCAAAGGTGGAGGAGCTAGAAGAGCAGCAAAAGATCCTCTTGGAGGCAAATGATCTGCACACCCAAGAACTGAAGAAGGAACACCAGGAACAGATTTCCTAGCTAACAACTGCTCTGGAGGAAGCAAGAGAACAACAGGTTAACCTCCAGCCATTCAAAGAGCATGTCTTGGCCCAAAAGGCCAAGATGCTGCAGCTACAGACTGCTGTTGAAGAAGAAAGATGTAGAGTGCTGCAGATCAATGGACAATTGGAAGAGATCTTGGAAACAACATCTTACTTTGTGGACAAATCTCAGGACGTCCTCGAGGTCCTGACTGCAAGAATGGCGAGGTTGGAAAGCAACGAAGAAGCTCGAGCAGAGATGCCATCAAAAGATAAACAGGCCCTTAAGCTGGATTATGACCTGGTGGAGTTCACCATCAACACTACTGAAGATTTCAAGAAGGGAGTTAAAAAGACAAAGGGATTATGCACCGAGTTTTTTAGAAGACTTCTCATTACCTACAACTGGTGCCAAATAGAGGCTGAGCAGAGGCTCGAGGATTTCCTGGACCATGACTCATTTTTGGAGTTTTTGCAGAAGAAATATCAGGATGAAGAAGCAAGAATGCAGAACATTAAGGCCATTGATGACCAGTCTGAGAAGCGAAGTAGGCCATTCAGTAGTTAGTGTGCAGATCCTGGAAGACCAGCTTCGGTTAAGCATAGCCAGAGTGGAAGCCATAAAGAACCAGGCCGAAAAATTTGAAATCAACATTCAATTTTTGGAACCCTGCGCATTTGGGGGAATTGCCTCTGATGCTGCGTCATGGAAGAAGTTTCTAGATGCTCAAGTGGGACCCTCCTCATGAAGGATCGGTCATTATTGTAATTTCTAATTATTTTTTGTAAAACATTTAAGAAAAGCAGAACGTTGGGAAATGAGGGGTTGGGAAGCCCAAAGGTCACTTTGGGCAGCCCAACAGTCTCACCCTTTTGTATAAAGATAGAAAGCTTAGAAGGGAAAGGGGACTTTTTCCCAGTTAGATTGGTGAAGACATATTGTAAGAAGAACTATTTCCTTTTGCAATAGATAATTACAGTTTGCCTGTTGGAGAAAGCTTGGTGGAATATTCAAATGTTGTGCTATGGATTTGTTGAAGAGGAACTATTTCATTTTCAACTTTGTATCCATTAACTGTGAGACCGTTCTAACTCTTTGAACCTAGTTCCTGTATGAATGTTCTCCGGTTTATTTTATGAAGCTTTCCACCATGAGTAATGAATGTCGTTAATAAACAGTTGGATATCTGGTTGTGGAAATATCTTTAATTGTTCATGCATTGTGGGAAGAGATATCAGCTAACTGTAATTTCTCTCTATGTTGCATGCACACTTTACATTACTCATAATTAAATTTTAGTTTGCTCCCCGGGGATAGATAAAGAGATAGATATTTAGGTAGATAGTTAGTTCATTTCATTGCTGCATATGTGATTTAGATGCAGGTGAGTCTAAGATGAGAGGTAAGAACCTGCGCATCATGTTGTGACTGCTCCTGGCATCCGAATCATCCTGCATTGTTAATTATGCGTTTGCATTTCATACATTAAGTCAACAATACAAAAACTCGGTGGACCGGGCCGCAACCGGTGAAACCTTTGTTTTGTTACTTGACCTACGGTAGCCGGACCGTAAACCGGACGGATTCCCTATACCAAATAGTCAACGGGCTAGTTGGGAACGTTGATTGGGGAGAATCCCTTACTGTTGTTGCCTGAGAATCTCCAGGCCTCAACAAGGCCTTCATCTCAGAATTCCAGAGGATAGCGGTCATGGTAACAGATGTGTCAGAGAGAAGGTTGACGATGTTGTTCACTGAGGCACTAACAGAGCCACTATGGGGATGGGTGAAAGCCTACAAACCCCCCACTCTATAGGATGCCATTAGCAGAGCCAAAGATCTCCAGGATTCAGTTCCGAAGAATAGGTTCCCTCTCAAAACCAACTTTCCAATTAGGTACAAGGACAAGAAACCTTTCCTGCAGGATTTTCCCAAGAAAACATGGTTAGACGAGGACACCAAGATATATTTGAGCCGAAAGAAATTATGATTTACTTATCAGGAACCATGCGTGCCAGGACACAGGTGTGCAGGGAAGGCAAAGGCTCACTACATCGAAGTGTATTCGGATAGTGACGAGGAGGACTATGAGCAGGAGGCAACAAAAGAACTATGGGCAGCAGAGGAAGAATCACTCCAGGGTGATACACCAGACGGAGTTATTGCTATGTTATCTGAAGTACCTAGATTCCATACTCTCAGGTTCATAGGAGTAGTACAGGGCCACAGAGTGGGAGTATTGATTGATGGGGGAGCAACCCACAATTTCATTGACTCAGCTTGGGTATCCAAGAGGGGTATTTAGACAGAGAATTTCGAATGATTTACTGTAGCTATAGCCGAAAAATACAGCATTGAGTGCAACTATTAGATGCCAAAATTGAATTTCACATTAGGAAACTACCAGATGATAGATTCATTTTATGTAGTAGATGTGGCATATACTCATGTAGTATTAGGTTTTCAATGGCTTTATTCAATAGGGAAATATACTACAGACTACCGAGAAATGGAAATGGAATTCCAAGGGCCAGATGGAAAACGGGTAGTTTTGAGGGGCATGGACACTTATCCCCCAAAACTAGTCTCTTCAAAAAGAATGGAGATAGTACTCAGATAGGATGATATAGAATGGGCTGCAGAATGTTTTGTCACCTTTAGGAAACCTCCAGAGAACAACACACAACACCCAGATGATATTCATGCCTTATTACAGAAGCACGAAAAGGTATTTTGGGACCTTCCAACAAGTAGACCGCCAGACAAGGGCTTTGAGCACATCATTGAGCTAGAGGAGGGAACACATCAAGTCATCACCACTCCTTATCAGCATCCCAAAAGATACAAGGATGAGATCAAGAAGACAATCAAAGAATTTCTGGAGCTTGGATACATTCGGCCCAGTTCTAGCCCCTTTGCATCATCAGTGGTCTTGGTCAAGAAGAAGGATGGCACACTGTGAATGTGCATCGATTATAAATCACTCAACAAAAAGACCATCAAAAATAGGTATCCCATCCCTAGTATTGATGAACTCATGGATGAACTGCGGGGTGCCAAATACTTTTCCAAAATTGATCTTCGCTTGGGGTACCATTAGATCCGAGTAAGGGATCAAGACATCTCTAAAATAGCTTTCCATTGGCACTATGGTCACTATGAATTCTTGGTCATGCCTTTTGGACTTACCAATTCTCTAGCCACTTTTCAGTCACGCATGAACCATACTTTCAGAGTTCAGTTACGTAAGTTTTTGCTAGTATTCTTTGATGACATCCTAATTTACAATAAAACATGGGAGGAACATCTGAAACACCTGGACGAAGTATTGAGCATTCTATAAGAACACTCGCTTTATGTGAAAATGTCCAAGTCTGAATTTGGCACGAAGGAAATGTTGTATCTATGGCACATAATCAATGAAAAAGGAGTACAGGTTGACATGGAGAAAATCCGAGCTATAAGGGATTGGCTCGTGCCAAAAATAGTCACAGAATTGAGAGGCTTCTTAGGCCTTTGCACTTATTTCCGAAGGTATGTTAAGGGTTTCTCCCAATTTTCCGCACCCCTCACAGATCTCGCAAAGAAAGGGGAATTCACCTAGAAAGAATTAGCACAGAAAACTTTTGAGGAGATTAAAGTAATTATGAGTTCTTTCCCGGTGTTAGTATTACCAGACTTTTCACAACCATTTGTAGTAGAATGTGATGCCTCAGGGGAAGGGATAGGAGCAGTATTGATGCAAAACCATCACCCTATTGCATTTGAGAGCTGAAAACTAAAGAACTATGAGCGCCACTACTCCATATATGACAAAGAAATGCTAGCCATCTTACATGCTCTCGTGAAGTTTAGACAGTACCTGGTGGGCAATAAGTTCAAAATCAAGACAGATCATAACAACCTCAAGTACTTCTTGGAAAAGAAGGAACTGAATGAGTGCCAACAGAAATGGGTCAGCAAAGTACAAACCTACGATTTTGAGATAGAGTATGTAAAAGGTAATAATAATATAGTAGTTGATGTATTATCCAGGAGACCCGCCTCATTATCTTTGATGAGTATATCTACAGATTGGAGGGCTCTTGTCTCAGTAGAATACTCCAAAAATAAATTCGCTTGTGAATTGTTGGAGGGAAAGATTCAGGATGACAGGTACAGAATTTTCGATGACATCATCTATTAGAAGAATAGGATATACCTCGTCCCAGAATCAGCTTTAAGAAAGAAAATCATACATGTAGCACATGACTCTCCACTATCAGGACATCAGGGTTTCTTGAAGACCTACAGGCAGATTCGAGAGAGGTTCTCATGGAAGGGCCTCAAGGGGGAGGTTATGCAGCACGTGCGGGAATGTAGCATATGTCAGCAGAACAAGATTGAGCACATCCATCCAGCAGGGTTTCTTCAGCCACTACCGATCCCAGAACAAAAGTTGGAAAGTATCTCCATGGACTTCATTGCAGTAATTCCCAAGGTCCAAGGGTGATATTGCTTATATGTCGTGGTTGATTGAAAGACCAAATTCACACATTTCTTTTCTATATCATCTGATTACTCTGCAGCCCAGGTAGCTGAATTATTCTTCAGAGAGGTTTTCAGGTTACACGGGTTACCTAAAACCATTGTCAGTGATCAGGACAGTAGGTTTACAGGTGCCTTCTAACAGGAGTTATTCATATTAGTAGGGACCGAGCTTGCTACCAGCATGAGTTATCATCCCCAAAGTGATGCACCCGATTAAGTCTCCATGTGCATGCATGCAAGTAAACTGCAAATTAGAAGTTAAAGTGACCTAATTGGGTCAAAAAATAGGGTTTTCACAGTTGAAAGTTATAAAAGGAAGATAAAGTGAATGGAGACTTTACTTTTGATTATTATATGATTTTGGAGCTCTTGAGTAGCAGCACAGCGTGCAGCCACAACAGTTGGGTTTGAAGACGACGTCTTCGGCTAACAGGGTTTCGGCAGTGAGATATCTACCCTAGTCTCATCCAGGGTAAACCATCGAGGTTCACCATCCGCTCTTCAATTTATTCATTCCTTACATTTATCCAGTATCCATCAGAGATTGTTTGCAGGGGCACGTGTGCAGCCATAAGGGGGTTTTTAGCTGGAAAACCCCAAATCATTCGCTAGGTCCTTAGATCTCAGTTTACCTTCAGAACCCAGGCACTATTCTCATCATCAATATCCTACTCCAGTACGCGGTGATTATCAGATCCGGTCTTGCTCATTCGGAGCAGTTATCAGCAGTTTCAGGACCAGGGGCATGAGCATCTAAACATCCAGATCAATTCGCAAGCCTTCCTAGAGACCTTATAACTTCTGAATGTGTTAGGAATCCTCTCTGGCACTGGAAGACTACCACTCCTGCAAATTCTCAGCTTCAATGGGTACCTCCTTCACTGAAAATGTCACCCTTAGCTGATCCTGGGTACGTGCTGTCGGGGTATCACCGGAGGCAGAAAGTACCAATTCATCTCCAGATCGGCTCTTGATGCATGCATATTCTCTCAGGAGCATTTCAGCCAGCTTATCGGTGGTAAGTGTTACATTCAATCCTATAAACCCTAACCGTAATTCCAGCTATAAAATAGGGAAATTTTGCATGGCAGTTTGCATGCCCGGCTATTTCAGTAGCTTTGCGTAGAATTAGAAAATATCAGTATTTGGGATATTACAGCATATCATGGCTTCTTATTACATATATTTACATATACAATATACTATATTGTATACACAAGTATATATTGTATATACCATATATACACTAGTGTATATTCTAGTATATACACTAAAAATAATAATTAAAATAAAGTTTGAATAAAGCATGCTAGCTTCCTATACTCTAAAAAAAAGACATATTTACAATTCCTACTTCATTAATGGATAGAAGAATACACATAGCCACGTATATATAGATAGAGAGTTTTATTTGAATAATTATACACGATATATACACTAGTGTATATACATATATATACTAGTATATACACTAGAATATACGCTAGTGTATATAAGACTAGTGCACACACACTAGTGTATATACTAGAATATACACTAGTGTGTATTCTAGTATTATATACACTAGTGCATATTCTAGTATATACACTTGATTAATGCTCAAGATGTGAAACTAACCTATTCACACTAAAAATAATATGATAGTTAATCATATTATTGTCAATAGAAACTACAAATTAGAAATTTCAAAGTAAATATTGTGTCATATTTTGATGTTACACGAAAGTAATAAATTCAATGAGTTGAATGTAATTTCACATCGAAGCATTATTGCATTCCAATAAAATATTGCAAGTTATGTTTGATCTTGATAGTACCTTTGTGACAATTTTAAAGTAAACAAAGAATTAATTTAAGATCCTTATATCAAATTTAACCTCGTCATATTTCTAGTATGAGAAATCAATCCCTTCCCTATGTGCACACATATACACAAGTCCTTTCGTATATGTGTGGTTCCCTATGTGCACACATATACATAAACCCTTTCGTATATGCACGTGCATATATAGAAGGACGCATTTACAGAAAGCACTTCTTTATATAAATGAACATATTTGAAAACATGAAAACATGAGGGCACAACATGATCCAACTTTTAATTCTGTCTCACAACAAATACAATTCCCAAAATAATATACATTGTTTGCAATGGGTCTTAAATAAAAAAAGTATGTAACAAAACAATATATGTGAGTAGCATATGATTGCTCAATGATCATCGTGTACAATATGGGGGAAGTGAAAAATAACAACAATGTATCGCTTCAACTATTCATTGTTCTGTAAACTCGCATCTTCTTGTTAAGAAACATCCACTGGTTGATACGTTTGGATCATTGGTAAAAGTACCTGTATCATATTTTAAAGGTGTTTGATGTTATTCAACCATTGTTACAAGTGAAATACCCACATATAATGCGTGACAATTATGCAACTTTATGGGAATCGGTGTGTCGCCTCTATTTTGAGTCAAAGAGTTACCCTCCACAATATGCTCATTAAATAGTCGAAGTCGACAACTTTGAAAATGACGAGATGTGGATCCCTCGACTGCAACACCAAAGAATTAAATATTTATTAGAATAGATCGACTGCAACAAAGAATAAGATATTTATTAATCGAGATTCAAGATAATTGTATATCATTTTTAATGTAAAACAAAACATAATATTAAATTTTCCTACCAATGTTGTGTGTAGGAGAAGGTTGCACTAAACCATATGCATGATCCATGTTCCTTTGTCTTTGAGAAGATATATTGACTGCAACAATAAAGAATAAAATAATTATTAGTCGAGATTCAAGATAATCATATATTGTATTTCATGTAAACCATTACATAATATGAAATGTCCATACCAATGTTGTGTGCAGGAGAAGGTTGCTCCACAATCGTTTGTCTTCAAGAAGATAAATCCAACTGATCTTCCATGCTTTTTTTCTTTTCATGAACACGACCAACCCTTTGAAATTGTTATTGATCTTTTCCAGATTTTTTCTCACAACGACATTGTCTTTTTTTATTGTTTGGGCTCAAAAAATTGTGTCATCTCTTGGTAGTGATCTTGGACGGAGTTATAGTACCAAAACACATTTGATTGAACTCTTGACGTGCATTGACAACCAAGTTTTTCAATGCATATGCCTGCTCCAAATTTGTGGGTCTTATGGATAAAAAGCCCTCAATTCTTCATGAGTTGATGACATAACAAATTTCATTTCATCATCCTTGGGTAACACACTCTATAGTCTTACAATACTTGTTTCACTATCGTAGTTAATGTTAGGAGGAGAATCGAAGCATGGTGGAAACTTTGTTTGGTTTTATAGGATCAAAAGAGTTGTTACATTTAAATCAACTAAAATTTTAGGCCTTTAAGTAATAGAACCAGAGGCATTTGTTAATCTATTGTCACCCAAAATATTATTAGGCACTAACATCACAATGTTTAATACATTTTTACATACATTTCCATTCAGTGCCCAATTATAATTACATGAGTGTTGATTTTCCCCTTTATATACGAATTACACTAAGTATTTTGAGTATCATTGTTTTGGCTATGAACCCAATATTCCTCCTGACTTTTTTCATTAGCAACACAATCTTCATTTGGGATTTGTTTTGCTCTGAGTTTGGATGCATTCAATTGTTCCTCGAATTTTCGAGGTCGTATAAAACCAACTTCTTTCAGATGTTGCATATGATTGTAATATAATTCAGCATTTGTCAACGTATAAATTAGCCAATCAACCCTTCTATGGCATGCATTGTTAATCTCCTTCAAGTACCTTTGTTTTAGATATCCATGATATGATTCAATTGCATTGTTTGTATCTTGATTAGAATGTGGAAAATTTCTATAAGCTGTTTCCCACATATCTGGAAAAACAAATTTATTCGTTATGAAGTAATAACTACAGATATGGCATTGCATAGTAGTCATGAAAACCAGCTACAAAAAAACATACATATTTTATTCTTGGCTAACCAAGTGGTTTTAAAATATTTCAAAAACTTTTTGTGTTCAGTAAACGCAACAAATAAACTTGCAACTGCTTTTTGCACAGCTTCATGATCTTGACACGAGTGCATAGTCTCTCCTAGAGCACGAAAGATACGAATTTTATTTTCTCTTCCTTTGACTTTACTTCCAACGTTCTTTAACCATGATCGACAAACATGCCATACACATAATAATATTGTGGAGCTGGTCGAATTCCTGAAATAACATTACAACATAAGAAAATATATACAAAATTTATTGTGTTATGCCTATTTTAAAAGGAATACAAACATTACCTTAATGCCTCAATTTCAGTTGCATCATCATCTGTGATGAAAGCCTTGACATCCCAATTTGGTTGTTCTTTTTTTCCAGTCGCAATTAATGTTGACATCCATTTGCATATGTCATCTATAGTATTGCATGAAGAAATCATCCAAGCTATTGGAACCCCATTGCGATGTTCGTCAAAGACCATTAAAGTGTAAAGTTGATACTATGTCACACACAAAACAAAAATAATTATATAAGGTACAAGCATTGAAATGTAGTTGAATAGATTAATAAAAAAAATGTGAACTCACCCCATACTTGTTGGTGCTAAAGGTTGAGTCCATTGAAATAACATTGTTGTGTGAATGTTTTACCATCATTAGACACATCCACCGTGTTTGTATGCCTATAATAAAAGGAATGTTTTGAACAACATCTTGTTTTTGGTAGAAAAAAGTTTCGAGGGCACTCATTGTACCAACATTCCACGCTCCTAGGATTGCATTCATCCTTCACATATTCTAGCCTTTTTATATCATTGTAAATGTTTAAGATATCTTTTCTTGTCATTAATGCATCTTGAGATAGCCCGGTGAACAAATCACCAGATTCAAGCTCCACATCAAATATGAACTTGTCCCATATGTTTTTTCGCTCCAAGAAAATTTGAATTATTTTTGCAGGTTGTCCTCGGATCTAGATCGCCCAGCTTGGGCTTGGTGTGTGGATTTGAGGTCCGAACCAGTGCATGGATGAGTTGACCGTTTTGATTCTAAGACCAGTTGTGATTGAGCATAGGTCATGGGTGCATTGATTGGTCAGTCTGGTGAGGGTGAACTACAGCTGCTTCCTGGGCAGTTTCTGGCAGTGTTGTGTGGCGTTTCTGGTGGGGTTTTTGTTGGTGGAGTTTCTGTCCTGTCAGAGGAGTTTTTGATTGTTTGGTGCTAGGGTTTGGTGATCTGGCATTTTTGAGGGGCCGTCTGGGGTGGCATGGAGGAAGAGGTGGATTACACCTCAGATGGGATTAGTGAAGGAGAAATTTTTGTGGGTGGAGTTGTAAATGCTGAGATGAATTGGTCGGGTGTTTTATCTGGACCTGACATGTCAGGTAGGGGGCCAGAGGTTCTTTCTGGGCACGAGGGTGAGCTGGGCATGGATGGGCATTTCATTGTGCAATCTACTTTTGCCAGGGGTTTTTCTCCGGTAGCTTCTCTGGGGCTGGAGGGTTTAGAGGCGACTTTTAGGTCCATTGAAGGCTTGGATTCTGACAAGCCTGATCTAGCTGGCTTTCTGGGTCGAAATCTACAACCTTAACATGGGCTTTACACTAACTTTCCTTTATCTTCAGAAGATCAGCGTGTGGGTAATGGATTGGGCTCCTTTTCGGTCGGAAGTTTGGTTGGCTCGGAGGCTCTCCATGGCTATGACCTGGGACAAGGTTATGGAGGATCGGAACTACCCAGGGCTCTTTTTTCCAGTGGACAAGCGGTGGCTGCCCCGAGTGGTGGAGATATTCTACCAGAAGTAGAATCACTGATAGCTCCTCGAATAGGGGTTTCTGAGAAGGCTGTCTTTCATAAAAAACTCCCTAAGTCTGTTAAAGAACGGAAGAGAAAGGATAAGTTAGTGTTGGGGGTGGATGTATCGATGGAGGAGGCGGAGGATTTCTCTCTTACAGCGGTGGTTGGTCATGTTCAAGGAAATAGGTTTGGACAAGGTTTTCTTCAGCGTTGGGCGGCTGAGCAATGGAAGAATTTGGTGTCATCAGCCCCTGAAATCCGGGTTTTGACAAAAGGATGGTTCTCCTTCATTCTAAAAAACAAAGGGGAGGTAGATGTAGTGTTAAGTCGACATTGGTCAATGCTGGGCATCCCTATTGTTCTAAAAAGCTGGTCCCCCTTTTTCGACTCAAAAACAAAAAAAAAAATTGATAAAGAACCGCTGTGGGTGAAGCTTCCAGGGTTCCCCATGAATTTGTGGAATGAAACCCGTTTTGCCGAGATTGGGAATTATCTTGGTGAATATGTCTGTTCAGATTATTCCCATCATGAGACTGGAAAGTACACGGTAGCTAAGATTATGGTTAAAATTGACCTTCGGCTGGGGCTCTCTGCTGAGATAAATGTACAATCCAAGGATGGGGACTTCGTTCAAATTCTCGATTATGTGGGGGTGTCGTTCAGGTGTCACCGTTGCCACGTTCATGGTCATCTGGTAGCCAGTTGTCCTTTACCTTTTCGGGCTAGTAAGCCATTGATCGATGAAGTTGCTGGAAGAGCAGATCCTATGTCGAAGGTGGTTTCTCCGGAGGCGGTGGCTGAAGGTGGTGGGCCTGTTATTGATAGGAGGGAGACCTCTGATATTGTGGTACCATCTGACATCAGTGGGCTGATTGGATCAAAGGTAAATCTGCCACTCTTGGTGCACAATGGTTTGGAGATTTCTGGAAGTGTGGATCCTGTTGCTGAGAGGGTTTCGTTGTGTACCCTGACTCCAACAACCTGGGTCAACACCAGAAAACTACAGGAACAGACCATTATTCGACGGGGTTCATCTGCAAATTATTCGGCCAGTCCAGCTTCGGTAGCTCCATGTCTGTTGCCAGAAATGGATAGTGTTTTCACGCCGTCTATTGTATCAACCAATTCTACTAGCTCTGAGGGCCGAAGTATACGTTATGCCCTTAGAAGTCGGGAGATTACAGTAGCAGGTACGGGGGGGAAGGGACTTTCTGTCTTGGCTAATGGTGTCGGGGGGAAAGGTCGGGGTAGAAAATCATTTTTGTCTAAAGCTCAAGATCGGGCTAAAGTGGATGTAGTGATGGGCAAACAATCTTCAATTGAGTGGGCACTTAGAGAAGTGAAAGCCCAGGAAGGGGGTTTTTCATGATTATTTTGTCCTTCAACTGTCGTGGGTTGGCGAGCCCCATTAAAAAATCGTCGTTAAGGAGGTTGGTGGATTTAAATCAATCGGATATATTACTGTTGCAAGAAACATTGGGTGGTAGTGAGGATGTAGTTCGGTATTTAGAATCTTTGCTTCCTGGATGGAATTTTGTTGGAGTGGATGCTCGGGGGCGCTCTGGAGGGCTGGCCTCGGGGTGGAAGGTGAAGAGTTGTAGGTGTGATAGTTCATGGGGAATTTCTTCTGGTGTTGGTTTGGAAGTTTGGGATGCTGAGATCGGTAGGATGATTACGGTTCTCAATATCTACGGGCCATATTTAAATAGGGTTGGTTTCTGGGACTCTTTGTTAAGTATGGAACTTTTTGAAGGCAGGGAGGTGGTTTTGGGTGGGGATTTCAACCTTACTCTGGGGTCTTCTGAAGTGTGGGGGCCTCGAGCTGTTACGGATTCATTAGCAAATTTTTTCATTCATGCCTTTGCCAGGAAGGATCTTCTTGACATTATACCTCCTAAGTTAACCCCAACGTGGAGGAATAAGAGAGCCGGGGAACAAAGGGTGGCAAAAAGACTGGATAGATTTTTGGTGGCCGAAGTGTTGGCTCTGGGGGTTGATGTTGTCAGGAAATGGGTAGGGTCAGGTGGGATTTCTGACCACTGCCCCATCTTTTTGGAGTTAAGAGGTAGAAGGAAAAAACCTCCAAGCCCTTTCAAATTCAATCCTAGCTGGCTGAAGGAGGAGGATTTTCTTAAGTTGGTTCAGGATCAGTGGGTCCATCGTCCACAAGATTCTCAGGAGCATGCGGGTGTTCACTTTCATCATAATCTTAAGTGAATTAAAGAGGTCACTATTTCCTGGGCTCATGAAAAAAGGGTGAAAGATGATCAGACT
Source organism: Pseudotsuga menziesii (assembly GCA_001517045.1). NCBI lineage: Eukaryota > Viridiplantae > Streptophyta > Pinopsida > Pinales > Pinaceae > Pseudotsuga > Pseudotsuga menziesii. Next base: position 32,666 of record LPNX011095256.1, on the reverse strand, counting down.
CTGCGGGATGCTGAGTTGAATATTGATAGGATTCTTAATAGTCAGGGAATGGGTTATCTGGATGACCAGCAAAAAGGTGAGCTGATGGAGTGGGAAAAACGAAGGAATGTGATTCTTTGTGAGTATGAAGCGATGTGGAGGATGAAAAGTAGGGCGATCTGGCTACATTGTGGTGATGAGAACTCAAAAAAATTTCAAGCATATGCTAAGGGGAGAAAATTCACAAACTCAATTTGGGAATTATCTTCAGCCGAAGGGGAACGGGTCTCCAGCTTTGATGGATTGGCGGAGTTGGGTGTTAGACATTTTGGAGATTTATTCACGGCACAACCTGGGGCCTCCATTGCGGAGGTTCTTCGGGTGGCTCAGCTTTTCCCTCGTTTTGTGGGGGAGGAAGATAATAGGCTGTTGATGGAGGAGGTGTCACAGATTGAACTCTCGATGATTATGCATTCCTTTCAAAAAGATAAAAGTCCGGGGCCTGATGGCTGGCCTATAGAATTTTTCTTAGGATTCTATGACTTCTTCGGGGAGGAATTATTGACTGTGGTTGAAGAATCGCGCAAGGCTGGGTTTATTCATGGCCACTACAACTCCACTTTTATAGCTCTTATTCCAAAAACTGATAAGCCTGGCAGTTTTGATGAATTCAAACCTATCGCTCTATGAAATTGTATATATAAGATCATCTCTAAGGTTATTGCAAAGCGACTCAAGAATATTTTGTCTCAGCATATCTCTAGTGAGCAATTTGGTTTCTTGGAAGGACGTCAAATTCATGAGGCCATTGGAGTTGCACAGGAAGGCTTACACACTCTGAAAGTGCAGAAACAGAAGGGTGCCATGATTAAGATTGATCTCTCAAAAGCATATGATAGGGTTAGTTGGCTTTATCTCTGGATGCTTCTAACTCACCTAGGGTTCTGCTACGAATTTATAAGATGGATTATGGCCTGCATCACTACGGTGAGATTTGTTGTACTGATAAATGGTTCTGCTAGTCCTTTCTTCCAAGCAGGAAGGGGTCTACGTTAGGGATGCCCCCTCTCTCCGTTGTTGTTTCTCCTTGTTGCTGAAGGACTCAGTCATTTTATTCTGAATGCAAAAGCTGATGGCTCCTTTCGAGGCATCTCCATTACACAGGTATTGTTTATTACACATCTTCTTTTTGTTGATGACATATTGATATTTTGTGATGGCACGAGACAGGATATTGATAAGGTGGTTGAAGGTCTCAATTTAGTGCAAGTTGCAGCGGGTATGTTAGTGAATATTGACAAATCTACAATCACATGCTCAAATTTAACTGAGCAGGAGATACATAGATTGGTAAACAGACTGCCTTACAGGACATTGGATATTGATGATGGTTTAAAATATCTTGGTTTTTATTTGAAACCAAATGCTTATTTGAAGGCTGATTGGCACTGGTTATTAGCAAAATTAGAAAAGCGTCTTCATGGATGGAGTCATAAATGGCTTTCTCGGGCAGGAAGGCTGGTTCTGGTTAAATCAGTTCTGGAAGCTATACCGGTCTATTGGTTGTCTCTAGCTTGGATTCCCAAAGGTGTTTTGGAGCAGATCCAAAGGTTGTGTTTTGCCTTTCTTTGGAAGGGTAAGAGTGATAATAGAGCAATGGTTTGGGTCAGATGGGAAAAAATTGCTGTGCCAAAAGCACTGGGAGGATGGGGGTTAAAGAATATATTTTTGTTTGCAAAAGCTTTGGGGGCCAAAGTGTCTTGGCATCTTATTCATACACAAAGTCTATGGACAAGAGTGGTATATCATAAATATATTGCCCCTCTCACTCTTCTTGAATGGATAAGGCTAGGCAACAAGTCTAGGGCAAATTGCTCCGTGATCTGGAAAGCAGTGGTGCAGCATTTTAATTTGGTAGGTTCTGGATTAGTGTGGAGGATAGGCAATGGGCAACTCATTCATATTGGGATGGACCCTTGGGTCGGCTGTAGGGGAGCACATGTCCTTCCTGTGGCTTTGCAGAACTTTTTGGCTGCTAGAGGATGTCTTTTTCTGGCTGATGTAGAGGATCCTGGATCATCTACTCTTTGGCATCAAGGGTGGATTTCGGCACAGCGTCTTGATATTCCTGATGATTTGTAGGGAGATTGGGAGGATTTTTTGTGAATTTTAAGACATTCGAATATTCAACTGACCAATAGGGTTGATGAACTAATATGGGATCATCATCCCTCTGGATTATACTCTCCAAAAAATGGATATATCCAGCTGAATGTGGAAGCTCATAACAGGGATTTGGTGTGGTGGTGGAAAATTCTGTGGAAATTAAAGTGTCCGGGTAAAGCAAAATTATTTTTCTGGGCTATTCTGGAAAATAAGGCTCCAACCTGGGACATTCTGCAAAAACATTTTCTCCAGGGTCCGGGGATCTGTTCACTTTGTAGGGATGCGGAGGAGACCATTTCTCATCTTTTTGTTCACTGTCGGTTTTCTCAGGCAGTTTGGGCTGATATTTGTAAATATCTGGATTACAATGTAAGGTGGCAGGGAGAGAGCATTCTTGAAGCGTTTCATTTGTGGTGGTCGGATCAAAAGGCCTCTTCCATCCGGGCTATCCCCTGTATATTCGCCTGGGGTATATGGATCACCAGAAATAAGATTATATTTCATGATTGCAGGGTATCGATGGAGACCATAGTGGCACAAGCTGTGGTAATTATACAGCACTTCAAGGAACCTGTAACAGCGATTAAATTTCGACATGTGTGTGAGGAACAGATTGACATTTCCAGGCCGTGGGCTTATTTTGATGGGGCTTCACAAGACCATCAATCGTTGTGTAGAGGCGGGGGCGTCCTTTTCAAGTCTGAGTTCCATTATTTTCATATTGTGGCTGGTTTGGGGCGGGTTTCCAATAACTATGTTGAACTTATGTCTCTTAGGTTGTTGATGTTATTTGCACTAGAACAAGGATGTCTATCATTGCAGATATTTGGTGACTCCATGTTAGTTATTGATTGGGCAATGGAGATAAATCAATGTCATGTGATGGTTCTTTTACCAATTTTGGAGGAGGTGATCAGGTTAAAGCAGTCCTTTACTCAAATTACTTTTTCTCATGTCTACAGGGAGAGAAATGTGATGGTCGATCAACTGTCCAAAGAAGCGACGCAGCAGCATTTGGCATTTGGCACTTGGAGGATTACTATACACTCACCAGAGGGCTCCTATAGTTACTATCACAGACCGTTTCATGAAGGTTTTGTGGCACAAAATTGAGCCATTGATCAGATTTCGAATGACAAGTGATGGTTTTACTTCTGTTTACAGTATTTGTTTCTATATGAGGGTTATATGGTCTGCATTATTCTTTGTAATAGGCTTGCGTGTGATTGTTTCTGTGAAAATGGAGGATGTTGCTACAATGGCACAACATCGTCGACCAAACTTTGTTCGGGTGGCATATATCTGTTCAAAGTTTGTTGATGTATTCGCCAAGTAGAGATTGAAAATATACGTTTTTAGTAGGCCTGGATTATATATTTTTGGAGAAGATCTTAGTGGAGAGGTAGTGGACTCGTCTAGTCTTACAACATCATTGTAGTTGATGTTAATCTTCACCTGGTCTTAAGCAGGGATTGATATCATGATATTCATGGATATGGTTCTCTGTTTTGGTTAGTCTGGTTTTGTTGATTTGGTTTTTTTGTTTTTGTTCAGTATGGGACAGTTGATATGATGATAATATGTGACAGTAAATTTGTGACAATGTAGGGATCTTAGTGATCCTTTTACATGTGCAGAATGTAATTTTTTCTCTTATGAAATAAAATTACGACTTTTTCCGAGGAAAAAAAAAATGAACTTGTCCCATATCATTGTGACATTAAAACCATTTTCAACCAAATCTTGGACATTGGCTCATATATCCTCTGATAAATGTGGCGCATATTTGAATGTCTGAGTCCTACCAATTGCATCATTTCCATGGCACATAAGTGTGATTTGTCAATATGCCTACATCCAGTATATGTTAGAACGACATCATTTGGTCTAAGTTGAAGTCATCTCACAATAAAGTGACACCAACAACCAACTTTAATACTTTCACGTGGATGTCGTTTTTTCTTTGCCTATTTTTGTATTTGGCTAGTGGCTTTCCGTGTGGGTTGCGGACCGTATGCACACCAATAACTATATCCATAGAATTGAAAACAAATTAGATAAATTGTTAATTGCATGTTTGACATAGTGTTATTGAACTCAAAAATTTTAAATGCATTGAAATTAAATTATAAATACTCACGTAGCATAATCTAGATATGTCCCAAAATTAGTCTCTTTTATATCCTCAACTTTTGTACTTCGTCGAGTGTGAACGACAAATTGAGTAGGCGCGGGTTCATTGGATTGCTCCCCACTTATAAAATCCTCAAGTCAACAATATGGAATAATTGTGACTTGGTCCCCCTAGACTTCTGTCCAAGTCAAATCCTCCGTTGAAAACTCCATCATGTCCTCTGGGTCTTGAACCTCCAACTCATTAATCCTTTCCCACTTATTCATTTTTCAAATCCCTATACAAATTACATTCAAAATAATATGGTTCGAGTAAGTATTGTAATGTTGCTTAATGCTTCCTTCAAAGTATAAAAATTGTTTTGTAATGTTAGACCTAACTCTCAACAATACCGAGTGAATATCATGAGTTGATAGGAAAGACATACAAACGTTGACAAGATATGGTTGATCTTTATGTCAATTAATATATATGAACATTTCAAAGGTATAGTATTCAACTATGTTACACATAGATTTTAAAAGTCAAATATCTATATTATATTTAATTTAAATATGTATGGCATTACACATTTATTAAATGGATATTCTAATATGGATTCGAATGAAAAGTTGAGTGATTAGATATTAAATTATGCATTTTAATATAAAGAGCACATTTTTGGATTAGTAGTTACAAAGTGAAGAAGTTGATAAAGCAATTAAAAAATGTTTTTTTAACTACAACTACAAACTAATAAGGTGGATTAAAAATTGAATTTTTTTTTAAAATATTAAATATTCAATTTGTCAAATGATATCAATTTTTTTTTTTAAATATTCAATATTCAAATTCTCAAATGATATACACGAGTGTAGATCCATTTTAACTATGGCTCTACCAAGCGCCGAGAGAGATCAAGTTCTCTTGAGGTGCAAACCCTTTTTAATTTACAAAAATGTGAAATAAGTATTCCTACTTGGAAGGGAAATGGCCAACTTATGTAATTTCAAAATAGGGTAAATATTAGTAGAAAAATGAGTTGACTAACATTAATAATCATATAATCAAAATAGTTTTCCAAAAATTGCTTTACTTGCCTTTAGTTAAAAATAATAATGAATAATCCATATAAAATTTTAAAATTTAGATTTAATAAATTGGAATTTGAAAAACATTTTACCATCAAATAAAAAATTTAAAATTTATCCAAAAATTGCTTTACTTGTCTTTAGTTAAAAATAATAATGAATAATCCATATAAAATTTTAAAATCTAGATTTCGAGAATAAATTGGAATTTGAAAAATATGTTACCATCAAATAAAAAATTTAAACATTTATCCAAATGTTTTTGAGAAATGACTTGCTTTTCTCTATAATTAAAAATGAACATTTACATGTTAGGGTTAACCTTGGCTTGAGAAAGAGAAAGGATGTATGTGGTTTAAGGCACATGGTTTTAGTGCCCATGGTTTCTTGCTAGTTGTATTTGCATTTAAAGAACCCTATAAATATGGTGACTGGTTTTTCCTACCAGGTTTTATTCCTAACATTATGTTTGCTTAGGTTTCAAGTCAACGAAATTTTAAATTGAAATTTGATATATAACTACATAAATGTGTTTTACTATTTAACTAATTTGAAATTAATATTTTTTGTTTTTATTATTAAAGTCAATTGAATTTTACTATTAATATTTTACTACTCATTGTGAATATTACCCTAATATGGTTGTATAATTATATGAGTATAATATTTTTATTTTTTTAATTATAAGCGGAGGTGTTATACGTTTTATTTATGTTTTACTTTTTATTATTGTTATTTTTATTAAGTCAACATGTGCCACGTCATCGTTACAGAGGGAACATATCTAGCCCATTTGAGTTGTAGAAAGCGCCTCTGGGCGCAATAATAGACATATATTTGATTGCAAAACAATGAACAATTTTTTTTTGAAAATGTTAAATAGTTGGTACATAAAAGACATATATTTGATTGCAAAACATTGAAAAAAAAATTAAGACATTAAATATACAATTTGTGAAACAATATAGATAAGAAGAGATATATTTTCCATTGCAAGTAGAAATTTAAAAATATATACTCAATCATATAAAACCAATAGGATATGGTTAAGTTCAATATTAGAAAATAGCAATGAACTATGTTGGAAACATTCATCGTCTTCAAGCATGTCTTCACTTAGAGATTCTATATTTTTTTCGTGGTTTTAATGCCACGAATTTTTTTTGCTCTATTTTTACTCTCCTTGGTAGTCTTGTCAACATGAGCTTTAAGACCATTTTTAGCTAATCGATGTTTTGGTTCACATTTCAATGCATCATCTACACTGTCATATATTATGCCAAATCCTTTAGAGAATGGAGATTTTGTTTGGAAACTAGATATGAATATTGGCTGTGTATCTGAAACATCAAATTTTCTCCCAAGTTCTTCTTTCAACTCTGGCCTGGAAAAATTACCCCTTCCAGGATGGATAACATGGATTTGGAATTGTCTTCTATGTAGATGGAGGTTATCCACAAGATGTCGAATGCAAACTGCATGTCTTGTTCCCGGCTCCACCATTGCTAATTTATTTTGTAAATTTCTATCTCAAAGATGTTTATAATCTGTAATAACCTAACAACAAAGGAAAAAACATATTAAGTTTATTTGCATAATGAAAAATATTTGTGAAAGATAAAAAAACAATTGTATATAAAACGAACTAAAAGGAGTGCAAGAAAAACAATGAATAACAATCAATATTTAGGTGTGAAGATAATAAGTGAAGAAAATATTGACAAATTTCTTTGAAAAGAGAAGACCAAAATAAGAATATGTATGATTTCTAATGGTTCAATGAGGGATCTATGTGTATTTATGAGCTATAAACTAAGATGTACAGTGGTTTATATGATTGATGGTGGGTCCCTCGTTAGATGGTGTCATAGAAGTGTCCATTGTCAGTTTACCATCCAACTTGGGATGTGTAAGGGGGGTTTCATAAGTCCACACAACCCTTACTCATGACGTAAGATAACATTTCTCATCCATCAAATTTCGAGTTTGAGTAGCATTGTTAAATACTACTCTGTTACGTTTCCATCAATCTAAGAAGCAGACTAAATTTAAGACTATCTAACTTTCATTTTTATTTCACAAATATTTCAAAAATGTTGAAAAAAAATACATAGCTATAGATTAAGCATAAACAAAATCATTATTCGAAATTGTATACATATATTTCTTACAAAACAATAATAAAATCATATAAAACTTTTTTTTTTTGGACATTTACAAAGTCAAGAATATAAAATGTTATAATATAAAAAACAAGGACAAGTTTATTCATGTGCACGATTTCAAGGTTGTAGGAATTACATGAATTAGAGAGCCCCTACGGCATGGTCGTATGAGAAAAACACCGATTATACAAAACATTGAAATATTATTAGAATTATTAAAAAATATAATAATACATATGTTTATCTCTTTGATTTCCAATAATAATAGAATCACAAAAAAATATAGACTAAGGTAACAGATTATGATAATATCACTATTCTTAAAATATCCCTATTAGTTAGAGCCTAGCTTTACAATTTATACATATCTATTTATTTATTAGCTCTTTTGTACTACTAATGTTAATAAGACTTGTATGTCTAGCATGCAAGTTTACTTATGTTAATAGGACTTGCAAATCTATCTATGTATGGGTAAGGTTTTAATGAACATTTTTATTCAATTTAGTATTTAGTGATGCTTATTTGTTAGAATGAGATTTGTATTTATATTATGTTTTAAGAAATATTTGAATTTAATAAAATAATTTTTTTTATCAAATTGTAGACCATATTATATTATTTTAATAAAAAATATTTGAATTTGCCCGACCTTACAATTTTTAGCAATCTATTTATTAATAAGCCCTCTTGTACGGCTTACCTTAATAAGACTTGTATTTTAAGTGATGCGAGTTTACTTAAGTTAATAGGACTTGTAGTTCTATGTTGATAGGACTTGTACTACTTATGTTAAACAAGGTTACTTGGTTAAATGTTTTATAGTATTTATTTTAATAATAATAAAATATGTACGCATAATATAAAGTTAATGAGATTTAGTGCCACTGATTGAGAGGAAAAGTTGTTTTCCTCTTTACACAAGTTCAAATTTCATTGTGTGCCATGTTTACTCTTTCTCCCAACTATAGGTATCTACTTTGGATACTACTCATTGAGTTGGCTATGAAAGAAAAAAGGGGAACATTACACCTACAAGTAGTTTAACTCAAACTTAAACACCAAATATGGTGTTGCATGATCCAAAATGATTGAATGAAAGTAATGATGAATCCAAGAATCATGCAACAATTTCTATAAGCACTCACTCAACATATAGCTTGTTCTTTTTATATTTGCAACTCTTACTACTACAACACCATTGAATCACAACTAGGTTATAATCATAATGTAGAAATATGAACAAAGCTACAATTGTGGCTAGGCTCATACTAAAGGAATGCAATCCATTAATAATCTATCACTTGATGTCCTAATAATTGAGTTCAACTAAGATCATGGATCTAGATTATCAGGACTAACACAATGGAGAAATTAACACTCAATATTATCTCATTAATTGCAACATATAATTCATTCCAACATATTTTCATCTCACACAAGAGTCTAACAACTAGGGCTGAAGGTGATGGGAGAGAAAAATTGGCCAAAGGACATGGATTGTGTCAAGGTGAAGGTTTAGATTTTGTAAAAAGTTGTGCATGCTAGATATGAGGTGTCAATTATATTCCAAAAGGCAAGGATGCATGTTCATATTGCAAAGGAAGGTTTGTTTCATGGATAATGGCAACATTGAAACTCTTATTCCTTTCTAATATTACTCTTTTCGTATCTCCTTTCTCAATAGTTCTTTTTAAATGTTAATGTTGATTAAGCTTATAATATATGACAATTTTTTAGGCCTAACCAACAACTCATATCTCTAATATAATGTTGAGATTAAATCAATGACCCGCACAGTATCCCATTCATGTCGACTTCAATATCCCAAAATATTAAATATGTAGGTTTTTAAAATTTGGCAAAATATTAATACTCTAATTACCCAAAAATATTAAATATCTAGGTTTTTGAAATGCCATGGACTATATATAATAATTGAATATTGTGTAATATGAAATATAGTTTATAACTATTCAATGAGTAAATGTTAGAGACTATATTAAATATTCTATTTGTTAATTACCCAAAATATTATATTTACTATTCCATTTTATATTTACTAATTAGTAAATAAGTATTTTATAACATCACATAAATTAATTCATAATATTTGTAATATAAAATCTTAACTAAAGATTTATCATATGTACCTTTATAAAAAGTTATAAAGTGTAGATTAAATCTAGACCAAGAACTCCTATCTTTAGTATAAAATGGCGCTGGTGCTTGAAATTACAGATTGCCAAACATATGAGATGGATTTGGAAAATTGCTTGAAGGGGCTCCCTTGTGTTAAGAAGACGGAAAGCTACAGGTCTATTGATAATTACATGGACACTTATTTTTTATTATTCCAAGAGGAATGCTTTTGGGATTTAAGAAAGCGCATCTCAGACATGAGGAAGAATTCGTTGCGCATCCAATAGATATGAGGGTTTGGACTAAGGGTATTGTTTCGGGTGTCCATTTCGGTGGAAGTTATTCCAGCATAACCATAGTAATACAAGTAGATGGACTTAAGGATAACATGCGTTCAATTAAAGGAAACCTTCTGTGTATCTCTGACGATGGAGGGAATTTTGATAACATCATGTATAGAGAGACAACTTGTCCAACAAACAAATAATTATAATTTTTTTTCTTAATCATGGATAATGTTGTATAAACAGCTAATTGTGTTTTTTTTTTTAAATGGAAAACCATCGATAATGCGGTGTAGAGTGTCAATGCTAGTTATTTCTTAAATATAAGAAAAAATATGAACTTCCCAAACTCCCTCATTACGCTTTGAAATCGTTGATTTATATGTTTCTCTGATCTTGTTTCCGGTTCACTAATCCCCTTTGGTTGCTTGCTTCTGTCCACTAATCGCTAACGTGTCCTGTATGTCCACGAGCTCTGTATTGCTGGGAAGGAAGGCTCTGTCATCGCTAGGGTTCTGTTCTTGCTAAAAGCTAAGGCAGTTCACCACAACAGGATTTGAACCTGAAATCCGACGTCAGAATCCGACGTCATCCGACATTTCGTACGGATATGTTGAACAGCAATCACTGAAAAGAATGTCGATCAAAATTTTTTTATAGTGCCGTCAAATATCCAACACAATAGGTGTCAGATATCCGACCCCTAGAGTGTCGCATATCTGACCCTTAAGCGCCGGATCTCCGACGATCGGCTCTCAGATATCCGACGGTATGGTGTCGGTTAACCGACGGTCTGTGAACCTAATAGCGTCAGAGATCCGACGAGATGTATAGGTTTTTTTTTTTTAAATGTAAGGTTGACATGATTTTAAATTTATGGTCCCATATTTTCAACGGTAACTATGTTCAAGGTGGCGAATATCTGACGCATGGTCGTTATAAATATAAATTGTTTTAAACATTTTGACATGTTTGTTGCAGAAGCAACGGATGATTTGCGAAAATTATTTGTTCCTTGACGGACGTTTTTGGGAATTGTTTTATTCTTCAACGGGCGGTTGCGAGAAAAAAAAATTTCATCGATAGACAGTTTGTCGAGATTTTTTTATTCTTCGACTTCTCTCTGTTTGACAAAATGTTGATGCATGGAACTTTATTTTTTAAGACAACTGGTTATATTCATTAACGAAGTTTGTGACAAAATGTCAAATAGAAATATTCCGGATCCAAACGAAGACAACTGACAATTGCTTGCTAGACTATCGGATGCAGCGAAACGAAGGGGTGACGGAAAATGTTATTGTCCGTGTACTCAAAGCAGGGGATTTAAGAGGAGAAGAATTGATCTCAACAGCCACAAAACATTGCAGGGAAGATGGACACGCTAAGGGGGGGAATGAATATCGTCCATTTGTAGGTTTAGCATTATGAAGTTTATTATATTTGGTTTTTTTGGTAATTGTATGTATTATTTTTATTTTTCATATATTAATGTATATCGATTGATGTTTCCATGTATTTATATTAAAGGAAAGACACCCTACAGCATATCATCCAGAGGAAGTGCTTTCAAAACAAGTTCAGGATCAGGATCATGGAGCATGTATGTTTAATGGAGAACAAGTGAATGATCATATTGAACAAGATGATCATACCGATAATGTAATTGAAAATGATGGTACAAATACATTGATCCATGATTCATTTAACGTTAGAATGGATGATGACGATGACGTTGATAATGAAAATGATGATGACTTTGATGATGTTCACGATATACCTCTTCTCGATAAGGCATATGAACCCCTTTATGAAGGCTCCAAAACAAATCTTCTCTCTACTGTATTATTGATAATGAACTTGAAGGTTATGAACGGTCTTTCAAATATTGCAATCACACGAATGCTAAGGTATGTAAAATAATCCATCACATATATAGGATCGTGATAAAGTTTATTTGTATTCCTTTAATAATTGTATTGTTAACTCATTATTGATCATCATACGGATGAAGCATGTTTCGTTAATATTATTTATTTATTACATTAACAATTTTTTTATTTTTTTGTAGCCTGATAGATGAATTTTTGTTACCACCATCAAGTATTTTACCTCGCACATATCGAGATTTATCTTCCATCATGAAAGATATTGGAATGCATTAGGAAGCAATTCATGCATGCCCCGATGACCATGTTATATATTATAATCAACATGAATTTGCAACAGAATGTCCGAAATGTCATGTAAGTAGATATCGTACAGATAAAGTAACAAAAAAGGTGCCTCAGAAGGTTCTTAGTTATATTCCCATCATTCCACGTTTGCAACGACTGTTCAGGTGCAAAAACATAGCGCAATCGATGGATTACCATGCCAGGAACAGAAGTCAAGATAATGTTATCCGAATGCCTGCAGATGATTCTGCTTTTAGAGATATGGAGGAAAAGTGTCCCACTTTAAAGAAGAACCACATAATCTTAGGATTTCTTTGGTAGTAGATGGTGTTAATCCATTTGCACAGATGAAATCCATTTACACGATGTGGCCTATTTTTATTATCAACAATAACATTCCTCCATGGTTGTCAATAAAGAGGGAGCACATAATGTTGTCGATGATTATTCCAGGTTTTTTTGTCGAAAACTGTTTTATTTATAATGTAGTTGTGGCATCTCATTTGCCGTATTATGTTTCTTAATTTCATATATATATATCTATTATTTTACACTTGTGCATGGTTTATATATCTTAATGGTTCTCATAATGATATATTTTATATGTACTTCAAATGAATCAGGTAAGTTCCAAGTCAAAGATATGAATGTATACATCGAACCTCTTACAGATGAGCTACTAAAGTTATGGAATGGCATAACTGTGTATGATGTATCTAGACCAATACGAAAAAGGCAATTTCAATTCCATGCAATGGTTGTATGGACAATACACGATGCCCCTGGGTTAACTTCATTTTATGGTTTGTAATTTTAAGTTCCACTTTAATTGCTTTTAATGATATGGAGTAATTATAATAGTTTATATATGAATATATTTGACATAGATATTCCATATCTAAATATTGTAGGTCTTTAGACAAAGGGTAAATTTGCATGTCCAGTTTGTGGTCCTAAAATAAAATCTCATCGTTCAAAAAGCTTAAGAAAGGAGGTGTTTGATGAGTATAGGAATTTCCTCTCTAAGAATCACATGTATAGAACAACTGAAAAAAATCTTTTCAATTGGAAGCAGGAGACTGCATTAAAACCACGAAGAATGACACCTCACCTTTGGAAGATGCAATACAATAGAAATCGTCATCATGGTACGTATGGATCATTGTATATGAATTGTTATGTATTTTAATTTTTATTGTGAGTTGTTTGTTGTAGTGGCCATATTTGATTTATGATGTAGTTTATTTATAAACTAATATTCATGATGTTCATCGTGATCATGAAGTCATTAATGGGCTTCCATGAGGAATGAAAAGTTATCCTACTCAATTCAGCTGGCTGCCCTACTATGAGCACCTACAAATTGCTTACTTGTTTGATACAATGCATATTGGAAAGAATGTTACTTAAACCTTATGGCAACTACTAGAGCTAAGGAGGGAGAAAGATAAAGTTGTGAAAGCTTGCAAATACATTCAAGAAAGCAACCATGCAATGAAAAATGTCATCCAATTTCATACCAACGGAGAACAAGTTAATATAAACTCAATTCCATGGATGTTTACGAAGAAACAAAGCAATGTTGTCAAAGAAGTAATGCGGAAAATTAAATTTCCCACTAGATTTTGTGCAAACTTGAAGAATATCATAACCAAAAAAGGTGATTTTGTGGGGGTCAAAACACATGATTGGCATGTCTTCATCAAGGTAATTATTATTGTTATGTCCATATAATTTTTTGTTTGTCAATTTACTGCATATATTTTTTTCTTATTTGGTATACTCTTTGTTTAATAAATGGCATGGTTTGTATATTGATACAGTATGTTCTACCTCTCTCTCTCCCGAACAACTTCGACAACAATGTCAAACAATTTATATATAATCTCGGTAAATACATGAGGTAACTAGCGATTACTTGCATGTTCTTAGTGTTTCTTTAATTCTCCGTATAATTTATATTTGTTTTTTTGTGCATTATTTCAGCATATATTGTAATTTAATGTTTATTTTTGTTAAATATCGTTATTGGTTTGCGTCACTAATAGATGGTTGACATCTAAAGAAATCCATAAAGAAGATATAAATTATTGGAGGAGAGAAATTCCTCATCTCATGTGTGAAATTCAAAAGCATCTACCATCGGCATTTTTCAATGCATAGGAACACTACCTCATACACCAAGTTGAGAAGATTGAGTTGTGTGGACCTGTGCACTCAAGTTCCATGTGGATGGTTGAGAGGCACTTGAAACTTATGAAGGGTTTGGTGAGACAACGAGCACATGCAGAGGGTTCTATGATGGAAGGATATACGATATACCAAAACATGTTGTATGTTAGTGAATATATTTCGATTTTAACGTTAAAGCTCAATTTACGTCGCATTTGTGATTCGGACTCCAATAACAAATTTGAAGGGGAGCAACTGAAGGGGAAAGGTATATTGAGGAAGCTGGAAGGTAATTATTAGCTAGTGAATGTTTATTATATCCTTCATATTCTAATTGTATTTTGTAGTCATAATTGCTTCAATTAAGAGCATATACTTTGTTCAGAAGATTTACACCTTTCTTTCATTTTAATGGTTATTGTCATTAAACCGTTGGTCGATAATGCAATGCAATTCATTTAAACATCGCAAACAATCTTGACTGGATGAAGGTATGGATTGAACGATGCGCACAATCGGGTCATGGAATATCATGGGAAGGTGTGGCTTCATCGGTAAAAGCAGCACAATGCAATGGAGATAACAATATAACAGAAAGGAAAATCGATTTGGCATATGGTGTAAAAGATAAAATGGCAAGCATATAATTAATCAATCCCTCTAAATCTTTTATTTTGCAAATTACTTTTTGACGTACATGTTCTTCTTTTCCATGTATTGTTTCATAAGGATTGAATGGTTGTGTAATCTTTTCATGTATTGCTTATTGCAAGTCAAACACCATAAGGCTATGATCTCCAATGGAGGTAGATATCGGATCAAAAAATTGGATGAAACAAAGAAAACATCAGATTCTAGGGTTTCGACTGTCTTTGAGGTTACCAATGTTTCATCTAGATCTGACAGACATCCAGAAGTCTCAGAAAATCGATACTATGGGTATTTGGAAGATATTACACATTGTGACTTTAAATCCTTTAAGGTAGTTCTATTCGTTGTCAAATGGTATAGGTTACGATTGAATCAACGTGATCCCGATAGAACTATTATTGAACATGATAATGGATTTACCATGGTAAACACAAGGTTGTTTGAGCCAGGAACAGAGCCCTATGTTCTTCCAAGCCAATGTGAACAAGTATTTTACTTAGAGGTTCCAGGTAAAGCGGGATGGTCATTTTTTGTGAGACACAATCCAAGGGGAAGGCTGGTAAAGTATAACCTAGATGATGGTAATGAAGAGGGTTCTCTAGAAGAAGAATATGATGACGAAGAGCATGATCAACATGAGTTAGCTGACGATGATGATCCAACAGAAGATGTCCAAGAAATAGTTGAATCAGATGATGTAGCATACAATGCCGATGAAGATTATTCCGACAATGACACGATGAGCATAACTGATGATGATGACGATGATGATATGGCCAATCCTTACAATGTTGACTATGTATCTGATGATACAGGTGATGACATGGATGAAGAAGACGATGAAATATATTGAAAGGTAAATATTTAATTAGAACTATCATTTTATCTTCTTCTTTTTTTTAAAAGAGTTACTAACATCATCACCATCACCATCATACTCATCATCATCATCATCATCATCATCATCACCATCACCATCATCTTCATCATCATCATCATCATCATCATCATTTTCATTGTCGACATCAACATCATAATCATCATCATCATCATTAACATCTTCATCATCGTCGTCGTCATTATAATCGTCATCCTCATGATGATGATAATCAACATCATCAAGATCATCATCATCATCATTTTCTTCATCGTCATCAACAACATCATCATCATCATCACTATCAACATCATCACCATCAACATCATCATCATCATTGTCATTGTTGGCATCAACATCATAATCATCATCATCATCATCAACATCATCATCATCATTGTCGTCGTCATCGTCGTCATCTTCATCATCGTCATCATCATCATCATGGTATTCATCATCATCATCATCATCATCACACATCATCATCTTCATCATCGTCGTCGTCATCATCATCTTCATTGTCATCATCATCATCTTCATCATCGTTGTCTTCATGATCATCATCACCATCATCATCATCTTCATCATCATCATCATCATCATCATCCTCATCCTCATAATGATGATAATCATCATCAACATCATCCTCATCCTCATGATGATGATAATCATCATCAACATCATAATCACCCTCATCATCATATTCATCATCATCGACATCATCATCATCGTTATCCTCATGATCATCGTGATCATCATCACCATTATCATCATCTTCATCATCATCATTATCATCGTCATCCTCATGATGATGATAATCATCATCAACATCATCATCATATTCATCATCGTCGTCGTCATCATCATCTTCATCCCCATGATCATCGTCATCATCATCGTCGTCATCACGATAAACATCATCATCGTCATCCTCATGATGATGATAATCATCATAATCATCATCAAGATCATAATCATCATCATCATCATCATCATCATCATCAACAACAACAACATTATCATCATCATCATCATCATCATCATCATCATCATCAACATCATCATCATCATCTTCATCATCATCATCTTCATCATCGTCATCATCATTATCATCATCATCATTATCATCGTCGACATCAACATCAACATCATAATCATCATCATCAATATCATCATTATCATCTTCATCATTATCGTCATCATTATCATCGTCATCCTCTTGATGATGATAATCATCATCACCATCAAGATCATCATCGTCGTCATCATCACAATCATAACCATCATCAACAACAACATCATCATCATCATCATCATCATTTGTCATCATCGACATCATCATCAACATCATAATCATAATCATCATCATCAACATCATCATCATCATCTTCATCATCATCAACATCATCGTCGTCGTCGTCATCATTATCATCATCATCCTCATGATAATGATAATCATCATCAACATCATCATCACCATCATCACCATCATCATCATCGTCGTCACCATTATCATCGTCATCCTCATGATGATGATAATCATCATCAACATCATCATCACCATCATCATATTCTTCATCATCGTCGTCATCATCATCATCTTCATCCTCATGATCATTGTCATCATCATCGTCGTCGTCGCAATCAACATCATCGTCGTCGTCATCATCGTCGTCATCCTCATGATGATGATAATCATCATCATCATCATCAAGATCATCATCGTTGTCATTGTCATCGTCGTCATCATCGTCATCATCATCGTCGTCATCGTCGTCGTCATCTTCATGATCATCGTCATCATCTTCATGATCATCGTCGTCGTCTTCATCATCGTCATCTTCATGATCATCAAAGCTAAGGGATGGGAGGGAGGTAATTGTTTCCCTTTATTTGGTTGATATTTTTAAATATCCCCAATTTTATGTGTTTTCACAAACCATAAAAAATAGTAATATTTCTGTTGCAAGAGAAGATAATAATAATAGAGTAATATGATAACTTATAATAATTATAATAGTTTTTAAGATATGATTTTATAGTATTATAATGGAAAGCATTGAACTCGAACTTTTTGTGTAGCTAGGTTCTACCCTAGTTGTCACTAGCTCGACTCACATGCTCAACTTTTCAATAATCCTTCCAAGCTATATTTTCATTTATCCAAGATAGGGATGTGTCGTTATGTAGATGGTTCTTCCCTCATTAATGTAAACGTTCTTTATTCAAGTTAGGATGTTTTTCTTCCTCTTAGGTTTGCATCTCTCTGTTGAACATATATTTGGGACCCATAGTTCTAGAAGTCGAGGAATCTATTAGATATAAGAAGTATTTCAAGGATACAAAAAATTCCTTTCATTTTATTGGCTATATCAAACAATTTCCTTCTCATGACTTTTTGATTGAAAGGTTTGCCAGTATTACGCAATTTTTTTCGAAAATGAATATTTGAAGTAAACTAAGTTTTACTTATTCTTAATGTTGGTGGATTACAAAACAAGTATCTTTGAAGTACAGTAAGTTTTACTTATTCTTAATGTTGGTGAAATGTTCATATCACTACCTATATGTGGATATGTGTAGAAATTAACCTTCTGAAAGACTACCATAGGACATGTTGTTAGAAGCCATTGACTATGTTGTTGTTAGGACATGATGATGATGAGGAGGAGGAGGAGGGTCATGATGATGATGAGGAGGGTCATGATTATGAAGACGATGATGATGATGATGGTGATGATGATGATGATGATGATGATGAAGTGGACGATGATGATGATGATGATGAAGAGGATGATGATGATAATGATGAAGAGGACGATGATGATGACAATGACATTGATTATGGAACATAATCATCATAATAAACGTCATCGTCATCATCATTGTCCTCTTCATAATTATCATCATCATCCTCTTCATCATCATCATCGTCGTCCTCTTCATCATCATCATCACCATCATCGTCATCATTGCCATCATCATCGTCGTTGTCACCATTACCATCATCATCATCATCATGACGATGATGGCGATGATGATGACGTTGATGAAGATGATGGTGATCATCAGCATTGCCATCATCATCATCGTCGTCGTCATCGTCATCATCGCTATTACCATCATCATCATGAGGATGACGATGATGGTGGTGATGATGATGATGACGATGAGGGTCATGATGATGATGACGATGACATTGATGATGATGATGATGATGATGATGAGGGTCCTAATAATGAAGATAACGATGTTGAAGATGACTATGATGATGATGGTGATCATTGCCATCATCATCATCATCATCATCATCACTGTCATCATCACCATTACCATCATCATGATGATGAAGATGACGACGACGACGATGATGATGATGATGAGGGTCATGATAATGAAGACCACGATGTTGAAGATGACGATGACAATGATGACGATGATGATGACGATGATCATGATCATGATCATGATGATGAAGATGATGATGATTAACATAACGATGATGATTAGGTGAGATTGTAGGGTTTAGCTGAGATCGCCATCATCATCTTCATCTTCAGGGGTTTCGTTATAGGGATTAGGTGAGATCGCCATCATCATCATCATATTATAATAAAAAATACTATTCCTAAGTTAAAAATACATATACTAAAAAATACATATAGCTAAGTTAAAAATACTATACCTAATAAAAAAATACTATTATGGCAATACATATAATATAAAATAATATATAATAAAAAATAAATAGTCCATTTCAACATTGTTGCGACTCATTTTGGACAGTTCTATGCAATTTTGACATTTTTATGAATTTTGGAGTAGCTCCGATGCAGCTCAGGGTTCAGAATTGGAGCTCACGGTTGAGAATTGGAGCTCACGATTTCAATTTGGAGCTCACGGTTCACGTTTGGAGCTCACGGTTTCGATTTGGAGCTCATGGCTCAACGGGTAAGCATCACCTCATTTTTTGGGCATGCTGTGACAAGGGTTTTTTGGGCATGCAACCAGTTCAGGGTTTTAGATTGGATGGGCATGGATGGGGTTTTAGTTTTTTTGGGCATGCTGTGATGTTTGCTGTATATTTGTGGGAAAACATCTACAACCACATCAATTCCAAAATAAAATTTTAGATTCCCTAGATTGCCACATTAAATTAGGATAGATGAGAGCTAGGGGCAACATTATCTCTTGGCTCACCGTAGCCCACCCATCATCGGAGTTGCAAGGGGGTAGGGAGCAGTTCTATGTGAATACTCGACCCGAATAGAGCAGTGGTTTACCTTCAGAAATAGTTCCCACTCTTTATTACGCGCCAAGATTTTGTTACAACAATTATAAATCTGACTTGAATGAGATAAATCCCCCCCCTATATGATTATAAAGGGTTTGTCAATGTTGGAATGAACTCGATTAACCACTTGGTTTCCAAAATTGATCTAACTGGGTTTATGGATGATTGGATTTTTCTTCGTGTCATTTAGAACATCCATGTCTATATGTATCTGAGCTATGCATCAAATCAAATGGATTGCATATACAACAGGGGGGTTGTCCACTAGACAGGGGAAACACATGGATTAGCAACATGAGGGAAAGCCAACGAGTTTTGTTTGGTATTATTAGGTCCTTAATTTTTAATTTTTAAAATAACATTTTTTTCGATGAGGTGATGAGAGATGGAAGACATTTGGTTAGAGAAGGAGAGGAGATAACAGGCAGTCCATCAAGCCAAACAGTGAAGAAAGACATTGGATATATAGGGTTTTGATTGTAACTCCCCACCCTTAAGAGAGGATATATTTTGTAAAGGTTTAGGCCTGGAAAAGGGTTGTTGGTATTGTTATTAATGATGTTGTTCTAGTTGATAGCTAGTATAATATGGTTAAACAGTAGAAGGATGTTGCAGTTGCTTTAATTTTAAGGCTTTTGGGATAATAGTGGATAGTCATTCTTGTAATATGATCTATACTAGACTCGTTATATTTATGTTCTGAGGATGTATTGGATTATGACGAATATTAATGGAATGAGATCCCCATTCCAAATATTTGGTTTGTTCCTTTTATGTTAGATTTTTAACATTAAGCTAGCAAAACATTAGGATCTTTAACTGAGAGAACAACAAGCACAACAATCAAACACAAGAGACAATGAACACAATGTTTTTCCTCAGGGAAACCATAAATGGAGAAAACCCCACAACTTCCTCAGAGATAGAATCAACACCAAAAGTAAAACCCCAAAACAGTAAGATGATCTCCCGACAACAATAACCTCTTTCTTCCTTGCCCCAGTGTCTTTCTCTTCCTTAGCTATGCGCTACAACTGAGTGTGAGTGAGTGTGTGATAAATATAGAGGTTATCTCTCTACTTATACTAATTCCCGACTTGACTAAACCCAACTAGGGCCGATTTCACTAGGTGAGTCTAATAACCCTAGTGCCCCGGAACTGCGGGGACTTTAACCCTTGATCAATAGGAGGGTTACCCACAATGACTTGACATGACTTGTTTACATTATAGAACCTCTCGTTAGGAACATCAGGGCATGACATGACTCAAGTACATCCCGGAATAAACATTGGGTTACAATATATAATAAATAAAAGTGAATACATTCCGAAGTTACAATTACATCAACTCTCCCTCTTAACTAGGAAGGTATTCTCTCGACACAATTTTCATCACTGGTCTTCTTCTTTGGATCCTCTCATCATCTGCATCTTCAAGTCATCTTCATCTTCAAGTCATCTTCATCTTCGGATCTGGGTCATCACTAGATCTGGATCATCATCACTAGATCTGGATCATCACTCGATCTCGATCATCACTCGATCTAGATCATCATCACTGGATCTGGATCATCATTGGGCATCATCACTAGATCTAGATCATCACTCAATCTGGATCATCATCGGATCATCACGGGTGCTATCTCATGATTCTTCTCGTCACTAGAAGTTCTACAGAGCCAGCCCTTTTTCATGCTGGTTGTAGGCCTAGCCTCCATGTAGGTCTTCTTCAGTGCTTATATCTGACACCAATTCAGAATGGCCTGCCCAACACTTACATCTGACCATGAGAGGAACACATCCAACACCATGTTAGAAAGGCACTCCCAGCACTCACATCTGATCATGTAGGAACTAATCCTATAATCACATCAGAAAGGCCCAGCACTCACATTTAGCCATGCGGGAACACATCCTGCAACCATGCTAAAAAGGCTCTGCACTTCTACCCATGCGGGAACACATCCTGCAACCATGATGGAAGGGCTCTACACTTACATCCACCCATGCGAGAACACATCCTGCAACCATGATGGAAGGGCTCTGCACTTACATCCACCCATGCAGGAACACATCCTGCAACCATGATGGAAGGGCTATGCACTTACATCCACCCATGCAGGAACACATCCTGCAACCATGATGGAAGGGCTCTGCACTTACATCCACCCATGCAGGAACACATCCTGCAACCATGATGGAAGGGCTCTACACTTAAATCCACCCATGCAAGAACACATCCTGCAACCATGATGGAAGGGCTCTGCATTTAAATCCACCCATGTGGGAACACATCCTGCAATCATGATGGAAATGCTCTCAACCCTAGGTTGAGGGTTCCTGGTAACTGACCAGGTGCCTCCATTCTCCAAGAGAATGGCAACATCCCTTATATCTGATCAAGTGGGAACACATCCCTCAATCACATCAGAATGGCCATGCGCTCACATCTGATCATGTAGGAACACATCCTATAGTCATATCAGAATGGCCCTCAGTCCTAGACCAAGTATTCCTGGTAACTGACCAGGCACCTCCATTCCAAGAATGGCAATAGCCCTTATATCTGATCATGTAGGAACCAATCCTACAGTCATATCAGAATGGCTTAGCACTCGTATCTGACATGGAGGGAACCAATCCTCTCACCATGACAGAATGGCTCAGCCCTTACATCTGACCATGGAAGGAAACAATCCTCTCACCATGTCAAAATGGCTCATAGACTCATCACTTCCCCTTGGAAGGGACCTTGATCTGGAGAACACCAAGCTTCTCCCTGAAGTACTCAAACTTCACTCTGGCTAATGGTTTCATCAATACATCAGCTATATGTTCGTCCATCACAACATACTGGAGCTTCACTACTCCCCTCTGCACCATATCCCTGATATAGTGATACTTGATCTCGATATGCTTGGACTTGTCGTGGAATACTAGATTCTCTGACAACTTCACGCAACTCTGGTTGTCACAATGTATACAAGTAGCATCCATCTATAGATCAAATAAATCAGACAGTAGCTTCCGCAGCCATACTGCCTCATAACTAGATAAACAAGCTACAACATACTCTGCTTCAGCTGTACTTAGTGCCACACAGGATTGCTTCCTGCTAAACCAAGAGATCACACCTGATCCCATATTGAAGCAACACCCTGAAGTGCTCTTCCTATTGATGGCACTGCCTGCCCAATCTGAATCAACATAACCCTCTAGGTTAATCTTCTGATTCGTCTCGCACTTGAGCCCATAATCAATTGTAGCCCTCAGGCACCTCAGAATATGCTTTGCAGCAATCAAGTGAACATGTCTTGGATCTGTCAAGAACTGGCTCAAGGTGTTCACAGCAAAGAAAATGTCTGGTCTCGTGTTTGTCATATACATCAAGGACCCAATCATCCGACGATACATCGTAGCATCAACCGTCTCTGATGAAGCATCACTCAATAGCTTCAGGTTTGATGCCATAGGTGTGGTCATGGCCTTGTAGTCCATCATCCCAAACCTCTTCAGGATCTCTATTGCATACTTCCCTTGTCCGAGGGAGATTCCATCCTCATTCTACCACACCTCCATGCCTATAAAATAATGCATCATACCCAAGTCCTTCATTTCGAACTCGGCAGCAAGCTTTCTCTTCGTATCAGCAATCAACCCATCCATACCTGTTACAAACAGATTCTTTCCGTTCTGTTGCTTCTTCATAATTGGAAGGTTCTTTATTGATGAAATCACATAATATTGCTACATACCCGGAGCAGGATATGGTCCTCTTTCTTTCTCTGTGATTCTCTTTTGGAGCCCCATATCTTTCCACACCTTGGATAGCTTCTCGTACCCAAGCAGGTTTCCTCTTGTGAGGATTCTTCTCCTGAGGTGGATCTACAGGTCTTTGTGGTTCTTCAAATTCTCGATCTTCTTCTTGAGTTTCTTCATTCATGGTTGTATCATGAATTCTGGGTGCTTCTGCTTCTTCAGGTTCTTCAGTAGGTTTCTTTCTGGATTTGTTGTAAGTTGTATCTTCATCAAATGTCACATCCCTGCTGATATTGATCTTCTTGAATCCTGGGAAGTATATTCTGTAAGCCTTCGAGCTTTCAGAGTATCCCAAATATACCCTTCTTTCCTGAAGGATCTAATTTTGTCCTCTTTTCTTTTGGAATGTGTATGTATACAGGACAGCCAAATATTCTAAGATGGCTGACTTCTGGTTTCTTGCCGGAGAAGACTTCTTCAGGAGTCTTGTTCTCGAGTACTTTGTGTGGAGTATGGTTCTGTACATACACCATTGTTCTGGCAGCTTCTGCCCATAGATGTATAGGAAGATCTTGATCATGAAGCATTGCTCTTGCAGCTTCCATGATAGTTCTATTCTTCCTTTCTGCAATCCCATTCTGTTGTGGATTGTATGGAGTGGACAAATCCCTCTTAATCCCTGAGTCTTTGCATAACTCTTTGAATTCATTTGATGTGAATTCTCCGTCATTATCTAATCGAAAGGTCTTGATCTTCTTTTCAGAGTGGTTCTCGATCAAGGCTTTGAATTCCTTGAACTTGTTGAATACTTCATCTTTGTTCTTCATAAAGTAAAGCCATGTCTTCCTAGAAAAATCATCAATAAAAGAAACATAGTATGCATAGCCGCTTAGTGAATTTGATGACATTGGCCCGCATACATCAGAGTGGATGATTTCCAAGATTCCCTTTGCTTTGCTCTCGCTACTTGGAAATGTCTTCTTTGTGTTCTTTCCTTTCGCACGTCCTTTGCAGACCCCATCATGTTTTGCTTGAATTTTTGGAAGACCTTCAACAGCTTTGCTTGCAAGTGGTAGTGCTCTATAATGCACATGTGCAAGCCTTCTATTCCAAAGTTCATTTGGCTCTACTATGTGATGGACCAAGGCTTGTTCTGGATGGCCCTTTAATTTGTACAATCCTCTTTCTTGTTCTCCAATCACTACTGCATCATCGATAGTCTTTCCTTTTGGCCACATGATGACTTGACCATCTATAAATGCAACCCTCATTCCTTTTGCATCTAATGCAGATATGGAGAGAAGGTTCTTCTTTAGTCTTGGTACAAACAATACTTCCTTCATTGTCATATACTTTCCAAAGTCTAGCTTGTAGGAGGATTCCCCGCTACCTTTTATTGGATACTGGTAGTCATCTCCTAGCTTCACCTTGTGAGGTGATTCATGTTCTGAAAGTTTCACAAAGGATTCCTTGAATCCTGTCATATGCTTGGAAGCCCCACTGTCTATAAGCCAATCATTGCTTCCATGAGTAATGTTTCCCGTAAGAGTGGAAATCAAAACATATTCTTCATCACTGGAAGAGTCTTCACTTTCATATCTGGTTCTCTTTTTGGAAGGTTCATCATCCTCTGCAGCATGAGCATGATGTCTTCTCTTTTTTCCCTTCTTATTATGAGAGTTAACCTTATTTCTAGGACAGTCTTTTGCAAAGTGTCCTCTTTCATCACTTGTATAGCATCTTAATTTAGATAGGTCCTTTCTAATGTTATCTTTATGGTGTAAGTTCTTACCTCTAGAGTGATGAGAGTTTCTTCTGCCTTTCTTGGAGTGTACTGTGAGAGCTTGATCTTCACTTCCCATTTTCTGTTCTCGAGCTGCTATCTGAGCTTCTTCTTGAGAGCATTCTTCCCATAGTCTGCTGAACTTGACTAACTTCTTTCGAGCATAGATTCCTTGAATAAAGGAGTCCCATTTTCTAGGGAGACCATTCAAGGTGGTCATTACAATCTCTGCATTTTCCACTTCTTCATCTACTGCTTCCAACTATTCCTTGATCTGAGAGACCCTTGTAAAGTAAGACTGGATGGTCTCTGCATTCTGGATCTTTACATTCTTCAGTTGGTTTCTCAGAGTCATCTTCCGGTTTATGTTCTTCCTTCAAACAATTTGGTTAGGGCATCAAACATAGCTTTAGGTGTCTTGAGGGAGGACACCTGTGGTATGAGGTGATCCTTGATAGAATCAGCAATGATCCTCTTTGCCATAACCAACTTCTTCTTATGTAAGGCCTTGGCCTCATCTCCCTCTGGAACTGGGGCCTCCTCGCTCATATAGGAGTCCAACTCATTTTCTTCCAGGACTAGGGAGATCCAATACTTCCAGGCTCTGAAGTTATCAGCTCCCTCAAGCTTTTAATCAAGCTTGGTATGATGAGACATCTTAACTGAGAACCTCAAATGGAAATACAAAAGATTTAGATCTTACCAAGTCAAGATGTCGAATCTGGATTCATAGCTGAAATCCTGTAGTGCTGGTTCAGAAGCATATTAGAGTTTTGCTTTTCTGGAGTTCCGTCCAACCAAATGCTTTGAATTTGATCCCTAACTTCGATTTTGGGGAGGAGATCAATCTAGGCCTGGGCTCACTAAAAAATTCCATTTTTGTGAAAAGCCCTAATTTTCGGTAGTAGTGTCGGGTCCAAAACTGAAAAACCTCAGAATTGGATTCTGCTTCGACAGAAAGATGCGCCCTAGGGAGGAGAGTTATTCCACCCTAATTTTGCTGAAAATCTGTGGAGAGAGATCCACAAAATAGGAAGCCCTAGTTCCCCGCAGCTACACAATGTCTTCTTCTCAGGTTAGCTCTGATACCATGTTATATTTTTAACATTAAGCTAGCATAACATTAGGATCTTTAACTGAGAGAACAACAAGCACAGCAATCAAACACAAGAGACAATGAACACAGTGTTTTTCCTTGGGGAAACCATAAATGGAGAAAACCCCGCAACTTCCTTAGAGATAGAATCAACACCAAGCATTGAATATGCACCAAGAATTAGTGTCATGTGATGCTTTGGGTTAGACCTTCCCCTCTCCAAGCATTGAATATGCTAATGCTTGGACTATAATAGACCACCTTTGTTGGACACTAATGCAAACCCATGTATGAGTTTGAGCCAATATTTACATCCACTCTACAGGATCTCTAGAGAACTAACATCATTATTTTTCCATTACTATAAAGCAGATGTACTAGAAGATTTGTGTGGACTTGTTGATTTCACTGTTAAGTTGAACCTAAATAACAAACAGAGAGGAGCACTAAGCAAGCTACAACACTTTGTAGGAAATTGAATGAGTAGAGATATAATGATGTTAGTTCTTGGAGATCCTGTAGAGTGGATGCTTGGTTGCTCTATAGGTTCCAAATATTTAGGTTCTTCATTAGATGCTTCACTATATGAATCATATATGGGGCCCCCAAAACTATGATTATTGATTTCAAATATAACATCCAACTCTTCATGAAATGGATAAATGCATGCATTTTCCATCTCATCATCAAACAAGGGTTTGCCTACAAAATATTCCTTATCAGAATCTCAACAATATGGACCATCTAATTCACATTCTTTGGATGAGGTAATATAATAGGAGAATGGGTTCTTTCATAACCAACAACCCAAAGGGTCTCTGTCTATACTGCCTGCTTCTTCACCAACTTGAATCCTTCCTTATCATCTTTCAAACATGGGTTTTCTTCGTTGTGCATGCATTTACATTGATCAGCTAATGACAAACCCAATTTGACAGTTTCATCTAACCCGCATTTGACCCATATTGGCTGATATGGATTCTAAAGTCTTGCCAGTCTTAATGCTACAATTAATGGACGAACCCATCACATTTTGGTTCGCATTCAAATTGGTTTGATTGTTTTTATGTGAGTTATCTCAGCAACCGATTTCCAAATAAGCTATTAAGCCGACTCTACCCAAATGCGATGCTTAAGGGAGGTTTAGAGAAGGATTTGAGTTCCACCATAGCCACAATAGTTAGATTTTTTTTGCTCACATGTATGCTCGGTCCGTTGGAGAAGGATGAAAATAGGTCACTGCCCCTAGCAGGATTGCCGAGCCATGTTTTTTTATAAGAAAGAAACTAGATCCTAACCCCTAGATCATGGAAGATCATTATAAAAGCCATAGGTTAGAAAGAAACTCAAAGCTAACCCAGTATTTCCCAAATTGTAGCGACAACAGGGGTTTGCCAGAATTCTGCCAAATGTTATGGATTTCTTCTTTAAGGTATTTTATTATAGAAACCTTATATTAGAAAGCAACTTGAACCTAACCCAGTAATTCTCAAGCTCTAAACACCATGAGAGCTTGGACTATACAATATATTTTCATTAAGTGATTGAATGATGTAATCCACTTAAAATAACTATTTTATCAAAATATTAAATTTTTTTCTACATACATGTTAACATCATCATCAAACAAAACTGTCCATGAGGACAGAGTTCAAGAACTCTGTCCACATGAACTATATCTCACAAAAGATAACAAGTGTTCATCCAAGCAACGGTGACGATTCGTGGTATTATGCGTCACAATTTTGTGATGTTGCAACCTAATGAAACATAATACCATGAGTCATCGCCATTATTAGCCAACACTTATTAGCTATTTTAGATTTAGTGAATTGAAAGTGGCTAAGTCAACCCAAAAAAGAAAGGTAATAAGTTTGACTAAATAAACTATTTTGATAATTGTACCTACATCTTCCGCTACATGCATTGCTTGCATGCCTCACCTATCTCAACTTAATATCAACATTATTATTATTGGTATGTGTACCTTCTCTCACTGACAGTCTTCTTCCTAATTTTTCTCCAAAACAACTATATTATAGGTCCTTTTGGCATGACATTGTTTTACATGTAGCTTTTATTTTGTCAATCTTAGAAAGAAACTCGAACCTAACCCAGTATTTTCCAAATTGTAGCGACAATAGGAGTTTGCCAAAATTCTGCCAAATGTTATGGATTTCTTCTTTAAGTTATTTTATTATAGAAACCTTATATTAGAAAGAAACTCGAACCTAACCCAGTAATTCCCAAGCTCTAAACACCATGAGAGCTTGGACTATACAATATATCTTCATAAAGTGATTGAATGAAGTAATCCACTTACAATAACTATTTTTTCAAAATATTAATTTTTTTTCTACAAACCTATTAATATCATCATCAAACAAAATTGTCCATGAGGACAGAGTTACAGAGTTCAAGAACTCTATCCACATGAACTATATCTCACAAAAGATAACAAGTGTTCAGCCAAGCAACGGTGATGATTCCTGGTATTATGCCTCACAAGTTTGCGATGTTGCAACCTAATGAAACATAATACCAGGAGTCGTCCCCATTATTAGCCAACACTTATTAGCTATTTCAGAGTTAGTGAATTGAAAGTGGCTAAGTCAATGCAAAAAAGAAAGGTAATAAGTTTGACTAAATAAACTATTTTGATAATTGTACCTACATCTTCCGCTACATGCATTGCTTGCATGCCTCACCTATCTCGACGTAATATGAACATTATTATTATTGGTATGTATACCTTCTCTCACTGACAGTCTTCTTCCTATTTATTCTCCAAAACAACTATATTATAGGGCCTTTTGGCACAACATTGTTTTGCATGCAACTTTTATTTTGTCAATCTTAGAAAGAAACTCGAACCTAACCCAGTATTTTCCAAATTGTAGCGACAACAGGGGTTTCCCAGAATTTTGCCAAATGTTATGGATTTCTTCTTTAAGGTGTTTTATTATAGAAACCTTATATTAGAAAGCAAATCGAACCTTACCCAGTAATTCCCAAGCTCTAAACACCATGAGAGATTGTACTATACAATATATTTTCATTAAGTGATTGAATGAAGTAATCCACTTGCAATAACTATTTTTTCAAAATATTAATTTTTTTTCTACATACCTGTTAATATCATCATCAAACAAAACTGTCCATGAGGACAGAGTTCAAGAACTCTGTCCACATGAACTATATCTCACAAAAGATAACAAGTGTTCAGCCAAGCAACGGTGACAATTCGTGGTATTATGCCTCATAAGTTTGCGATGTTGCAACCCTATGAAACATAATACCACGAATCGTCCCCATTATTAGCCAACACTTATTAGTTATTTTAGAGTTAGTGAATTGAAAGTGGCTAAGTCAACGCAAAAAATAAAGGTAATAAGTTTGACTAAATAAACTATTTTGATAATTGTACCTACATCTTCTGCTACATGCATTGCTTGCATGCCTCACCTATCTCGACGTACTATCAACATTATTATTATTGGTATGTGTACCTTCTCTCAATGACAGTCTTCTTCCTATTTATTCTCCAAAACAACTATATTATAAGGCCTTTTGGCATGACATTGTTTTGCATGCAACTTTTATTTTGTCAATCTAGCATAACTAAAGCACCGAACCTGCGAACATACTATCAAAACAATAGAATATTAGTTTGGGATACTATATTTTTCCATTCGGTGATCCATTACCTTCTGTAATACCTTCAACCCTTCAAAAGATAGGGGATAAGAGAAGGTACATGTGGTACCTAACCTGGAGAACCTAGATAATGCCTATAAATGAGTCATTAATGGTGATGATAAAAAATAGTTTCACCTTTGAATTGCTTCAATAGCCTATAAATAGTAAAGAATCCCTACTCTATAAATATCATTTCACGAAATAAAACACACCATAATCCATGCGTAATTTGATAAATGAATGGAAATAACTATCAATGGGCAATAATAATAATAAAAATATACCCATAGATCTTAGTTTAGGGATGTATTGAGGTTTATACCACATATTTGATAGTGTATGCATCCAATACTTGCTAGTTACTTGATCACTATCAGGGAACAACTTCAGCTCTATCATGTTAACCTTACTTCATCCAGCTAAAAGCAGTTCACATATTCAGAGAACACAATACTAAGGCTGATAGCTTATCCAAATAAGCATTAACCTTGGCCTCAGGCCATTTTCAGTTTACTAAATTCACTAATGGTGAATATTCTGATCAGGGCACTTTCCAGCTTTTCTAGCCCTTAGCACTTGAGTATTTTATGTGTTGTTGCTATTGACATCCTTTGGATGATTGAGGTGGATGATCCCCTCATATTATTGATCTCTCTTTTTTATTGCTTCTTTGGATTAGCTACTTTAGTATTAGACTTGAATTCTCTGTCTGTTGAAGGTTAGTGATGTGGATGTAGTCAAGATTCCTAGATTATAGGTGTTACCTTTGAAGGTTTGTCCAGTATTCCTATGAAGCTGATCAATTGTCATCTGTCTGTTGATGATGAACATACCTGTATCTATTCCATGTGCTCAGCAATAACTAAAGTTGTAACTAAGTTACCTTTGATTTCAATGAAATAACAAGGAACTGGTATTTTCCCTTGGAAAAAAAAAGTTACTTGATCACTAATATCAATTAATAGTCCATCACTCTTATTGGTAACTCCAATTTTTTCACATTTCTAGTAACCTACAAATTCCAAACTCTTTGTTTTCACAGAGTTTTTGTGAGGTCATGGGTGCAAAAATAGTGGAGATTGGCATCCTAAGGTTGAAAATTATCATCCTAAGGAGCACTAAGCAAGCTACAACACTTTGTAGTAAATCGAATGAGTAGAGATATAATGTCTTTAGATGACCTTTGTGGTGTAGATAGTTGGTTAGCTTTAGAATGATTCCCTGGTGTGAGTGATATTTGATGTTTCCTTGCCCTTTTTCCATCGCTTAGTTTCATCAAATCATCGAGGAAGGCATGATATATTTAATTTAAGAGCCTTTTGATTTGTGTGAATAGTCTTTTTTGGTTCTTTCTACTATGGGATTGCCTTAGGGTTGCCTTAGGGTTGAAAATTAGTATGAGAAAACAAGTTAGAGTTGCCTTAGGGTTGAAAATTAATATGGGAAAACAAGCATCATCAAGACAAGCTAAAAGGAATAAATCAACAAATATTACAGACTGATATAAATGTATTTAAAACATTCTTTTCATTCCTGAACGTGCCAAGTAGCAGATCTGGAAATGTCCACTCTTCACCACCATGGATTTTATATATATATATATATCTAATCCATGGTGGTGAAGAGCAGACATTTCACTTGAATGATGTTTGGGTCTTGAAGCAAGTACTAGGTTTTTTGATGTCCCCCATTTTTTATTTGATGATTTTATGCCAATTTTCACCGTGTCTGATTTGTTTTTGTCCCTCTTACCATTAACAGGATAAGATGATGTCTAGAGCAGTCTGCATACATCCTTCACTTGAATGATGTTAGTTCTTGGCAATCCTAACAGCATTCAAGTGAAGGATGTATGCACACTGCTGCAATATCATGACCATGAGGTGCTTAGTTGACTGGAAATTGGGTTAGGTAATACTTTGCCATTAATGGACAATCATGAATCTTATGGTTTATGCTCTGGGTCTTGAAGCAAGTACTAGGTATTTTGATGTCCTCTATTTTTATTTGAACATTTTATGTCAATTTTCACTGTGTCTGGTTTTTTTTTCCCTCTTACAATGAACATGATAAGATGATCTTTGTGGTTTAGACAGTTGGTTAGCTTTAGAATCAACAAATATTACAGACTGATATAAATGCATTTAAAACATTATTTTCATTCCTGAACGTGCCAAGTAGCAGATCTGGAAATGTCCGCTCTTCACCACCATGGAT